>VZTD01000350.1:907568-975231 GCA_013397725.1 Rhagologus leucostigma
CCAGGCGCAGTGCCGCGCCATGTTCGCGCTCGGCACCCGGCTAGTGCTGCAGGGCCCCGACCCCTTCCAGCGGCAGGTGGGGCGGCAGGTGCTGGACGCCTACGGCCGCTTCCACCGCGCCGAGTTCGAGGCGTTCTTCAACCGCGGGCTCGTCCTCGGGCTCCTGCAGCGCGGCTACGGCGAGCTCAGCAACCGCGACCCCGCCATCCTCGACTACATCCAGGCGGGGCTGCGCCTCATCATGAGCTGCCCCTCGGTGCTGGAGCTCTTCGAGCTGCTGCAGGTGGAGGCGCTGCGCCTGGTGTGCGAGCGGCCGGCGCCGCCGCTCTGCGCCCGCCTCTGCCAGCTGCTGGGTGACTTCCCGCAGTGCCTGCCCCGCGGCAGGAAGCTGTCGCTCGCCTTCTGCCAACAGCTAGTGCGCAGCATCGCCCACTTCCAGAGCCAGGGCACCCGGGAGGCCGAGTTGCGCCTTTACGTCTCGCAGGTGACCCAGGTCAGCGCGCTGTTGAGGAGCGTCTGGAAGGCCGAGCCCGACACGCTGCTGCCCTCCCTGCAGGAGCTCTTCGCTGTCATCTCCGCTGCGGGTGAGCGGGAGCGGTGCGGAGTAACGGGGGCGTAGATTATCCAGAGAAAAGCAACAGCCTGAGCGCAAGCAGTGGGCGCTCTGCAGGCATCACCAGGGAACTACTGCTTTCTCACCCAGATACTAAAATGCAACTTTTTGACTGTCGAGAAAGCAAAGCCTTTTTTATTTCTTGCCGCAAAAGCTAGAGTGAAAACAGTGATTTATTTTGCTGCAGAGCAGGATGGTGTTTGGAAAAACTCCTGGTGCAATGCTTTAAATGATATACCAAAATGAAGTTTTGGGTGCTGTATTAGGAAGATTTAAAACTATCAGTAGTAAAATGCATATAAATATCTTAAAGGCTGTTGCCAAGAGGTTGGTGTCGGACTCTTTGGTGGTGCCCAGCGACATGACAAGGAGTAAAGGCCATAAACTAAAACACAGGTTTCACCTTAGCATGAGGAAGAACTTTAGATTGAGGGTGGCAGAGCCCTGGAGCAGGCTGCCCAGAGACGTCATGGAGTCTCCCTCTCTGGACACATTCCAGCACCACTTGAACATGTTCCTGTGTTACCTGCTCCAGGTGACCCTGCCTTGGCAGGGAGGTCAGGTTACATGGTCTCCAGAGGTCCCTTCCAACACAATTCTGTGATTCGGTGAAAAGCTGCTCTTCCTCCTTGCTCTTTGGAACTGTTTACTAAATTGGGATTTATAAATATGTATAAGTAATATATATAAAAGCAATATATAAAACTTTGCTCTTTTAGGAAGAATCTAGTGCCTGAATATTGGAAATGTGATTGTGAATAGGTCCTTTCTGACTTCTGAAATCTGTGAAGTACTATATTAGCTCCCATTGGAAAGTGCCTTTGCTGTTGAGGCGCCTGGGAAACTTAACATTGCATTTTGCCATAAGTGGTATGGTTAGCAGAGAGTTGTTGAGATAGGACGTGGGGAATACCAGCTGCACTAAATCCCTGGGCTTAATATGAAGTATAATAAACAACTTATGGTACTTCTTTTTAGAAAAATACAAAACCTACTTCTCAATTCCACTTAGGGTGGAGGAGGAGGAAGTTGGCAGATTGTCACTTTCTTGCATGGGTATGAAATGAACTAAAGGAGTTCGTAATTCAGTGCTATTCATTGTCCTTAATTCATTGAAACATTTTAATTTTAGTTTGGTTTGTGATAATAGAATGCAAGATATAGGGTAGATTTATTGTCACTTTTAAACTGTGGCGAAGTTGTAGGATAGAACACAAAGCTTATTTTTTTTCTGTGGGGTTTTCTTTTTAGTGCCTTACATTATGTCATGTTCAACTATTACAGATACTTCGTTCGAACCTTCTGTTGCACTGGCAAGTCTTGTGCAGCACATACCATTGCAGATGATTACAGTACTCATCAGGAGCCTTACTACAGATCCTAATGTGAAAGATGCAAGTATGACTCAAGCTCTGTGCAGGTAATGTACTTCATTGTGAAGGGAAAGAAGAGTCTCTTTCTTAATCTTGTCTTTCTTGGAGTTATTTGTTACTTAGGTTCCATTTAAAAAAAGAACCAAACAAAAACTTAAATAGAAGAACTCTTAAGTTCTTCTTAAGGTATTCCAAGTCATGCTTTTTGGCATGTTAAGGATAAACATGGCATGATGGATAAATATATATGTATATGTAATGCTGTGGATGTTACTGGCATGGTTTCAGTTTAAGGTTGCTGCCTTCATTGCTATTGTGGCTTCATTCTCCAGTCCTACTGGGGTGGATGAAGAGGGTTAAATACAAACTAAGAGGAAACACCTGTGTTCCTCTTAGATGGCATCCTGAGTGAGGTCTCCTGCCTTCTGAAAGATGGCATAAGTAGGAAACTTCATGGAGTTACAGTCAAGCTGAGAAACAAGGCCTTGTTTTCAGAAGATGAACCTTTCTGCTTTTCCAAGAAGCAGGGCAGCATTCTCACATGATTGCTTTAACCATCATCTCCTGCTCTGAAGAGAGGAGACAGTTCAAAATGAGTTTTACTGCTTAGTTTTGAGGTTTTTTCTGCTTAGATATCTTCATGATTTTTTAGTAGGATTCACAGAGAACAGCCTCTATTACCCTTTTCACTCAAACCCTCATAGGTTTTTTGGATGTTCTTTGAATGATAGGGGAATAGGAATGATGTAGAAGCAATTGCATGTTATGTTTGTCACTAATCTAACCTTGAGTAAACGTGGTGGAGATGAATGGCAGTGTTAACAGATTGGGATTCAGATTGCAGTCTTGGTTAGTATCTTCAGATATGTGAATAATAGTGATGCAGAAAGGTGACAGCGATAGAAGGATGAAGACTGTTGAAGAAGCTGTTATTGAGCACTGAAGGGTAGAAGAATGGATAATGCAGTTAAAGGGGACTATTAGAAATTTGTATTGTTTAAACAATAACTTTTAAGAAGGCTTAAACTAAGAGTTTAATGTCTGCAATATTACTTTTAAGTACATCCATTTGAGTGTAGTGTAATACTTAGGCATTCATGTAGTGTAGCACTTGAGTATCTTGGTGAAATACTGAGGGCTTTCTCACACTGAAAACATTCCTTGTGTTTACAGTAAGTTGAGAAGCTGTATTTCAGTCGAAAACATAATGAAAAGAAGCAGCATTAGTAATACAGCTTGGAGTAAGACATGTTGTTTAGGGATTTTAAAAGAATCTCCTTGGCTGAACCGATTTCAGCAAAGCTGTATGCCCAGTCTAAAAGTCAGAGCTGGGAAACTGAGGATTTGGGCATGCTGGTAATTTGCCAGTAATGTGCTGGTGATTAATTTTCAAGTTAGTGTAATTTTAACGTTTATGTTGCATTGCTGCATCAACACAGTGTGATCATATAACTGTAGCTTGAGAGTGGCTTCTCTGTGTGCCTCTGCTTAGGGAATTAATGCAATGCTGAGCTTGGGTTACAGTAGGAGCTGTTATTATCAAGTAAGTGCTCTTTTTTTAGTACCAGCCATGTAGTGAGGGTGAGTTTTTCTCTTGTTTTGGAAAGGGAAGGGCAATCTTACTTGCTTTGTTCATTCTTTGAGGTAATACTCGATCTTAAGAGCCTCTAGTTTTGTTCCATGGAACCTTGTTGGTTTTGTTTCTGGATACTCTCGTGTCAACACATCCAGCTTCGTTCTCTACCTCTGGCAACCCTTTGCAGTTATAACTCTCTTCTGGCCTAGTGGAGCAGTTGTAAAGAGGTTAATGCAGCTGGAATGTCTGGAGCACCAAATGACAGTGCAATCATCAGGCTTGCAACATTCCCAGGAGATGCAGAACTCCAGGCACAACAAGGTCTGATGAGAGTCAACAGAGCTTTGGTGACTGTAAATTAGAGACCTTGTTGCTCACTTCCTAAGTATAACCTCCATGGCGTTGCAGAGTCTGTCTAAAGTTGAACACAGAGTTGTAAATAATTTATATTTAACAGACTCATAAATTGAGTTTGTTCAGAGAGGGTGGTATATTAGACACAGGATCATGTTAGAAAGGTACTTGGCTTTTGGCTTGAGTTGTTTTTGATTGGCTCAGCTGTCTCATGAAACCTTACCTGAATCATCAGTGAGGAAAAGCAGAAAATTGTTGAATCTCTTTGAGGATATATGGCTACTTTAAGGGTGTACTTCAGAACTCTGGGGGAAATGGACTGGCTGTACTCAGGATCCTGACAAGTTTAATGCTTCTTTGCACTTCAACCGAAGTATCTTTGTTAAGAGAAACTGAAAATTTGGCTAAGAAAAACTCCAGATATAACCAGCTGTTCTGTCTTATTGGAAAAAATGTAAAATACTGTAAAATACTTGTAATTTGTTGGGGGTGCCAGATAGTCTGAGGATCTTCTGTTGCTGTTTTGGGAGTTTTTTTCTAATCTGAAGGATTCACACCTGAGCTGCCAGATTCTTTGAGGTGGTGAAGAAGAAGATATATGGTGAAAAAAGTTACTGTCTGAGCTTGCACAAATAACTGCTTTTTCTATTCAAAGATATAAAAATACTGTCCTTACTAGGCACATATATGGGTAAAAGACCTGCTCATTTTAGGGTGATATGAGGCAGAAGGTCCTTTGAGGCTTTTAAGGTTCTCTTAATCTGGTCAAACCCAAAAAAGCATCCTCTGTTTAAACTCATGATCATCATGGCTCCTACTAGTATCTGCCTTTGTATTAAAAATGCAGTCATTGCAACAGAGCAGAAGCCAAGTAAATACAACCAAAATACCTAATCTTCACCTACCAGATCTAAGATTTGATCCTTTTTGGGACAGTCTCAAGCAGGTCTGCAAGTTCACTTCTGTCTCTTCTTCTGGCTTTTGTTTCTGCTCTCAAAGGCATTAACTCTCAGATTAACAGTCAGATATTTTAGAGCAGTGGTTCTCATGTAGGGCTTTACAGAATACTTGTCTAAACAGTTGAGAAAATGAAATATAGTTTCATTAGGATTAAATTAGCTGTGCATGTGTTTCTACCACTGCTGAAAAATATCAAGCCTACAAACCAGGGAGGGGAAGGTTTGAAGATGATGGAACTATGAGCTGTGGGGTCTTTTTTTAGGTTGAGAGTATTTCTTTGCAGACAAAAACAGTTTGAGCCTGTGTTTTCGATTCTCTGTTTTAGAAGTTTATATGGAAAAGTTGCTTAGGATAAACACGTTTGAATTTTAACATCTTGAGGAAATGAGAGCTTTGTGTAAATTCAGAGCAATGATTATGATGTTGCCATGTTTTTTCCCAAATTTTTTTTTTGTGGTAATGTGGAAGAAACTTGGTAAGATTTGTTTGTTGAAAAGGCAGTTCTAAAGATCCCTTATTTTAGAGAAACCTCTGAATTTTATATGCGCAGATAGTACATAATTCTAAGATATATATTATAATTTGTTTCAATATCTGTCCGCCCTTGCGGTAGAAAGTTTTTGCTTCCACTTAATTAGTGCTGCCTCTTGGTTGAAGAAGGGGATCTTGTTGTCAATTAAAGAAAATTCAAAATATTGCCAAGTAAAATCTCAGAAGAACAAAGCCTAAATTTCGTTTTAGCTGGCACTCCCTTACAATATTGTCTGTGTCTTAGAATTGCTTCAGCTAATCTGCTTGTCTGCTACTTAAGGATCAGTATAAATTGACTATTAATTTAGAGGGATAGAATACCTCTGTTTTCTGTTCCTGATATTTCTAGCATTTTCTAGGCACAGGAGGTCCCTTCAGTTCTTCGTTTTGAGATGTGTGTAGACCCTATACTGCTCAGTGTATTTAAAATTACTAGATTTTACCATTAATTTAGAGTATTTGAATTGGCTTCCAGGGGTGTAGTTGTAAGTTGAAGAGGCTTCCTTAATAGTCAGTTTTTGTCTGCTTTGGATTCAAAGGTGTAAGAGGGGAGGTTACCAGGTACAGGCACCTTTTCAGTAGTAAATTTTTGCCGGATGTTAGCTTAATGTGTATAAAATAAGGGTGCATTTTCTAGATTAACAAGAAACAGTACAAAAGATTGAGTTTTATATGGTTATGTATTTTTGGGGATGCATATTTACTTCAAATGTATTAAATCATTATTAATTTCAGTATTAAATGACTTGAGATATAATCAAAATTAATTTACCTCTTGCCTAACATTCCTGCATTACTTATTGTGAGTCTTATTGTATAAGCATGTTAACAAGGTAATATAGAGTATCTTTTTTGTTGAGATTAAAGTTAGTGGCATATTGGTTTTTTTATATTTTTTGTTCTCCAATTGCCTTGCAGAATGATTGACTGGCTATCCTGGCCTCTTGCTCAGCATGTGGAAACATGGGTGATTGCACTGCTGAAAGGATTGGCTGCAGTCCAGAAATTTACCATCCTCATTGATGTCACTCTGCTCAAGATCGAATTGGTATGTTGGAAAAGAGCGTTCAAAACTGAGGGAGAGAGAAGGGAATTGCTAACACCTATGCAACTGTGTGGCATCCTTTTTATTGCAACATACAGTATCTTCTTACTCTGCAAATACGATGTAAATGCATCTATAGCTGTTACCTACATGTAATGATTTTGTCTGTTTCAAATGGTTGTATGTTTGAAGATTTGTTTTTGTGTATACTGAAATTTTACTTTGCAGATTTACTGAAATAAATGTGGGTTTTTTTAGGTCTTTAATCGACTTTGGTTTCCTCTAGTGAGGCCTGGTGCCCTTGCTGTCCTTTCCCACATGTTACTTAGCTTCCAGCATTCTCCAGAAGCTTTTCATTTGGTGAGTTACTAAATAACTGTTTTTCAGTGCTTTGAAATGTCACTCAGTGTGTGATTTCTGAAATGAGTGTAAAGAGCAACAGAATTGATGCGCTTGGATTTTGTCTGTTGGAAGGTCCTAGAATCAGATTCTGGTGGTCAGGGGAAGGCTTTTTAGCTTCCAGATTCAACCACTTCATATATAACTGGAAGCAAGCATTGTCTTTCCTTGTATGTGCCTATTTCTGGCAGTAGTATCTGGGGACCACATTTTGACTGCATGCTTCTGGAAATCCATTTTATGTGTGTGAAATTGGCTGGTAAAGTTGGGCTGCAAGTAGGTTTTTGAGGACAGCTGTTTGGCGAAAACAAATAACCAGTTATCTGCTCTGTGTAACTTAGTCACCCTGAATAGGCTTGGAGACCGAGAAGTACTTCACTTCCAGAAAGCTGTGCTGTCTGTGTCAATGTTCAGGGACAAATTAAAGGACACCATTTTTAGTGGCCCTTCTTCAAAATGCGTTTCTTTAGTTAAGGGCACAGGTAGGAGGGCGTGACAGTGACTGTTCGTATTAATACAGAAAGGTGTTCAACTTAAAGTTTAGGAGAAATATGTCTGAGATTTAATAGTAGCAACCTGGCACATTGTTTCTAAGCTGTCCCCAAGGCTCTGAAGGGATATCAAACCCTTTGTTTAATGTCAGAGTAATTGCATTATGCCTTATGTTGCCTTTTAACGAGAGGTGTCTGAAGTTTCTTCACTGCCCTAATCTTGGCTTAGGATAGAAATTTGAGTCACGATTGAAAGAGCCAAGTAGGCCTTGAATATGCTCAAAACATAAATATTTCATATATTTACTGTCTTGCTTTTCTTCTTTTTTCCTGAGAGAGGCAAAACATTAGAAAAATGTAAAATATGAGATAGCTTATTCTAGAAAGAAGAATTTAATTAACAAAGAAAATTTCTATTGGAGGCTGCGTGCTGTACTGCATAAATACCTCCCTTCAAGATTTCGTGACCATTTTTAATCCATTTTAAACAATTTTCTTCACTATCATTTTGTGCTAATGCTATCATTTAATATCCTGTAATATTTTCCTTCACCTAAAATGCTCATTTACTTTTTTGTAACAAATGGTCTGATTGTGAGGGTGTCAAACGTATATTTGATAAATATAAATGAATTTACTTGGTAGTGCATCTGAGATTACATTCCTCCTCCTTACATTTGAGCATCATTAGCATAAATTAGTTTGATATTTTTATAGCAGAAACAGTCTTGCACTTATGACGTACAACTTATGATGATCAAAAATCTGTTGATGTATAAAAGTTTATTGCAACCTCAGGCCAGAAGTGGTAATTCTGTCTGTATTCAAAGTGTAACTGTCAGTATAATCTAGCCTGCAGAATCTGACTCTTTGACAGAACTGAGAACCTGTACTTTTTCTGTTCTTCTCATATGCTTTGTTTGTGCAGAATTATCGTGTCTCAGATCTACTTGATACAAATCTCCTTCTTGGAGCCCAGTAGTCGCTTTCTCATTGCTATGTACCCACATTTATAAAGTTGAAGACGGAATTTTTTCATTGCGATAGCTTTCAATACCACATTGACTTGTGGTACAGTGAACACTTCATCTTTGTGTTTTTCTTTTTAAACAGCAGATATCTCGCTTACTTAAAGAGCAGGGTTGATTTATCAGAGATGTAAAAATATTTTTTATACCCAGAGAATAACCAATGTTTGAAAAAGTGGCAAATCGGTATTTTGCGCCTGGCCCCTTTTGCTGTGGTGTTTTGAACTATATCAGTTCTTGTAATTGGTATACTTTCCTCAAATTCCTATATTCTTAAAATTCCTGTTCTGTATGTCATGTCTTTAGCTTACAAATTGTTTGGTAGTAATTAGTGATGAGAAATTATTGTGTCAACTTCTTTCACATCAATTTTGATCGCTTGGAAGCTGGCAAAGGTTTCTGAAATACTTTGGTTCACAGTGAGAAGTCCATACTCTTTGAGAATTGCTTTGAAGTAAATTTCTACTTGATGTCTTAAGACTAATGTCTCATGCATTTAAAAATAGAGAGCTGTTCTGAAGAAGAGGAAGGAGATGAAGTAAAAATGTCTGATTCTAATTTGACCCAGTTTAAAATAGTCCTGAATCTGAACTAAGCCTCAAATAAATTACTATAGCTGTGGTAAACTTTCAGCTCACCGTACATGACATGGTCGTTACGGAGCTGAGCTCCCTCGCTAGGTGGAGCTATGGGCCAGTTTCCTTCTCGTAGGAAAAGCAGGAATGTATTCATTGGCTCGGGATTCCAAGCCTTAGATTCTGTTGAAGGAAAACTGAGAGGTTTGTTTTAAAAACCATATCTGTGAAATTAGACTAGAATACTAAATTGTTAGTGGTGGCACAAAAGCAAAATGTTTGCAGCCAATATCCTTAATAATATGAGTACTTTTGGACACTTGGCTGTTTAAAATCTTAGCCTGCACCTTCTAAGTTCATAAATTTCCAAAACTTGCTATCTGAGCTAAAGAGAGCACTGAATAATTAACTGTGCTGCTTGAAAATTGTCATGTGTGAAGAATGTGTTTTTCAAGTCATTGTTTTTCAACCACTTCTTATTTAATAACAAAAGATACTCTGTCATTTTGCATGCATAAACCGGTGTAGTTCAATTAAGTATTTTGTAGAAGAAAAAACAGTGAGAAAATGCAGTTAACACCTTTTTGTTTGTTTCTTTGTTTTCCCATTCAGATTGTCCCACACGTGGTCAGTTTGGTTCACTCCTTCAAAAGAGATGGCTTGCCTTCCAGTACAGCCTTTTTGATGCAGTTGACTGAGTTGATACACTGTATGATGTATCATTATTCAGGGTTCCCAGAGCTCTATGAACCCATTCTGGAGGCTATTAAGGTACATGAGGAACGTTGAGAGGGTGGAATGGTTTTTTGTTTTCCCAGATGTGAAGCTGTAGTTCCACAGATATAAATTTTTTAGGAGTTCCACATGGAGAAAAGAGCTAACCACAGAGTCTCATGTCAATCCTCTGTTTGAAATATAGAATAAAGATAAAGCTTTGAAGGAGAAGGTTGAAGGTAGGGGAGGGAACAAGGGCAGGGGGACTGTCGTATCTCCTAGGCTATCAGGGACAGCAGCAAGACCTTGAAGGAGAATTGGGAAGCAGGGGAAGATAAAAAATACTGCTGAATGGCAGGACCTATTATAGAAACAAATACGAAAACCTATTAAGTGTGTTAAATGTTTCTCTTGTAGGATATGCCCAAACCCACTGAAGAGAAGATTAAGTTGATTCTCAGTCAGAGTGCCTGGACTTCTCAATCCAGTTCTTTGCCATCTTGTTTATCTAGACTTTCTGGAAAATCTGAAACTGGGAAGACAGGCCTAATAAATCTAGGAAATACGTGCTACATGAACAGTGTTATTCAGGCACTTTTTATGGCTACAGAGTAAGTGCTTCTTAACAGCTCTTTTCGTTGCAAATAATTCTTGCAGTTGCTGCATTCTTGATTTTCACAGAATAGTAACATGTCCTGGGGTCTCTCAGCCTGCTGGATCTGAGTGGGGTTTTTTGCACTCAGTTACTGATTGCTTTGTTCAAGTCCAGCTCTGGAAACTGCAATTTTAGTCACTAAAAATCCTGATCCTTCTGCGCAGTGTCCAAAGACAAGTCCTTTTTTCTTCACTGTCTTTGCTCACGGCAGTATTGTAAAAGTTTTTGGTGATGCTTTGTTATAATCTGGAAGAGTATTAAAAAAAGTCTCTGTAGCCCATTCCTATACATTTAAATGTTTAAAGATACAGGTATTTTGCAGTGTTAGTTCTTACTGTACAGTAATTTTATATCTGCACTACAGCAAGAGTCCCAGTATTAAAGGGAAGTGTTACATGTTTTGCTTTCTTTCAATTTGAAGTAATTATCTGAGCTGGAATGATAACTGCATTGTTAAAAGTTTAGCAAGGAAACTGATGTCTCTCTCCTTGATTTCAGTTTCAGAAGACATGTTTTATCTCTGAATCTGAATGGCTGTAATTCCCTAATGAGAAAATTACAGCATCTTTTTGCATTTTTGGCCCATACCCAGGTATGTCAGTTTTCCATCTGCTTTTCTTTATGCCTAGATCTATATACCAAAATTGAGAAACAAACATGATACCATGGGACTCGTCTTGAGTATATCAATTATAAATATTATCGGATTTTATGGGAATGAGTCTGTCTTCAAATGCTCAGATGGTGTGAATGGACGTATGAAATACACATTTCTGTGAGTGGAAGATGTTCGCATTTTGTTGTTTTTATAAATAGTCAGTGATGGGTTTTCTTTGAGAAGCAAGAATGAGAAAATCCAAATAAGACCTGAGTTGATATGCAGGCTTATTTTAAGTATATTTCTAGGGTAAACTGTGACCTTCTTCAGTGATTTTTACACTAAATTTTACTGTAGCTCAAATTCTAATGTGAACATTATTAGCTGTTCAAAACATTCTGCTAATGCTATAAAGGCACACGACACTTCTGTTCTCTTTGAATAATAGCAAGGGATGAGACCGGATCAGCTTTAAAATAAACAGGTAGTTATGAAGTACTGGTGTTCTGAAGAAAGCAAACGGGTTTTTTAACTCACCATTAAGAACAGTAGCTGCTATTATGCATAATATCTGGCTTGCACTCACTAAACATTAATATTTGCCAGCAGGATAAACTATTTTTATCTTTGTACTAGAGGTGATTGCTACAAAAGTAATGGCTCTCCCTTCATATGATTAAGTTGTTTAAATGTTTGTGTACCATGTGTTTCATTCAGCTACTGTGGGATAATATATTCCAAAGTTCAGCTGTTAATATTAAAATAATATAACCAATTTTTAAAGTAGTTCCTATGTAACCTTGCCTGTCCTCCTCTCACTTGAACAGAGGGAGGCATATGCTCCTAGAATTTTCTTTGAAGCTTCCAGACCACCGTGGTTCACTCCTCGATCTCAGCAGGATTGCTCAGAATATCTCAGATTCCTGCTAGACAGGTATGGTTATGGTGCTGTTAACGGGAATGAATCTACAGCCTTACCACATAATGTTGAACTCTTAGGAGCAGTTGTGTAACAGTTCCACTGCATGAGTGGGGATCAGGAATTCTCAACCTCATTCCTGTCTTTCTCTGGTTTTCTGTATGGTCTATGAACTACTTTTCTTCATGTATTTAATCTGTGGTGAAGTCTGGATGCCATCTTGAATCCACATAATTGAAAACAGGCTATGGTGGTAACAATGTACCACTTTTACAAATCTAAACGTGGGTGTTATGTTCAAGTTATGGTCCTGTTAAATTAATGTGGTTGCTGAAAGCAGTTTAGTTGTGCTTCTGGAATTTCTTGTTGGTGGAGACAGCTGTATTTCATACAGGGCAGAAAAGTCACAAAGAGATGTACATGTCTTTATAACAAGTTAATTAAGCAAGCAAATTAACTGTGGCAGAGATAAAGCAGTAATACCTAAATTTATTAATAACCCTCTTTATTTTTGGCTTGCTGAGATGGGGCTTAAGCAATATTACATTAAGACATGTTCCACTTCTGGAGAAGTTTATCTTAATAGTGAAATAGTGTTCTGTTGTTTTTTTCCACTTGTCTTGGGTTCCTCTTTTGGGTTGGGTTTTCTTGCTGTAGTTTCTTAACTTTCCTGGCTGCAGAATTCTGATATTTTCTTTGGAAATAGTCTGGCAGTAGATAAATAGTTACTTATTCTCTTACAAAATCTGACATACAGGACCAGTCAACTCGAGAGCTGATTTATTAAGACAATGTAATGGTAAATAATAAAAACATTGTTAGTTTTTTTTAATACATGCCAATTCTTTCACTATATCCATCGTGTTCTGTTGTATATAATGAGACCCACAATAAATGCATTTGTGCCTCTCATACTCTGGATAGCAGAGACCTCTATGGTTCAGCTTGCTTGTATAAAAAATAACTAACAGATTTTTTAGTGTAAGACACTTCTAGCAACTTAACCATCTATATTTTTTACCTCAGCTGGAAAAAGTACTCTGAAATAGTGTGGCAGTATTTGGAAAATAGCACAGTTACTTGGATTAATTTTTGTTTGTCTTCAGGTTGCATGAAGAAGAGAGAACTTTGAAAGCATTGTCTTCAGCCAAGAGTTCTGATAGTATAATGAATGAAGAGTCCCAGGCACAAGAAGCTGTCCATAAAACACAAGTATTTACTGAAGCACCTTGTATGGGAAGTGAGGAAAGAACTCTGATAGAGAAGATGTTTGGAGGAAAATTGAAGACTAACATATGCTGTTTGAACTGCAAAAGTATGTCTCAAAAGGAAGAAGCTTTCACAGATCTCTCTTTGGCTTTCTGTCCTCCAACTTCCTTAGAGAATGTTGACCCAAAATGTATGGAACATTCTGAAGTGAAAGATGACTACGTGGTGCAAAGTAATACTTTAGCAACCAGTCCTGCTGCAGAAACACCTCTCAGTAATTTGGAAGTAAATAATGGATGTGACACAATAATGAATGAAGGAACCACAGAAGATTTTTCTAGTGAGCCAAACTCTGAGAATACCACAATTTCTGAACTCAAGGTTCAAAATAATGGGGATATATCTCAGAGTCTAGTAGGTAAAAATACTCTGTCAGTTACAGACTTACTCAATTATTTTCTGGCACCTGAGATCCTTAGTGGAGACAATAAGTATTATTGTGAAAAGTGTGCCTCTCTGCAGAATGCCGAAAAAACTATGCAAATTGTTGAGGAACCGGAATACCTCATTCTCACTCTTTTGAGATTTTCATATGATCCAAAGTGTCACATAAGGCGCAAAATCTTGGACAATGTTTCTCTACCACTTGTACTGGAACTGCCAGTGAAAAGAGCAACATCTCCTTTAGCTGTTGTTTCGGGAGGCTGGTCTGTTGGTGTGGAGATTTCTGATACTGGAGAAAACCTTGCTAAAAAACTGAAGCCCTCAGGTGCTGATGAAGTGACCTGCCCGCAGTTGGTGCCCTATGTGTTAAGCTCTGTGGTGGTGCATTCTGGTGTATCCTCTGAAAGTGGACATTATTACTCATATGCTAGAAATGTTACTGGGTCAGGGCCTTCAGGGCTCTGCCACCAGTCTACAGCTCTTTCTTTAGTTTCTCCTCAGGATAAGTTGTTTACAGAGGAGAATCCTTGTACTGTTGTAGAAAATGAGCTGGACACTGAGATGCCAAGAGAATGGTTTCTGTTCAATGACAGCAGAGTGACATTTACCTCATTTCAGTCAGTCCAGAAAATCACCAGTAGATTTCCAAAGGACACTGCTTATGTTCTGTTTTACAAAAAGCAAAACAGCACCTGTGGCTTCAACACCAATCCAGCAAATGGCCTCTGGGTAAATGGAGACCCTCCTCTACAAAAAGACCTCATGGATGCAATTACAAAAGATAACAAACTGTACTTGCAGGTAAGATGGAAATTTTGTGTAAAGAGTGTCTCCTTAAGCCTCACAAGGGGCAGTCTAAAGGAAAGAACAAGGTAGCTTTTAAGTATTCTGTTATATTAACCTTATAAATAACCAGTCTGGCTTCCATCTTGGTGTTGCTGGACAGGTTTCATAGTAAGGTTGTCACTGTTAGATGGGAAATGTCAAGGAAAATGGCATAAACTCATTTCAGTTTAAACTTTGAGTGGAGATGGTTGTATAGGTTGTTTAACCACTTGTAATTCCGGAGGGGAGAGACTTCAAACAGTTCAAACTTTCATTGCCCTTACTAAATTAAAAGAGTGGCTTAAGTATACTTAAAAACTTCTATGTGGTGTTATACTAGTGCATTTTCATTTGTAGTGAACTTTTGCAAAGCTGTGCTTAACCAAGTGCTGGAACAACTGAAATAATGACCAGATGTGGGTGACTAGATTCCATTTTCCCTTTGCTGCTTATGCTGTATCCTCTGTGAGACCAGCACTGCCAGCAGCACACTCCCTGTGGTCTGAGAACTTCACCTAGCTGTGGCAGCCTTTTAGTTTGCTGTTAGACAAAAACTGTTCTCCACACTTCAGTATGTTTTTCTTTGAGCATTGCTGCTGGTTTGGGGGGTTCCAGGAGTAAAAGTGTGTTTTACTGTGTGCTCTTTGACAGGTTAAGCTGTTCCTGTAAGGGTTATAGGCCAGCTCAAATTAGAAGAACTAGGTACATTTAACTTAGAAAAAATGAGCTAAATCTCATTGTGGAAAATCTGCTGCAGGTATTTTACAAACGTGAACAGGACAACTGAGAGCTTAAATTGAAACTCTATTGCTATTTTCAAGCTGTATGGTTAAAGCATTTATGTCCTGTCTTTGCGCATGTGCCACATCTTGTCTTGACTTTCTCTTGACTTCTGTAGCAGCGATCTCTGATTGCAGAATTACAGAATAGCTTGGGTTGGAAGGCGCCTTCAAAGGCCATCTAGTCCAACCCCCTGCAATAAGCAGGGACATCTTCAGCTAGACCAGGTTACTCAAAGTCCTATCCTGCCTGGCCTTGAATGTTTCCAGGGATGTGGCGTTTACCACCTCTCTGGGCAACCTGTTCCAATGCTTCACCACCCTTGAAAAGAATTCATTCCTTATATCTAGTCTAACTCTACCCTCTTTTAGTTTAAAACCATTACTCCTTGTCCTGTTTGGTGGGATTTTTCCCTTTTTAATTGTAATCTCCTCAAAATGAAAAATATTTTCCAGGTGTATCATTTTTGTTTGCTTTTTAGTGTGGTTTTTTTGTTTGTTTTTACGTCTTTACCTACCTTTCACTTTTGGGTTCTTCAGTATTGGCTTTTTTTTGTAGTGTTTTATTAATTTCAGAGTTGCTGAGCTCCTGACCTTTTTCTCATTTTAACTGAGGCTCATTACAAGTGCTCAGTTACTGTTTTTCTCAAATTAATGCTAATACTGTGATTCACTGAATTAGATTATTCTAATTTTAAGATGCCATATTTCACTGTTGGTTCAGAGTTCTAAACTAGTGTTTTCCAGCTAAGTCAAGAATATATCTTTCTGTCCTGAGAAAGCCTTTACTTTTTTTTAGAAGATATGTTCAAAAAAAAATCTGTATCTTACTGCTTTTGTTTTGCTATTACATATCAGTTTACCACATGGTAAACAAAGATGTTTTCACTTTAAATAACTAAACCTGCAATATGGGTGGCTCCCACTCTATTTAAAACAAATTTAAAAACCCTTTCTGGGAACAAGTGGAAAGCAATGGAGGATGCTCTGCATTATTTTCAGTCCAGAGAACTGTATTGACTATCAAGTTTTGCATACCTGATGTAGTATTTGTTGGGATAAATATAATCAATATGAAAATATTCAACATTTTTAGAAATAAGGCTATTGCTTGTAAAAATGCCAGTGCTGTAAGCTAAACAGTTTGATA
Organism: Rhagologus leucostigma; assembly: GCA_013397725.1. Classification (NCBI taxonomy): domain Eukaryota; kingdom Metazoa; phylum Chordata; class Aves; order Passeriformes; genus Rhagologus; species Rhagologus leucostigma. Next base: position 923,807 of record VZTD01000350.1, read on the forward strand.
GTGTAGTTTTTCAACTAAACAGGCTATTTTTGCAAGGTCTGCTATTTTAATCAAAATTTGCGGTTGGTTTCTGGTACTACAAGTGAGTTTTTAGTATTTCCTTGTTATTCCTAGTAAACTTGCTTAGCTTTTGGTGTGTTAGCCAGACAGCTGTGAATCCACATGTTGCTGGAGATAGCATAATACTATCTTCATGAATATGGCTAGTGCATCTGTGTAGACAGTGTCCTCCAAATATCTTATATCATTTTGAAAATGAGTATGCATTTCAGTCCATACTAGTGTACAATAGTTTCAAACTTAAGCCGTGTTTTTGAAGAGGGCAAAGTAATTTAAACTCACAAGGACTATTTTTAGCATGTGTGAAAGTATGTGGACAAGACTTCAGTTCAGTGCTTTTGTGGTAGTGTAATACAGTCAGGAAGAATTGAAGGTGACCCCTGTAGTTACTAAAACCCTGTTCTAAAGTTTGCTCCCATTGCCTTTAGGGAGGTGTGCAGTGATGAAGTGTCATGTGAAGGAGGCTATTGGTATGAGCCTTGGCACTGGAAGACTTCGTTTGTTGCCAGATCCACTGTCTTTTTCCTGTTAGTATTCCTGATCCCAACACCTGCTTTCTCTCCCTCGATTTTTGAAGCTCTTGGCCAATTTGAGAAGGGTATACTAAAGATACAAAATTACTGCAGGGTTTTTTGAACTAGTTGGCCAGAGACAAAATAGCGCATGATGTGTCTAATGAGGGAAAAGCCTGTTCTCATCCCTTTCTTAGGTGTCTTAAAAAGCCTCAGGAGCATTCAGCTGAAAAAGCAGCTGGCAGGAGGCAGAGCTTTCATGTTCCTTCCACTTGTGCAGGTACATTTTCCAGTGGTTGACTCTGATTTTTATGAAGTGCTTGAGAGTTGCAGAGACTTACTAATGTTGTAACAGTTAGCACAGCAATAATAGTTGAAAGCTGAAAAGCTGTAGTGAATAGAAGCTAGATATCTTGTCCATCTTTTGGCTTTTATCTGAGTGTGTTGTTACTCTATGCAGTCGATTGAATGGAATGAAAAAGTGTCTTTAAAGTAATTAACATTGATTGAAAGGTTTTCCCTTTCAATTTTGCGATCAAGAACAAGAGCTTTTGAAAATTGGTAGGATGAGAATTCATATGAAACATGTATCAAAACCTGTTTTGTTAGCTTCTGATCAGCAGACTCATGTTCTAGTGACATCCCATGTTGCTATAAAACACAGTTTTAGCATTAACTCAGATGGATTTCATTTTGTTTCACTTCTGCTTACTGTCAATCAGCAAAATTGTACATCTTAGATTGGCTGTGGATGTTCAACTTGAAAGTGCAATAAAGCTGTTCACTAGAAATTAGTGATGCTGCTTTAAAACCTGTTTCAAGGGCATGAGGTTGTGGGGTTTTTTTTTTAATTGTCTTTATTCTTTCATTTCAGGAGCAAGAGCTTAGTGCTCGCACACAAGCACTTCAAGCTGCCTCAGCCTCTTGCTCTTTCCGACCCAATGGATTTGATGACAACGATCCCCCAGGAAGTTGTGGGCCCACAGGTGGAGGAGGAGGGGGTGGGTTCAGTACCGTCGGTAGATTGGTCTTTTGACTATGAAGACAACCTGGAATACACTGGTTCCAAAGCAGCCCAGTACTGCTGAGGACAAATAAATTACTGAACTCTGTCAGATATTGTACCAAGCTTTGAGACTTGATCCTTGTCCAAAAGCAAATATTGGTGTTTCTTTGGTTATGTTTTATTTGAAATAAATACGCGCATAATGGAAAAAACCTACCTCTTAAAAGTTCAGTTGCTTTCATAGTAAGATATGCTTGCCCAAAAGACAGAAAATTAGGATTTTTAAGTAGATGCTAATGACATTGCATTAAACTGAATAAATGCACTTACATCAGTTTCTCTTGTCCTTGTCCACTGAATGAAGAAAGTTCATATTTCACTCTGGTGGTATTGCTTTATGTGGAAACCCATTTTTAGATGGGCTAAACTGCATCCGTAGTCTCTCACCCATTGCTTATTTTCAAATCCAGTACTTTGTGGATTTTCAGAGATGATGCAATTTGTAATGAAGGCAATAACTTAAGTATGACATGATACAGTACTTTCCAGGTTAAAAATTATTCAGTCTATTTCCAGTGTAAATGAAAAGAAAAAATTTATAAATATTTGCTAACTTGTTATCCAAGAAAGTGCATGTTGTGTAGGAGCAATGTTTTTAAATAGAAATTGTTAACTTTGTAGCATTTCTAATTGTTTTGAGGATTTTAAAATTATTTCAGGGAATATATCTGCTGAGTTTTGGAAAGGAAGAGATTCTGTATGTGCCTTGCAGTACTGTAACTTAAACTCTCTGAGGCTGCATAAAATGAGAAAAATGTCTTAGTAGTCAATTTTTTTTGTCAGCATTAGAAATCAAGACATTTATAGAAAGCTTTTGAGTTTCCAGAAGTAAAAATCTGTTAGTTTGAAATTCAGTAAGTGTTGCTCTTTATTTTTTTGATTTAAAAATATACATACCTAGTGATCTATAGCTTTCATGCCTGTACTGCTGAGAAAAAACTGGTCATAAAAACAGAGCTATGTTTGTGAAGTCACAGAAAAGCTGCCTGTATTGATCTTTGCTGAGGGTCTTTCCTTATAAGAGTCTTTTGAAGTTTTGCCTTTGAGTTTTGCTGGCAGTGAGAACTTTCTGGTGAGTTCAGGATTTTTTTTTTTTCTGTCTGCAGAAGCCCAAAATGATTCTGCCTAAAGGGCAATGTTTGCTTGCTCACTAGGCCAGCAGAGGTTGAGGATCCACTCCTTTGAGTCTTGGCAGAAATAGCAACTTTGGTTTTGATATGCAATGAGGATAACAGAAGTAAAGGACTTAGTCTGTTGAACCCAGTGATTAATTCTTGAGTAATCTTAGAGTGAAGTGTAAATTTATTTAAAGTATTTTTACAAAATTCTGCACTGTGTTTGCTGTGTTTTTATATTTTATTAGGTGACAAAGTGTGTCCTTAAAAAGCATGTGCACCTGGCAGGTTTTAGCATAACTGTATAAAAATAAGCGAATTTCTTAGAAAATGCTCTAAAAAAGCATAAGATAAGTTGAGAGAATGAAGTCTTGTTCATATGATTCTAAATATATGGCATTTAGTCTGAAAGGTAACTTAACCTGCAAGCTATTTTTGTATTACCACTAAAACTATGCTATTTACTCTACTATAGGTTCAGATGTTGTACTCAAGAAAGCTAGAGCAGCTCACTTTGATTATTTGTTTTTGGGTTTTTGTTTTTTTTTTAACACTTTCCAAGCTTTCTTATGACAGTTTGTGATACCTTGGCTTTGGCCTACTCTTTTCATTACTCTCTCAGCTGTAGGTCTCTGAACCAGGGGTTCAGCCACAGAAACATAGAATGTTTTGAGACCAGCATGAGGAACGTTCTCATTTCGTTGTGCTTGTATGAGTTTTTTTTAGAAAGCTCGCTTTGCTTTGAAATTCTGTAACTTTCGGTCTAAGAGGGTTTTTTATTTCCTTTCAGGCTTCTCTGCTAGTTTGCTCTGATTTGAAAATGTTTTATAAGACACATTAATTTGGCTTTTCTCTCCCAGATTGAGGACACACTTAAAAGCTGTCTACTCTTTGAATTACCAGGGAGTATTTTGTCTCTCTGTATCAATTTACTGTTGATTTTAAGCTACTAGTAAGTAGAAGCAGGGGCAAGTGGTTTTATTCTATATGGAATCATAATTTTGTAAAGGTCAGTTTTGTTTCTATGTTCTCACAGTGAAAATACAAATTATGCAGCCTACCTAAAAATAACATTCAGTATGTCTTTTGTATACCTGTTGTACTATATTTATTTCATGAGCTCTTAGAAGGCTTTCTACACCCTTGTTTGCCTGTTCTAAATTAGTGTTAAATATGGAAAATTTACGTGAGAATAGTGCCAATCAGGTTGGATCTGCTTGGGTGCAAAATGATGGATGTCGGAAACTGAAAATAACTTCTTTCTTTCACCTTGTTGACTTCTGTCAATGCAGTTGCTTGGGGTTTTACAAGTAGATTTTAAAATTCAGGATACCTTTTTGCAAGTCTGCTTGCTGACTTGACAGCTGTCCTCGACTGGTGAGTCGTAGATACCCAACTTGGAAGGTTTCAATAAACGTAGTGGAAGTGGAGAATTATTTCATGCTCTGAAATGTGCACCTTTTTTATTGTTTACAGTAATGGTGTTGCATGCCTCTATCTTCTGGACATGAGAGAAAAATGTACATATGGTACTTTGATTTCTGTTGCTTGTGAATGAATGCTGGATGGTTTATTTATTTACCCTTTTAGCTCAATTCTTAATTTGTTTTCTAAGTTGAATCAATAGTAAGATACAAAATATGTAAGACCATTTCAGAAGCTTAAGGTTTTTTGTTGTTTCCTTTTATGAAAGAGATGCAGTTGTACCAAACTCAAGGGCGGTATGTGTTTTTAAATCCTATTTGCTTCTACCAAGACGGGCTGTGATTTGGTCTTTGTTTTAATGGTCACTGGAGTTGTATTAACTTTCTTCTGTGCAGTTAATTTTATACAATTTCTTCATGTGGAGCATCACAGTGGATTACTGTGAACGTCGCCCGTGTAACAAGTGATTACATTATCTATGAGCCCATTTATCCAGGATGAGGAGAGAAGAGGCTTCTTTTGGACAACTAAATCACACTTTCTGACTAGCTTTTTTTTCTTTTTTTTTTTTGCTTTGTCCCCTTCTCTGGAAAGTTAAATATTTTATCTTCTCTGTGCTCTGGAAGTTTAATTTCATGGGTAAGCGTAAATTTATTTTTTTTAATCTGTAGCAGTAAGTTTGTTCGTGGAGTCAGAACACTTTTTTTGTACAGGTGACAGGCAAAGGGCAGAAGCTCTGGGAGCTGAGAGTGTTGGAACAAAAGCAAGTGGGTATAAACTTTCTGTAAATAAAATTTAGATTAGAAACAAAGTTCCTAATTCTGGAACAGCCTTGTGGGCAGAGTCTTGCTTTGAAGGAAGAGCCAAGTATGTCTATGAAAGAAATTAAATGCAAAGTGGTGTCTGAATAGTAGGCAACTAGACTTGATAAACCAGAGGTCCCTTCTAGTCCCTTCCTAGAGTTTTGCTCTTTTGTTGGGTTTCTGTCTTGCCACATTGCCGGTTTTGATTTTAAGGCTCAAACATTCAAGGGTAAATAAAGAGAATACTGAACTGTGACATAACAAATGTTAACTGCTCAGTTTTGGGTGGTGTTGGTCTCTGATATAGGGGAATGAGGCATAAAAATTACCATATCATAGCAAGTGGAAACTAGGAGGAGTTGTGATCCAAAGAAATGTGCTTAGTTTCTAACACAAGGCTGATTTCCCTGGGTAACAACCTACATGAGATGTAATGAGTTGTAGCACTCGGTATCCTCAGTAGGCTGTAATCAAATGGAAATCATTGGACATTTTCAAAGGGTGAGCAAATGATCTATGATGTAAATGAGATCAGAATAGACAGTCTTCAAGCCTTTCATGTTCCCTGCAGCCGGTCATCATAGGTCTACCTAAATCTGAATTCAGAGCTATGAGTAATATATTCTTAAATCACAGAGGTGTGCGGGTCAAATGTGAGAGTGAACCAAGAATTGTGTGGTGCTGTCTAGGTTGTGTCCGACACGAACTCTGGCTGTGCTCAGTGTGCTGGCTGTGGGGTGTAGTGTGGCACTGCGTTACCCACACAAGCTTTTGTGTTAAAGTGCACACACCAGTTCACTGGGAATCTGCTTTTGCTTGAATTAAAGTATCCAGATCAAAGACACAACAACCGAAACTACCCAGAGTGAAGCACAGATGAATGTTTTTAAATGCAATACACTCCCTCCTTATTTAAAACAGAAAGTCCTCTTCTAAATCTGCAGGATTCTAGATAGTAATGTGGGTTCAAGATACACATTTCTTGTTCGCTTTATTTTTTTTTTCCAGTGCAGGTAATATTTTTAGGAATCAGGTGTAAAAATGCTTTAATAGACATGTCAAAAGAAACAACGGTGGGTGGGTGTTTCCTCATAAAGTTGGTGTGGGAGGGAGGGACAGCGGATGGTGAAGAAGAGCTGATGCTGAACTGAAATGAGACAAATGCAGAAAGGACAGGATGGCTCTAATCTAATTTAAAAGTTGCACATGTTTTAATTTCACTGCTGTAACTTTGGTGTAATTTCACCAAAGGATACTTTGTTAACAATGCCTTGTGTTATCCAAGCCTGATCCTTCAAAAGTTTCCGTTGTATCGTTATATCCATTTATATTTTGAAGGAAAAACATCTCAGTAGGCATATTGAAAATATGCTGCTGAGGAGAGTATTTCAGGTTGATATTAAAAAATGAATTCAGCAACAGGATATGTGATTGTGCAAGCAGCTGTAGTATCATACAGCATCTTCGAGGCCAGTGGTCTCCAAACTTTTTCTGATTGCACACCCGTATCACTAAAAGCTCTTACATGTGCACCCAGTATATGTATATTTATTAATTTATAAATTATATGTATACTACTATACTAATATATTATGTACATACACAGAAGTAGAAATTGAAAAAGTATGAGAGAAGTGAAATAAAGACTATTTTTAAATTATTTAAAATTTTGTTTGTTAATTCTACAAAATATACTTTCTTCTTGCACCCAAATGGATTGTCTTGGTGTGCATGCATCTCACTTTGGATGCTATACTTCTCTAGGGTATAGTCGTGGAAGGAGTTTTAGCTTGATGGGAACAGCTATCAAAACTGACCAGTTTATAATTACAGTTTCTTTTACTCTGTGAATATAGACTGTTGTCTTTAACTTTATGCTGCATGACTCTGTTTTGGATCTCTGTTTATTCAGAGTTCTTATAAAATTTGGTCCAAGGGCTGTGAACTGTTTTGCCATTTGTTTTCCTACAGTGTGCATTAAATGACAAAACAAGAGGTGTCAGCCTTAAGTGGTTTGCAGAAATGCAGAGCCATTCCAGTTTGGAGGGGAGGGCATGTCCCTTGCCAAACACAGGGACATGTTAGTACTTGGCTTTAAAGCTTAGTACCATTTTTCGACTGACTCGCCCTTTCTCAAGTGTTCTCTAAAGAACTGCAATATTTAGCGCTCAGCTTCTCAGAAGAAAGTTATTGATTTTCTTGCTGTGTCTTTCCTGGTGTTTGTTTTACTGAACTACAGTTGAAACCATTTTTGCAGTATGCCTGTTCTTAAATCTTGTAAACTGGCATAAATTTTTAATAGTATTTCATATCAGTTTTTAAAAATTGATGGGGCAAAATGACTGTACATGTGTTGAGCTACATAAAGAAGTCAAAATACATATATTTTAAATGCCTCAAAAGGTGTCTCAAAGTACGTAAGTTTTCATGTGTTCGACTTGAGAGGGAAGATAGATGTTCTAGTAAAATATAATTGTGGTGATTTGGGGTTTTTTAATTGTATATTTTATCTGTACATCTCAGCTTGAAGGATCTCAAACAAAAACATGGAAAATAAGTCATCTGAGAACTCTTGATGGTCCAGCTGTATCTGGAGAATGAAGTAGCTGGATTTCCTGTGTATTTATGATGCAGTGATATGACAATGTTTCATTTGAGTTGTCTTCTCAATTGGTGATACTTAAATCTTCAAAGAAGATGAAATTACTTCAACTTGTTGAAATAATAAAGGACATCATACTTGGTTGAAATGCAGCCTTTCTCAATGAACATGGAAGTTACGGCACAGAAAACATTCAGGCCACCTGTAAATAAAGACATGATTCTCAAAAGTTGTTTTCAACTTTTCTGTATTCTTAAGTTTCCCCAGACTAAAAGTTGAAAGAAGGCTTTTGGGTTTGGTTGTTTTTCTTGACTACGTGAATACCTAGGAAACTCAAGCAATTAACAGGCCAGTTAATAATCTCTGAATTACTGCTGGGTGGTGAACCGTGTGAGAGGGAAGGAAAAGGTTTGGGTTGCCCTTAGAATATGTAGTTTTGAAGTTGAGTCTCCTCGAGTTGGCTGCCCACAGCTCCCTCTGGCATTAGAAACAGCTGCCTTTATGTGGTCTCTGGATTAAGTCTGGTACTGCCTGTGAGGAGAAAGTCGTGGGAACCTCCCCTTTATCCAGCTCTTATTCTGGCTAATTGAAGAATTATTCTTGACCTGAGCTGTTTCAATTTTGCTTTGATTAAGTAACTTGAATCTGCTAACTGCCAAGGGAAAGGATAGATCAAGCTTTAACATAATAAAGAACCTAATAATATTTCTAATTTTTTTTCAATAAGTGCTTTGGCTCCAGTAGGAGCTGCTGGTTGTGTGCTGTGCTTTAAACATCCCAGGTCTGGAAGAGGTGTTTCCTACTGCTGAGACTGTGAAAACAGCAGCTATGCAGAATTCCTTGGGGAAGGGAATTGGCTGCAGTATAAACAAGCAACTAGGTGGATGATTTAATCGTTTGGATTGGTCTGTTGTGTTTTGCATTTGGGGATTTGATGTGAAAGAAGATGTGTAAGGATATTCTTTTTTTAAAAGCAGTTACAAACATTTCTGTGGAAGAAGGATCAGTTCCTGGAGCGGGATCCAAGGCAGTGTCAGTGTGAGGTTGCATAGCAGCCTACAGGAGTAGTGCTGCTCCCACAGGGTGTGTTAAGGTGGAAGGCATGGATGGAAAGACAAAAATACAATTAATCCACTAGGCCTGAAGTGCACCCTCCATTCACAGATCACAGGCTTAAGTGTAGTCATAGATGAAGACCATTTGCTTTCACTGGAGGTATAAAGAAGCAGAGTATTTCTTCAACTTCTCGTTTTCTTGGGAGAAAATCCAGTGTGGAGTTTGTGCATTGTGGTTGATATTTCTCCAGTTGTGAATGCACAGAGTGAGCCACAAGTCGGGAGGCACTTCAAGCACAAGGTTTTAACTGCTTACTTGACGAGGCTCCTTTGAGCTCAAGTCAGCTCATCTCCAGCTTATTTGGTCCCCTTTGGTGCTAAGGATTTGCTGAGTGGGAAAGACCAGGAGGAACTATAGAGTAGCAGCTCACATTCCGCAATTCATGTTCTGGGAATGGGCATGAATGCTCAGCGTCAGAGATGATTTGATGAAAGGAAAACAACCAGAGGATTTTTAAAAAGGAGAAGGAGAAGCTGGAAAGAAACGTAAGCAAGAACTTCAGAGTGTGTGGATATGCAAAGCTGTGGATTTCCTACTCTTTGGGACTAAAAAGTTTGCTTTGTTTAAGCAAAACCATACCAAAGTCACATATACATAAGGAAAAAACATGAGAAAAAGTATGGCCATCACTTGGTCAAGGTAATGCTGACCTGTTTGTGTTTTTATTATTTGAGCTATATGCCCAGCCTATCCCTCTACATTTTATTTAAGCAATTTTTTTTTTACACAAAACTAAGTATTTTGAGGTTTGTCTTTTTAACTTAATCTCCTTTGGAAATAGCTGTTTCATTTTTTCCAAATCCCTATCTGCCTTGCATGTTCTCCCTACTTTTTTAAAGATCATGCACAATTTCTTACATAAAGAGGTGTGTGTGTGTGTAATAAAAATTAGTCTAATATGATGTGATAAGTGTATTATTTTAGGTTGTAGATAGTCTTGTCCCTGAAACCTCCTTAACCCCAGATTTTTTTAGGACGCATGTTATCCTTCAGATCACTAGGTCCCAGCAGGACTGTTCTCTTTACACCCCTCCTACTTTAAGTGACTCATGAAAAACTGAAGCCAAGAGTCTGCCTGGCTAAGAGAAACTGTGGTATCGCAAATTAGAGAAAATTGTAATTTGGTGAGTTTTCTCAGCAGCTGTGTTCAGTAGTGGTTTTAACCCATTTTTCCCCATCCACCTGGGAACTTCCTTTTATCTTACTCTCCCCTAAACAAATTTGGTGGAAATCATACTTACGAAATGTTTCCTGCCGTGGCTTCAGCAGTGTTGGGGTGTTCTTCCTCTTCACATCCACTCTCCTCCTCCTCATTCATGTCCCTTGTTGACTGATGCTAACCTCTCAAGGACACAGGTATCTTCTACACTGCTTTCATGCCAGTACAGGGCTGCACCTAACACTGTTTCTTTCTTGGATAGCTTCTAAATGCTACTGTGATAAACATAGTTCCCAAATGTATCAAATATAGGGTAACAAAAATGCAATTTAAAAACTCAGAGTTAACTATTGCATCTATATAGTAAGAAGTGACTTTCTGTAATGTCTCAGTTCTGCATTTAAAAATTCAGGCAAGTAGCAGTTAATGTAAAATGTTTTCTGTGTCTTCAGCATTTGTGAGAACATCTGCTAAGAAATCTTTATGGCCACTATTAGAAGGGGGTAGTTTAGGGGTAGGTTTGCTTCAGGTATTTTTAGGGAATTGCATTATTAAGAGGTTCTCACAAAGGCCAATCACTGCTCATTTTTATGCAAAGGTTTGTGGTTGCAGGTGCTTGAACCATTAATGATTCAGTGCCAAGTTAGGTATTTTATGTTTGGCTCTGAATAATGTTAAACTCCAGGGCAGCACAACCATTCTGCTGGTGGTGGGGCTTGGTGGTTCTGTGCTGGCTGGAGGGAATAGTAAATTACAGCTGTCTTCATTCAGATGGAGCCGTGGACACTGGTGGTGATGGTGAGGGGTAACAGAAACCCTTGACTTGGTTTTGTTCTCCTGGGAGTCAGTGGAGTAAGAGACACCGCTTAGTCTGATTGCCAAGTAGAAGCTTGCCCTGTATTAGAAAGGGTATGAACAGTGATGAAGCAAATTGTTCTGTGACTTCCAAATACATAACTGCTTTTGAAGACAGAGGAATTTCTGAAATTGAATTTCACAGTTGTTAGCTGTAAATTAATCTGTGCATATGGATATAGTATGTGAAGAACAGGAAGGAATATTTCTGATTAAAACTGCCCTGACTCAAGTATTCTTGGACAGTCTTGCCTAACTGTACAGTCTTTTTTCTAATTGTCCTACTTCAGAGATCAGAGTTGCAACTTCAGCTGTGTTTTGTTTTCAAGGACTTCTGTACATCCTTTGTTGCATCCTTACGTAAGGTTTTAACTTCCTTTGGGTGTCATAGGATTTTATAAATATATTCCAAGCATTATCATTTATATGCAAGTAGTTTTACTCCACTCTGTTACTGAGGTCCCTGATGTGCTATATTAATTTTGGAGTAATTATGTGTTTATCCAGTAGAGAGCACTAATGATGCTGCTATGTATTAGTTGACATTCCCATCAAGTTATTAGGCATTGTCAAAAGTTTTGTGCTGTGGAGCACTGGGCTGGGATTAGGAATGTGGAGTTTTTTCTAACTCACTGTGTGGCAGAAGCTCTCTGGTATAAATAGTTTTGGGGGAAAAGAATGTAAAGCAGGAGCCTGCAGGAAATGCTAAACTAGCATTTACCTGCAGTTTGGAGGCACAGCAGTACTGTAGTGTCTCCTTTGCATTAAAGAGCTAAGAGAAGGCCTTTAATGTGGAAGTTGATCAACATTCCTCTTGGAGCAGCTGATGCCAGGACTGTCAGAATAAATGGCTGAGTGCTGATGCTACAAATATCTTAAACATCTCCGTGGTATGGTATAATCAAGGTGGTTCCTGCCTCTTTTATGTAGCCAGAATCTTATCAGCAGTGGCTAAAAAAGCATTTTTATTAATCATCTTTTAGGGTCTGCCTTTGCTTCAGAGCCAAGCTGGACATGAGATAGTTTACCGAAGCTGGAATTGTAGAGTCACCATGGGTGATACTGTGTTAGCAAGAAAGACTTGTCTTTGAGATGTCAAATGGATTTTGTGGCCAGCAGCTTAAAAGTCCCTTTGCTCGCTGTGTGAGAAGATTAGATGGAGCCAGTAAGAAAATAGGAACAGATCCACTAATACATTTCAAAATAAACAAGCATATCTCAAATTTGTGCCTTGGACTGCTGGGCAGCATGGTGAGAGACACTTTGCCCTACTCAGTTCATTCTTAGTAGCTCACTGAACTGTTAACCTTACATCTGCAGCATGAAGATGCTGCCTATAGGAGAAAAAGGTGTTTTAATTCTCCCTTAGGATAACAGAAGAATTTTAATAATATGACCAGTGTCATATTAATCTTCCTAAATACACAGGCAATCTGAAACAATCATACTGAGAGAAGAATGGGTTACGGTAATTCATCTCAGTCTTGGATGAATTTAAGAATAACTGTCTGGAGGCAATGCCTTTATTAAATTACTTTTAAGGAGCTAAGGAAAAAAAAAACCCAGCCGTCACACTATGATGCTGACCATGGACTTGTAGTATTACCTCTAGGCTTATTGCATTAGCTGATGTTTGGTTTGAATTTAAGAGACCACTGTATTACCTCAAGAACAACTCCCAGTTTTTGTCCTTGCTATTTGAACAGAATCTTTTAGAATTAAAAGAAAAAAAGGGGGAAAGGTCTAAGCCATCAGTAAGATAGTGTATTTAAATAAGCTACGTTAACATGAAAAATAGCATCTTTCTGTGCTTAGAAGTCAAGCTGATATGGAGAATCTGCTTGTTTGGGGGAGAACGTTTCTTGATTAGAGGAATTTCAGTTTTTCTATGGGAAAACAGGTACTTTTCAGAGAGCAGTCATAGGTTTTGCTGGGAGAAACATGAATTTTGTATATTGAGGTTTGGTAATATGAATGCAGTTAATTAACGTAGCTATTATAACAGTTAATTCTTTTCTGCTTTTACTTGCATTTGTCAGTTGGTCTTAAAATCTACCATATGGTAACAATCTGCATTAAAACCCTGGCCTGCCTGAAATTAAATGGGAGTCTTGCCATGGACTTCAGCAAGTCCAGGATTTCACTCCACTCTTCATCTTGCATGACTATTGCTATTCAGGGTGTGGCAAATACACTATATTCTGCATCTTGATTTATGTGAGCATTTGCTGAGCAGATGTTAGAGAGCTAAACTTGTTCATTTCAATCCATCTCTCCTGTAGCAAGTGAAAAAGTGAGGCCAGCTTGGTCTCAGGTGTGATTCTGTTCACCTGGGGTGCTTGGAGAGATTACAGTTTCTCACAGGTCAGAAATATCCTACTGGATTTTTGAAATGCAGCTATTAGCTGAATAAGGGGTTGGAGTAGGTGACCTCCAGGGGTCTCTTGGAACCCTAACTGTTCTGGGATTTATTACTCCTACTGTGGTGAGAGAAAGCTGACCAAGCCAATGCTGCTGCAGTGCCAGAGCTGGGCAGGGGATGAGCGGAGGCAAGGCTGAAGGACTGGGGACAGGTGGGTCTGCTGGCCTTCCCCTTCAGCTGCTGGTGGGATGTCTTCCTTCTCCAGATCGTCACCTCTCCCAGATGTGGGGCCACCACCTAGGTATCTGGGATGAGGGAGAGTACCTTTTTATACATATGAGGCACTTGAGTTCCCATTTTCCAGGAGAAATATTGGTCTAAAGGTACAAAATAAAATTAGCAGTTACTGGTTAGCTTTGATTAACAGTAAGAAAAATATCTCTTGCCAATAATTTTGGTTTGCAGCTGCAAAATAACACTGTGCTTCGTTAGTTTAATAATGGGGGAAGGGTATTTGTCAGAACCCCAGTTTACAATGAAGATAAAATAAGAATGCATAACTGGCATATCTTAGCCAGAGCCCACTGTGGGAGTCACTCCCACAGTTATGTCTGGTGCTTGCCAACTCCTACTGAGCCTGGTATTTTCCCATTGCATTGTTTTTACTGATAGCTTCCATTCAATAATAACAGGAATCTTTGCAAGAGTGAGAGATTATCGCTCTTTATAATTGAGTAAAGAACTGTTAAGTGGTTTCTACAGCCACTGAAGAATGTGTAGCCTATATGATAATGTAATCTAAGGATTTGATCTTTTTTCTTTACTTAAAGCAGTTGGTGAGCATTTTATCCCATGTTCGGATATAAAATAAAATCTTTCCTGTTGTGAATCTCTTTTGGGGAGGAGCAGTAAATGAGGGAGGGAGTCTGCCAGAGATAATTACTAAAATTCCCAGCTCACATGTATATTTATATGCTGTCACAAGATGAAGCTGCACAGTGTTTTGTGTCTCAAAACATGGAGTACATTTTTATGAGCAGTAATAGTAAGGAAATAAAGCAGTCAGAATAAGATAATACCCTTTTCTCCTCAGGTCTTCCCAACAAAGACAAAAATTATTTAAATATTATTGCTGTTTAACTGGGAGCTCCTGATATAACAACAGAGGACAAAAGCTGAGCTCGATTTCTTGCTGGAAAAGAGGAGTGTGCTTGAGATAACTTGCCTGCTCTGTAACATTCCCCCACCACAGAGGGATGCTGTCAGCTTCCGGTGTTCAGATCCTTTAGACCCCCTCCACTCTGTGTGTGCAGAAGAACCACAATAATAAATGTTTCCATCTGCTTCTGTTTAGGAGTTTGAGTCTTATCCTATCCTCTGCAGTGATCCATGCACTTGAGACAGCCAGGCGTGATTATTTCCATTAGCGAGAACCAAGATCACACCCTGAAAAGCCCCATCTGGTCCAAACCTGCTGCAGATTGCCTGCTGAGCAGTGCAGGTCACTCTGAGATCATCATACTGATGTCCTGTGTGCTGACAGGGTCCTCTTCTCATCTGTTGGCTGTGTTGCTGTTCTGAGCCCGCTCTGGGATTAGCCTGGGATGGTTGTCCTGTCGTGCGTGTGGCTGTGTGCAGCAGGTGTGTTACACCGTGGCCACACACCTGTGCAGCAAGTGGAGATTTACACATAGGAGCCAGATTTTATGTGTGAGCTGGGCCTTGGCTTTGGAACTGCGTGTCAGAAGAGGTGCAAGGATGACCATAGGCTCGGAATGTTTGTCATGAAGCATTCAGCTCTTCCAGGGAGCTTTCCTTGGTTGCTCTGCTTCTGTTTCACTCTCCTTCAGCTCAGTCATCCAAGTCAGGTAATTTATGCCTACCTACTGGAAGGAAGGAAGGAGAGGTGATTGATGGGATGTTTTTAGTTCTTGTAAGGTGCTCTGAGGCCATGGCAGGGGCTGCCAAGTGAGAACCAAAGCCTATAAACACCTGCAAATCTTGGTCATGCCTCAACCATTTGTGAATTCTCAGGGAAGATTAAACACTTGGGAATAAAGCTTTGTACCGCATCATCTCATTCCTGAGTCTGCTTAATATTTGATTAATGCAGAGATAGGAAGTTGCTGAATGTTTAGTTTAATAAGCACTTTAAATTTTGGGGCTGAGATATGCAGTTTACATAAAACCATTTGGTTTTGGGCGCGTGTCTTGTGAGCACTTTGTAAACTGCAGAGCAGGGACCACGTGTGCGGCAGTGTCTGGCCAATTACACCTTTACATGATGTAGTTTTTAGACCTTAGTTTTGTGTGTTTAAAACTGTGTTATGGGCAAAATTAGTGCGTAGCCTTGTAGAAATTTCTGATTTTTTTTTGTTGAAGCTACTGTGGGGTTTTTTTTAAACAGAAAAAGGCCCTCAGACTGACATGCCAGTACTTGTATTAAGATTTCTAAATTCCAGTGTATCTTTCAGTATGTTCTTCAGTCCCCCTTCTCTTTGAAATGATCTCTAAGAATCTGTAGAAACTATTTCTTCTCAGTCTTTATCTGTACTCTCTCTCTCTTCCTCTCTGTGTCACACATCCTTAAAATTAATCTGTAAGGAGTAGGGTTCTCACACCAACTAGAACCTGCTTGTGTTTCAGAAGGTGTAAGTTCATCAACACATTATGAAAAAAATTTAATTCTTGTATCATCTTAAGAATTTTTCATATTACAAGTAGAAGTTGACTATTTTTAAGATGCATAATAAATTCTAAATTAATAATACAATGACCAGCCCATTCTGCTGTTGAGCATTGACCAGCACAGTGAAGATGTGGAGAATTACTACTACTTGTGTGTAGGAACTAATTAGACCAAGTCAAATTAAAAATCAGACTAACTGGTAGTTTTAATGGTTCTTAAGCCCAGTAATGTGTCCTAGAGTCTTAAAGTTTTATAAGTGGATGAGGCAAATTAGCAACTGGCAGCTATCAGAAGGGAGAGATACTATCCTCTCCCCTCCTCTCACCTTGAGCTGGCTTTGGCATTTTTGACTGCATTTAAATCAATTTAAAGCACTTAAATGCCTTTTTGTTCTGCTGAATGTTCCCACAGATATTCTGGCTTGTTTTCAAAACAGTGTGGTGTGGGGTGTAGGGTCTTTTTGTTGTTCTTTTTCATTGGGATTTTTTAAGTCCTGCTGGGATAGTAAATTGCATCAACTTACTTTGCACTTGGACAAGTGCTGGTGTCAGCACAAGGGAGGGGGTGGGTGACTTGCACAGGTGAAGAGCAAAGCAAAAGGCTGAGAAGAGGATATTGTGGAAGGGGAGAAGGAAGCCTTCCATTTCTAGAAGGGCTGGTTTGTTAATTCAACTCAGTTTTAGCATAGTGCTATATCCTCGTCCTCCCATATTATAGATGTCCCCTTCAGCAAGCTGAAGCAGTGCAAGGAAGAGAGTGATGGGATGCAAAATCCTGCTAATTAATTCACTGAGGACACACATGTATCTTTGTCTCATAGTAAGGTGTGAAGAAGATGTCAAAACTTGCATTAGCAGACAGAAGGCACCATAATAATAACATTAAGAATGGAGCTGACCTGCTCTTGATTTATTAATAGCACTAGTGGAATTTGAGCTGATTTATCAAGATGAGACTTAGTGCTTAGTACCTCTACACAAATAACCCATAAATCATTCATCAATGACACCTCATTGAAAGTTGTGTTTTGTTTTTTTTTTTTTCCTCAAAGCCCTGTAGGCACAGAAAATTGTTTTGATCTGCATTCACATGTAATAAAGCTCTTTCTCCCTCCTCCTCTTACAGTATTTTGGGTTTGGGGTATTTTTTTTTAAAGATTAAGGATATACCAGATTCATCCTACCAGCAGTATTAGTTTGAAAGGGCATGGGTTTGTCGTGCTCATACAGCGTTAAAAGGCCATTTGTGGGTAGTCTCAGGTGCTCTGGGAAAGCCTGGCATCCTGGGTCACTTGGGTACTATTGTTCAAAATGGTGGTGGATTAAGATTTTTCTGGATGTTTTCAGAGTAAGGGAATTCTGCAGCTTGAAGATGAAAACTTGTCTATGTAATGTGACTCTGTTACCTCGCTTTGCATTTGATGTCCCAGCAGTTACCTTTTTCCCAGCACTGTGAGCTGCATAGCTCTCTTCCCACTCAGCTTCACTGAGGGGTTATTTTAGTTCAGCTCCTCACAGCTACCACACTCCCTCCTCCACGTACCTGTTCCAGTACACCTGCCTGAAGCTGCAACCTTCATCTTTGATCTGTATTTTCACCTACCCAGCCAGGTCTGATGTTTAGTGTGTTTCTCAGGGCTGCTTTGCTAACCCATCATCAAGTCTATGCTTTTTTTCTCCTCCTTTGCAAAAAGTACTATATGGCCTCACTAGTGCCCTCAGCCTCAGCTTTCCCCCATGAGTGTGTAGTAGCTACTACAGGAGGCTCCGCACACCTAGTGCAGGATTTGCCTCTGGAGTAGGAGCACAAGGAGGCACATTCAGTGATTACACACAGAGGGATGGAAAAAGGTCTTGTGGTCTGGTGGCTTGCAGGCCCTGAGGAGAGGACAAACAGTGGCCTTGCACTGGGTTTTGTTGGGGGTTTTTTTTCTGAACAGGAAACATCGTTTCTTCTGGGGGCTGTGCCTTGTGGAAACAACAAACCAAAGAGGAAGCACCCAGTTAGAGATGATCGACACACAGAAGGGAAATATTTTTTTGCCAAGCAGATACATTTTGAGGGGAGAAAAGTGAGTAGAAGAAACAGAATAGTTTGTAAGAAGAAAACTGCAGATTTAGAAAAAGCTATAGCCCAGGAATAAGATGTCTAAATGCACTAATTGAAACCAGAACTCTGTCTGGGAAGTGATGGAGGCCCTCACAGCAGACCAGAATTTGTAAAAGTACAAGCTAACAGTACTAGGAGGGAAAGATTGCCTGGAGGGCTTTCATATCATAGCTTTTAATACCTCAAGGCAAGCGAGAAAGCTGTTCACATGAAGGGTGGATTGGCAATGCTCTTTCCAAAATATTATTTTTGGGCTGCTCATCGCTAGTGCCTGGTGATGTGGCTTTAGGGAAGGAGACTGCACGTTTATATAGCATGAGTTCCTGAAACCATACTGAGCTCTGGGGGATTCTTTATATGGTAACCAAAGCCAAGCCAAAGCTGCTAGTAAGGATGGTGTCCTCCAGGCAGTGCTTGTTATTCAGCAGAAATACTTGGGCATTTCAGTCTGTTTAAGGTGTTTCCTTTCCTTGAATACTTCGTTCTGCCTGCCTGACCACGACCTAGGTAGTAGAAATGCTCAGATTGCTTGCCTGTGGTTGAATTGAAATGCTTTGCTACATTCTGCCCAGGAAAGCCCAACCATTTTGTTTTGGAGCTCAGTCCCTTCCGAGGATCTACTGAGAGGACTGGATTGCCCTTCAGCATAGCAGGCTTTATTCTGCATGTGTACCCTCATCTCCCATCCAAGCTCCTGTCAGCATTTTTGGAAACTGTTTGCTGACTGTGGTATCTTTCTGAACTTGTCATTTCCTTTTTTGGGCTATTGTGAGAAAAGGTGAGAATAAACATTCAGTATAATGCATAAAATTGATATGCATACACTGTATACCAAGTATATAATCTAAGCAAGATAACTGTAACTGTGAAAGGAGTAAAGCTGACAGCAATGGAGCCTTATCTTGCAGACTTGGAGTGGGGATCGAGTTAACATGGTGTCTTGGGGTGACTTTATGCTGTTGTATCCCCTATCACCGCTCTATGCCCAGATATGATCCTGAGCCTTTCTGTGCCTGGGTGCAAGAGAGAGAGAAAAAAAACTGAGCGAACTTTTCAAAACAGTTTGTGCTTCAAGGACACAGAGATTAGCTGCTGCTGCTGAGGAGCAAAGGAAGCACCCTTTCTGCTTCTCTTGGCTTTTCGGCTCTGTTTCTCTGGAGAGAGACTGAGAGTCAAGATTCTTTCTGGGACTTCGGCTTTTCCCTTCTTTTCTTCTGGACTGTTTCAACATCAGAACACCAAAACTCACTGGGAAAACTTTCCACCTTAGGACCCAGGCTGACCCAGCTCCGAGGAGGAAGAGAGAGACCACACCCAGAGAAGGACTTCAAAATCTACCCAAATTTCTCTCCACAGCGAGAGGTTTTATTATTTAGCATTATTATTCTTTTCCTGTGTGTTTGTTAAATAATTTTTTTCCTTTCCTTCACTTTGTTCCGAGGAAAATCTTTTTTTCCTGAAGCTGTTTCAGGCTGTAACCTGCCTCTTAAGAGAGGACGTTCAAATTCAGATGTTCCTCTGAAATTTGTCCCAAACTGGCACACATGGACTTCCAGGGAAAGGGGAAAGAGGTCTTTTATTTCAGATCAGAGGCAGGCAGGAGGGAATTAACTGTCGAGAAGGAAAATAGTTAGATACATGGACGAAGCTTCTGGAACAGAATCCCAAATCACCTTGCATAACACTTTGGGAAAGTTGCCTGTGATAACTGATACACAGAAAACTCAGGAAGAATTAAAAGAAAACCAAGAAAACCATAATGTCTTAAGAAAATAAGGTAAATTTATAAAACCTACAAAATATGTTTATTTAAAACACTTCATAAAATAACTTGAAGAAGTGCTTAATGCAGACTAAAATAACCTTTGGTCAACAGGATGTAATTGGCTCCATTTCTCTTTATTTTGAGTATTTATACCAACAAGTAGGTTTTGTAAAGGCGTTTTAAATTACAGTAACCATAACGTAGAAACTGGGAATGTGAGGAGAATCGAAGTACTCACTTCGCCTAATTTAGACCACTGACAAAGGAGGTTGTACTCCCCAGGCTTATTTCAGAGCTGGTGGAGGGAGGGCTGGGCTGGTGGCTTTCCATGAAGATCTAAAGCTCACAGAATTTAAACAGCTACCATAAATTTCCAGGCTTGACCTTAAAGAAGAATCTAGGTGAACTATTTTTAGTGCCTCTATCAATGTAATTGTGTGTCAGTGAATAGTGCTGACCTAACGAGGTGATTAGAAAGTAAACTCTCTGCTTACTTGGTAGTAATTAAGATCAGTTGGTTTTGTGTGACTGGATTATATGTTGCCAGACAAAAATATGCTGCAAAAATAGTTTGTGAAAACCTGACCACTCATATTTAAAAGTTTGATGATCTTGTTATCATAATCTGTCTCTTACTGGTTGTAGGTGAGTAAATAACAAATGGCTGAAGGTTTTCTTAGGTTTCTGTAACAGTTTTTTGGAGTCTTTTCAAGTGAGAAGTTTGACAGAAGAGTCTAGAAGAAGGAAAAAGTGCCAGAAATACATACCTGTATTGTCTTTGAAAAATCTCTTACCTGTCTGGATCAATCTGCATGCTAAGCTGTGGCACTCACAGCGTTTAACTTGGCGTGGCTTCAGTGCTTGGTGACAGGCGGTGGCGGGGACAGCACGGCCGCCTCCCTTGGCAGGAGCTTTGGAAAGAGACGTGCTGCTCAGGACGGAGGAAAGGAGGCTCCAGCAGAGTACAAATAAAACTCAAAAATGCTGACTTTCATTTTCAAGCACTCAGGCAAACAAACATCCAGCCGCTCGGGTCCTACTGGGAACCCAGAAGCGACGCATAAGCGCAAGTCGTGCTGCAGGGTTTTTGCCAGTGTTTGTGCAGTTTCTGTACAAAATCCCAGCTTTCTGGAGGCACGGCACTGACAAAAACATGGCTAAACTCTTTGGGATCAATCTAAGCAAGAAGTAGTTTCTTGGCAAGAGATGCTGAATCAGATTTTGAGTAGAACATGGCAAACATTATAATGAAAGACAAAAGACGTCATTACACACACCTCTTATCCCTGGGAAACTGGGATGGAGGGACCTGGCCAAAACTGTGTTGCTGTCGGTTAAGCTAGTAGGTGTGCTCTCAACATTATGTCAGCTGCCCCGTGAAGGATAAAGGGGAAAGTGTAAATTGCTTATTTACCACTTAGCAGGCAATTAGTTATCTGGAAAGGAATTGCAATAAAAAAGACCCTGGTGTGGGTGTAAAGGCAGGAGCTTTGAAGTCTGACTGTGATTGTAAGTTATGCATACTTGTGGTCGGGGGAATCTTTCTATCTATCGTGTTTCCAAAGTTCAATTTTTTACAAGACAGCTATATTTAATTTTAAAAGGAAGCTGTTCTGAATGCCTAGGCACATATGTCACTCTCCTCATTTAAAACTGGATATTAAAAAAAATGTATTAATATAGGAGAGTCAACTTGGACTGCTAGGCTTTTGGATCCAGCCCTTGTGAATTTGAAACAAGGGACCACATGGGAAAGCAAGCTAGAAATGTGAGATTCTAACTGAGTTTCTGAGTGAGCCAGCTCCTTCTTCGTTTCAGCCTGGAGAAAGGATTTATATTTGTTCCTGTATGAAATTTGAGTACAGGCAGAACTTCAGATCTAACCAGGTAGATGAATATACAGAAATTGAGATTCCTTTGGTTTTTTTTAATTTTGACCTGAAAGTGTTGTAGCAAAATTTTCCCAATGAAAGTCAATAAATTTCTTCCATCCTGCTAGAACATGCTCTGGAAGCTGAACTTTTGTTAAAAGCTTGGAATTTTTGCATACACTGATAACTCCGGAGTTTTCTATTCTACCTTTCTTCCCCTTCTCAGGTTAAGGAAAGGATAAGAAACCATTCATAATGAAAAAGTCTGGGCTTTTGTGTTCTAGGGAAATGCGGATGACAAGGTACTTGATCAGTGGAAGACAAGAAAGTAGAAAGAGGTGAAAAGCCTCTGTGTTTGCTGCTTGCATAGATGGCAGAAGTATCAGGATTTACCACTGCAGAAGAAAACCACATAACTGTCTCAAAACCTTCATATAGGGCAATATAAATTAGTAAGGATTAGGTCTCCATTAAAAATAACATCTGAAATAAGCTGTTTTCTGGAAAGTGAGGATTTATTTTTTAAAAAATTTGGAATGGACAGAGCGTTTTGCTTTGCTGCCTTAGCTGGTAATCAGGGCAAGTCCTAGACTGTCCCCCCAGGTCCTGCTGCCAAGACACCCACCATGAGCCCAGAGAGGGGAGGAGAGTATGCAGTATGCTGTGGGAGAGCATGGAGCTCTCATGCTTGTAACGGCCAGGGAGTAGATCCAGCCCCTGGAGCTTCCATTACACAGAGGAAAGAGGAAATTTTACTGTGACTCACCATTTGGGGGGTTCATAGTTTTGTTCTACTTGGTATGCTCTGCTTAACTCAGGCTGTACCTCCTTTTCACCAGCTATAAAATAGCAAAGATACTTCATGTTACAAGATATTTCATCTTAGGGAGTTATGTAAACATACAAATGACTGAAGTATTATAGGGATTCAGAGGTATCAGGGTGAAAAGTAAGGAAATGCATTACCATAAATCAATGTTTATTGTATGTACTATGTTCACAGAAATACGTTTGGCTAAAAGTGATTGTTCTGTTGATCTGAAACTAAAATCTTCTCATTATTAAACCATAGTTCACCAATTTACAACAGGACTGGTTACATGTTTCTCCTTTGGAGAAGAGATCAAATATTTTGCAAAGGCGTGTTACCTTGGCTTGTGTGCTGTGCACTGAGGAGCCCGAAGGACAAGGAAGATCTCTTGAGGTTAAAATAAGGTAATCCTAAAAACATATGCAACCTTTAGGTGCACTTTAAAATGTATTTCTCCTGTCTTCAGAGTCCATAAATAGAATGGAAATCCAAGAAATGAAAATTTCTTACCAACAGCATTTAAAGACAGCATGTTCTCTTAAGTAAGTGACATGTTTTCAATAAATTGTTTCAAGCTGTACAAATGTGTTTGCCAATCCTCAAAGCAATTATTTGCAACCAGCTTTTTGGATGATAATAAGATTAATGATAAAATAACACTGAAAACAATTTTAAAATAACTCTGTGGATTTAATATAAATCCATAAATACAAGGAAATGCTGAGTTAAGACAGCCAGAGTGTGTTTAACTTAGTCTTGTTTTGCTCCCAACTACTACACATAGAATCACTCATTAGGAGAAAAAGGTCTAAGCACACTTGATAAAAGTGCAAACCATACATGCTATTTGCAAGATCTGTAAGCACAGCAGTACTCAGAGGATGTTGTGTTTGTCTTAATTACGAGTGGTTCTGTGTGTTTGTCAGAATGTCTCAACAGTTTCAAAGAAAATATTGTGTTTTATTTCCTCTGCTTGTTTTTTAATACCGTGTGAGTAACACTACATGTAGCTGTCATCAACTTTTTCTAGTGCCCGAGTTCACAGTGTAATAGTGATCTCTGTAGCTGGACTTCATAAACTTGGACTTCTGTAATACATCACAATGAAAGGTTTGATCTCATGAAATCATTATTGTCTTTGTATCTACATAACATCTTTGCTATACAAGTATCTGCCATAATTGCTGTGCAGCGGTTATACTTTTTCAAGATAAAATATACTAATAATTTCATAGTGTGTTTGTTCATACAAACAAACAAGAGAAAATCTCAGAAAGACCAAGCTGGTATTGAAATAGGTCTGACCAAAGACCTTTTGGGAAATGGGTATGCCTATTTGCATCATTTAATCTTGGTGGGTAACTTTATAGAGACACTGTGTTAAAAGGATATTACTGACAGTCCTTGGTCAGGAAGTCCCTTCCCCATCCTAGCTGCAGTCCTCCATGTAATGCAAGGTCAGATAGGGGCTGTGGACGATCACTTCTTTTTCCCATGTTTTTCACAGGTAGTCTTTATCTTGTACATTCCCTATTCTTTGAATGCCTGACTCTGAGACCTGAAACAAGTTTTCAGGAGTCAGAGAACACACAGCTACACCTGTGTCAAGCCATGTGCTCAGAAAAATTAAAAAATAAAGTGAAAAATTAAATTTTACTTTTTGGCTGGATACCCAAAAACCCAGTGGATACATTTGGCTTTAAACTTCACATATCTCAGATGCAAATCTGTTTAATGGCATAATAATTCTCACTTTGCATAGGTTTTATACTGTTGGGGTTTTTTTAAAGGAGAGTTTTTATGCCGAATTTCTTAAGCTTTAAGATTTAGTGTCAGGAAAACAGCATCTCTCTTTTCGGCTGTATTCTTGGAAATTAGTATGGGTTTTGGCAGAAAATTTTATTTATTAAAAAAAAAAGACCAAAGAAACCTCGTGGGATGAAAGAAATCAGGTCAAGGAGTTAAAACTGCCAAATTACAGACAATACAAAAAGGGGTTTTATAACGAGAAGGCTTGGGCAACTAACAAAATAACGATCCTACTATATTAGTCTGTAATTAGATCATTTCCTTCTGAGGTGGCCAAGGAATAAATCCCTATAAATACGAGCTTTTGTGACACCAGTGATGAGATAATATATCTTGCACAAGTCATTGCCTGAAATCCAAAGATGTAAATGTATAGAAATACAAACTGCATTGTGCAAGCAGGAAGATGAAGGAGAAGGGATGGGGATGGAGTAGAGAGCAAATTCTCCTTTTCAGTGGCTGTGAAATTTTGGTTCAGCTTAGTTTTCTTGGGAAGTTGTGATTCCAGATCAGACATAAGGAACAGCATTTAACCAGCTCGGACCTATGTGAACACACATCTTCTCAAGGGATGTGGGTAGAGAGACTGCAGCTGATTATGTTTAGCAATTTCTTCTCCGTCATCACTCCATCATATATCACAGGATATATGTGGAAAGGATAACCCTCATTGTAAATCTTCTCCTGTTATTAATATACTTGTTCAATTCTATGTGAGCTGTGCATATCAGAATTCAGCCCTGTTCTTGATCCTGGCTTGTGATTGGGTCTTCAGACCCAAAAAAACCCCAGGAAATAACATCCAGAAACCAGATCATTAGATGAAATATATTTAGGAAGTGCTGAAATGCTCAAAACCTCTTGAGGTTGTTGTGAGCATCCCTAATTTAGTCCTCTTGTGTTGTGTGCATTATGGTACCTTCTTTAGGGGCATGATCGTCATCCTTCCTGCAGCTTCCCTTCACGAGTAGAGATTCTGTGTAGGCTTCAGGTGGTGGGTAATAAGTAAGTCACTGGCTAAACTGGGGAGACTAAATATCTTAGAGCTATTGAGCTCCCTGAACAGGCAATTCTGTACTAAGTGGCAGACTCCGCTGTAAAAGAATAATTTATATCCATAGAACCAATGAATTTACCACAAAGCCTGCATGGAAGGGGGCTGGACAGCAGTTGTATAGGCAGTTTAAGTTTTGGCAATACCTGGGTTTGAGAGAGTTTGATATTTGCTGTCTTCATTGTGTGGGTGGGCCCTGCACAATTGCTTGTGTGTCATTAATGTTGCAGAAATGAATAACCACTCAAAAGGCCTTTCCTATGCATGTTGTGTTCTTTGGTCCATGAGGATTAACTCCTTTCTAGGCAAAGCTTCAAAAGGGAAAATTATGTACTATTAAAATAACTCATTTTAGAGCTTCATATTTTCACTCAGATCTTAATCAAGCTATTATTGTTATTAAAATATTCTGAAGTGAATTCAGATTTCATAAATATGGAATTTTTTCTTTGAGTTCCTTTTGCATGCAGAGCAAGTTAGAAATGTGCACACAACCTCTAAGTGGACTTAGTGGTTCCCGCAGTATTTGCTCACAGTTTTTTCAGTGACTCAGCTGGAGACCCCAGTGATCTCTGTAGTCTTTGCCACATGTATTTCTCTGACATCTCATAAAGTCCCAGTTGCAAAAAGTCTCTTTCTAACTATTCTACATACAATTTTTTCAAGACTGTCAGAAAGGTACATTAAAAATCTGGATTAAATTGACAAAGCAAAATTAAATAGCTTGGGATAAAGCTCCTATTGCATGCTTAAGTTCCCTCTTTCTGTGGCTAAGTATTACAACATTCTCTCAAGAGGGATGGATTGCGCCTTTTAGCATCTTGTTTTGTTTTGTTAGTTTAAAACCATCTTTTAGTGTTTACCTACTATATCTAGAATTTTTTCATGGAGCTTTATAATAACCCTATGCCCGTAAACCCAGGAATCCTGAGCTGTGAAAAGCTGGGCACACACAGACACGTAGCAACCTTTTAACTTAAGCCAAAATAGAAATAACCGTCTCCCTGCTTCCGCACACACTTAGGCCATCCCTTCTCTTCAGCATTCATTTTGCCCTTGACCCTTGGTTCCATTAAAGCACATTTGTGATGAATGAGCCTGTAATACCTAATGTATTCAGGACATTCTATATCAGGCAATAAACCACAGGAGGAAGCTGGCAATCACTAGGTTTCTCTATTTAGGATGTTCCAGTTGCCTACAGCCATCCAACAGCCTTCCACTGCTACACACCATAGCTAAATATTCTCTTATGTTAATGTTTGCTTTTCACTTGTCTGTCCCAGTTGCCTTTTCTCTGTTTTCACTTGAGTGCCTTCTAATTTTCTTTCCTTTTTTTTTCTTTAAGCAATATTACTTCTAGTTATCGTAACAGAATCATAGGATGGGTCAGATTGGAAGGGACCCTCCTAAGCCCAGTTTCAGTTTTTGCTTACACCCTTTGAATCCGAGATAACCGACTCCTGATTTATAGGGATGCAACGGAGAATGGAAATGAGCCAGTAGCGGAGAGATCCTCTTGCTGGAGCTGCGACGTGTGATGCCAGTCGGCTATGGGGTTTCTTTTGGCAGAGACTTTTTCAGCTGCAGAGTTGCTGGATATATCTAATTCACTGAAAGAAATCATGAAAAAAAATTACACAACTAGCTCATTGGAATTGCTGTTTAAACAAAATAAAAGTGCTGGAATAACTATAAAATACTGGTTTTGCTGACTGAATGTAAAATGACATTAGGAGATAGTTGAGGAAGATAAGCACTATGGTCATAAAAAGAACCAGTATACTGGGTTGGGCTGGGATAGAGTTAATCTTCTTTGTGGTAGCCTGCATGGTGCTCTGTTTTGGATTTGTGACCAAAACAGTGTTGATAACACCCTCATGTTTTAGCTATTGCTGAGCAGAGCTTGCACAGTGTTGAGGGTTTCTGTTTTTCGTGCTGCCCCACCAGTGGCTGTGGGGCACTGGGAGCTGGGAGGGGACACAGCTGGGACACATGATGTGCTCAACAATAAAACCTGGGGGGAAGGAGGAGCAGGGGAGAACTTTGGGAATAAGGTGTTTGTCTTCCCAAGTAACCATTATGTGTGATGGAGCCCTGCTTTCCCAGGGGTGGCTGCACACCTGCCTGTCCACAGGAAGAGGTAAATTAATTCCTTATTTTTGTCTGCTTAACACACACAGCTTTTGTTTTACCTGTTAATTTGTGTTTATCAGAAAACACAGGTTTTCCCACTTTTGCCCTTCCCGTTCCCCACCCTGTCTCACCTGGGGAGAGATGAGCAAGAGGCGGTGTGGAGCTGGTATCTTCAAGGATGGAGACACCACATCCTCCCTGGTCCGTCTATAATTTTGTTTGGAAATAATTCATAAAAAAATAAACAATACTAAATGTAACATACTTGACTGTACTATTTTTCCAGAAATTTAGGTAACGTTGCTTTCTATTTTTCTAAACAAAATTCCAACCTTTAACTTGCTTCCAGTAGGTTAAACCTTTTAGACTAATTATAGCTGTCTTTGAAAGGGTGTATTATGTGTAAAATGTTGTTATTCACTTGCTCCAATCAAGCTGCTCTAGAATAATTTTTTTTCATTTTCTCTATTTGCTGTCTTTAGTGACCTTGAAAGTATAATGGCCCAAACTCTGTTCTGTCATACACAGGATTGGTGCCACTAAAAATAGGTCTTTTTTCAGTGATCTTGACAGGGGCTTTGGTCCAATTTCCCAGCACTGCTGCAGAAATCATGCACCTGCTCCCATATCTGGTGCATCACAAACTCAGGTATAAATGTTCCATGGAGAGCAAAAGTACAACTATTATTACTTTTCAAATTAAAGCAAAAAAAGCATTTCCTCTCTTTGATGCTAAAGTGCCTACCAGGCTAAAACGTGGTTGAAATAGCTTTGCTTGTACAACCAGTAATATGATTATGGAATATTTTGCCTATGAGTAATGGATTGGAACACATACTTATTAGCCAGAAAGTTGATTCTGCTGAATTACACCACTATAGCACTCCCAACACCCCCTTTCTATTGGGAGTCCTGTTATGCCATCACCAGAGGAAGATACCTACCCTGCCCCTCCTAAATAATCTCTTGTGCTCTATAAATGAAACGAGCACGGGAAGGCCCCTGAGGATGTAAAATAAAGATTTTTAATAAGAAACATAGCTTGCCATGGCCCAATAGATTTGGGTCCAAGTTTTCCAAAATTCAGAATCGTTTCAGAGCTGAATGCTTACCCCACAGCTATTCCTAATTTCAAAATTATTCTGCTCTATGTTTTTTTTTTCTCCCAAGGTTGTCTTAAATATCTTCAGTAATTTTGAACTATGCATTGCCAGCTCTACCAGCAACTTTGGCTTTACAGATATTCCATTAATAACTTCTACTTTAAGGAATAAAGCAAAAAAAGCAATAAATTCAAGCTTTCTTTCTCCCAGTGTGCAGTCCACTCCCTTGCACAGAGTTCAGCTCTCAGTCCAGACCACCCACATAATGAATGAATGCTCTGATCTTGCCCTCCAACCACCTGGAACTGGATAACTGCCTTTTAAAATAGACTACACCCTCTTACTTCCTAATGTCTCAGGTATATTTTTCAGTACTTGAAGCCTTTGCAGACAAGACTAATATCCACTCTGCTGCTATAATTATTACTGCAGTGTTTACCATTGGGGGAAAAGGAAAAATACAGGATAAAAGCTATCAGCACACAAAATTTTCACTAAACTCAAATTACACCTCATTATACATTTCTGCACAACAAGAAAGTCAAGCTTTTGATAGGGAACATGGGGAATTAGGCTTGCACACCTCTAATTCCTCCTGTTCTGGAGCGTGCAGAAATTTGGGGGTACGTAACCTCTTGGCTCAGAGCACTTGAATGTTACTGGTTGGTGCTTGAAAAGAAACTGGTTCCTTGAATCTGCAAAAACATCTTGATTTTTGGCCTCAAAAATCTGTTCTGGAGAACTGACATCTCTGAGGGGCTGTTGTCACTCACACCTCTCTTAGATGCTGGACAAGAACCAGCCTTGTCATTCTTAGGGCTTCTGCTCTGAGAAAGGTAGTGCAGAAGAGAATGTCCAAACTTGACAAGATTGGGATGAGAGACCTGAGGAGCAGTGCAATGAATGGGAGGATCAGTAAAATGTCTCTCTGTCTCACAGGTCTGTAGTCTGTCTAACTTCTCCACTCCTTGGCATATCCCCTGGAGGGTGAGAAGCAGGCTAGAATGATACAACTGTAATACAGTTATCAAAAGATACCTGAAAGGTCCACTCCCATCTGCCTAACATCTTCAGAGATGAGCGCTAGGAAGAGAATTACCATCTGTGCTCCGGGAAACAAAGAACTTAAATTTCACATCTGCTGGGAGTGGGGCTGGCTGCAGACAGCAAGAAGAGCCCTGCTCAAGCAACCACAAACTCATGGAAAATGGCAATGATCCATGGAAATACCACTACAAGTTTCTACCTAAGAGCGTCCATTCCTAAACACTGTCACAGCATCAGTGACCAGGATCATCCACCATTTCTCTGCTTTCAACTTATGTGACACTCAGAGAAAACAGCAGGTTTTTTTAGAAAATAGTTTCTTCTGGTGATATGCAGTGCAGAAGGGAGAGGATTAAGGAAAAGAAGAAACTGCTGATAAAGACATCAGATGTGAAATGCTGATCAACACCTCACTACGTAAATAAAAGATCATTTACTGTAAATGATGGACTTTGATCTTGGAGTCAAATTCAACTGTGGTGTAACCTCAATCATTGACCCAAAGGATTTGTTTGGCTTTTATTTTTAAAATGTTCTCATCTTGTTTTTGGAAAAAAGATTTGATAACAGATTTGCAATGCGCCTGACCTACATTCTTCAGGTTTATAATGGCCCAACCTAGTCCACATTCACATTCCAGTGTCTCCTCCTGGACAAACCTTCCAGATGTGTTTGATGTACTGATTACACTTCTGCACTGCAAATGCTATGCCGAGGTTTCTTAATCACAAACATTAGTTTTTATTTAATTTGGGATTTTGCCTTCCAGTAAACTCATCTTTTGACAGTGACAAAGCCAGTTCTACAAGGTGCAAACTGGAAGAAGCTCTTTGAGGTTGATTCCCTGCCAGGACAGGAGGAGTCAGTCCCCACTGCATTTGCATCAGCAGGACATACGGGTTCAGAGGATTGCAGACCACCGTCAGCCAAAGGAAGGGAGGAGGGAGAAACACAAACAAACCTGGAATTTTCCATATTATTCCTTCATTGTATCCTGGCTTATCTGTTTTGACTTTCAGATTAAAAACTCTGTATTTGTACCATGTACTAATCAGTTTTAAAGAAAAATTCATCTTCCCCTACAGTCAACCATTTAGAAAATATGCTAGCTATTCATAAGCCTAGTATTTTAAATTTGTTCCTGTCATTATTCATGCAGGAGGCTAAACAGTATTTTAAAATGGGTTAATTTATACAGTTTTTGCTAATAAGTCTAAAAACATAACCAGTTTTCCCAGACTAGATAGGTGCTTATTGCAACACTGCATTTTAAGCTGCATTCCACTGCTTGCAAAAGATGTACTTAGTCCTTTGGAAAAAATCTCTTAAGAAGTGAGAAATTAAAAAATGCTGGCCTCATCAATTTTTACAGCCAGAACACTTCCCTTTGCTTAATGGTTGCCGAGAGCTTTTATCCACTAAGAATATAGACACTTACATAGGTTCAGTTTTCTTACACAGACCTGTACATTTCGAGATTCCCCATAGTTACCTGACTGCAGAATGA
Organism: Rhagologus leucostigma; assembly: GCA_013397725.1. Lineage (NCBI taxonomy): Eukaryota > Metazoa > Chordata > Aves > Passeriformes > Rhagologus > Rhagologus leucostigma. The sequence continues at coordinate 954,783 of VZTD01000350.1, forward strand.
CTCTCCTACAAGATCATCCATGTAAATGGAAGCTAACATTGTCAGGCAAACTTTATTAGATTAAGTGGCTACTGAAGGGGGGAAAAAATGAAAATATTTCTTAAATCATTAAAATTAATTTAGGCTACTGGATGTAAATTTGACAGCCTTTACTCCCTTGCTTCTCTTTATGGCATGACCCTTGCTTAGATGTCAACCTGAGATGAGTCTGGAGATAAAATACTGTGATAGCGTAGTACCTTCCTTTTTATTAACTGGTAACTCATTGTATTCTCTGCATTCACATTCAGATATATTTTCCATAAGTGTTTGTTTTACCTTTCATATCCCTCAGATTTCCCTTATGCCCTTTCTGTAGTACTCCGCTATGTCAGCTGCACAAAGATTTCTGATTATAACCATTATCAAATAGACTGCTTTTAGTTCTCCACTGGTTGTCGCCTCCCACCTTGCTATGACAAACTTTTTATAGTTCAGGTTAGGGGTTAGGGTTAAGGTTAGGTTAGGTTTAGGGTTAGATTAGGGTTAGGGTTAGGGCTAGGGTTTGGATTAGGATTAGGTTTAGAGTCCTAACCCTTGCTTTAGACTCCTTGCTTCAAATGCCTCAATAGTGCTCCCTGCCCTTTTTGGTGATCCGTGTGTTGTCGTATAGCAGTCACTTACTCATACTCAGGGATGGTAGTTAGTGTTCTGTTCTTCACTTCACCTCACCTCGCCTCACCTCATCCTGGATACAGGTCACTCCGCTTAACAGAAATTTTTTTGCACACAGTATCAAAGCATTCATGCAGTTGTTACAGTTCCTCTGCTCCTATCTCCTCAGGGAGAGCAGCTCCTCTCATCTAGCAGGTTCACCAGTCCCCAGGCACCTACACAGCTGCACAGGACCAGGAGAGATCAATTTTTTGTTTACTGTTCACAGCAAACTTGCTGGTATATTCTCTCTGCTTGGTGCTTTTCCACCCTCCCTTCTCAGAAGAGAAGATCCTGTTTGGAGGCTCTTGAGGCTGAATCCAGCTGTGTTCCTGCTGGGGACTGAGCAGCCACAAGCTGTCCCTGTGATCCAGTGTGCAGTTTCCACCAGGAAATGGCAGGCTCTAAGCCCTCACAACTTCCTTCCTCCTTCATGGAACAGGTGTCTGCCCTCCATATTCAGACTTTTTCTTCTGACCTCTTATACTGTGAATGTTTCTCCTGAGGCCATCAAAGTGACATCTCTGCAGTATCTCCAGCTCTCCCATAGGATTTTAACGCCAACTGGGTTCTTAGCAGAAATATACTGTGTTTTCCAGATGGGTGTGATAAAAACAAGCTCTCATCCCTGCCCTGTTGTTCTTGTGGTGGTCCTCTGCAAATCAACTAATTGAGAAGGAGAAACTCCCACTCTTCCATATAACTCTTCTGTTCTACATCTATATGTAGAACATCTATAAATATAAGCTTCCCTCACACAGAAACTTCATATTGAATACTATGGCATTAATTATTTGCTTGCAGAAGTTCAGAACAGTCCTTACTTTGGTGCAGATGTCCCCAGAATTTCCTTCCCCACGTGTTTGGTTCAGCACTGTCATAGCACAGCCTGTAGCCTGGTTGTGTGCCTTCCCCAGTACAATTTGTCATGCATTTTGTCTTGCAGGGGCAAAGTCTCATCCCCCAGTGACGCATGTAGATTATTTTGTTCTTAGGAATTTGCTTTGGTTTGTTTTGTCCCGGGGGAAAAAAAGCAGTTTGTGGATCCCACTGTGTAGGACCCCTTTCTGTCAGCAGTGTGTACTCCCACAATGGAGAGAATGGACAATTCCTTTAGGTATTCTTCTGCTGAATGCTGCTTGAGGAAGTGTCATCCCCTCAGCATGATAGCCAGTTGATTTGACCACTTGGGAAACTTTGACAGTACAAACCCACATTTCACTGTTCATTTTTTCTCTGGAAAACTGACGTTAAAATAGTGTGTTGCCAGATACCCATGCAAAACACAGATGTCATTTCTTAACAGCTTTTTTGCATGTGCATTATGCTGAGGTTTGCTATTTAAATACAGACCTTATCTGGAGTATTGTATCCTTTGAATCATATATGTTTGAAATGTTGACTATTACTCAGAGTCATCAAAAATGTTCCTCTGGCTATTTTCGTAGGGTTTTTTCATGGGTTTCTGGTAGAAGGTGCCGAGTGACCCCAGTTTAAGGCATGCCAAGAAACATTCTTGTGTCTCTGTGGGCCCTGTGTGTGTCTCCTTTCTCCAGTGCAGAAGCAGAGATGTGAACCTCCCTTGCCGTTCCCTAGTGGCTCAGTCTGGGAGTATTTGCCCTGATGCAAGGGCAGAGGTGCTGAATTGTCCCTCTCCACTCCATGTAGCGAGGGGTTGCGCCTCTCCCTCTGCCCCCAAACCAGCATGGCCAAGAAATGCTCATGTTCTGTGAGGAACAAGCAGTGCAGGAGGTGGCCGCGGAGTAAGAAGAGGGTGGACTGGGGCGTGGCCCTTCCTGTGGTGGTAGAGCCAGCAGGTTCACTCCACGGCGGCCCTTGCATCCCCTCTTCCCAGAACAGAGCAGGTTTCAGAGCACACCATCATTAACCAGAATAAAGAGAGTAATCGACTTGGTTTGGCTTTGATCTGAGCATTTCCAACCAGGTTTGGCACGTTGGTTGTCCTTTCTGGGGTAAAAAACCACAGCAAAACTAACTTTTCTTGGGAATACACCATGCTTTCACATGGCAAACCCTTTAAAAAATAGGGTATTATCTTTTTGGTATAACACAAACCTCAGATGAAAAAACCAAATATTTTCCACCGCCTTGTGTGAGCCTGAAAGGAAAGATTTAACTGTCACCTGCCAGACAACAAAAGGAAGAAATCAGATCTTGATCTGATTAGATCATGACTATACATTTATTAGCCCAGTCCTTCTAGGCAGAGCTCCTAAGTGAGGGGTTAATAAGCAGTTAGGAAAACAAAACTGCTGACAGAAAAGAGGAAGACAAAGGGAAGGCTAAAAAAAAGACTGCGGCGGAAGAAAATTTACTGTACAGAGAATAAAAAGTGAAAGTTGGACTCTGGGACTTCTTCTTAGTCTTATAAAACGAGGAGAGGCAATATGAACATAGGAGCAGTGAACTGAAAACTGAACAAGGGAAGGTAATGATAGTCCTGTAGATATTTTAGGGAATCTTCTGAAGTCTTTGAAATGCTGACAATGACCAAAGATACTTTAAGTGACAGCTACTCTGCACACACAGAAATCTTTCTTTTAGATAACCATCCTGCTCATCCCTTTAAAAACCCTAGAAAGCATAAACGCTTTCTGGACAGTTCTTATATCTCATAGATAGGTATTGATCTAAGAGAAAATGTAAGATTTTGTAAAAAAAAAGTCAAGCTTTACTTTCTGAAGGGTCAGTTAAAGAGGTTGGGGGAACCAGAGTTCAACCTGAGTACCATACACTTACTCTCCAGCCCCAAAGAGAGGAAAAATATGGGGTTTTGCTTTTTTTTTTTGTTTGTCTTTTCTGTAAGTGGTTCAGGTAACACTCCATAACATCCCTTGGTGAAATGTTGTCTCTGCCATTTCACTAAGGGACAAGAGTACACAGCTGATCTTTCTTTACTAGAGAAGGAGATAATTTTGAGGTTAAGGGAGATAGCTACTGGAAAAGAATCCTATTTAATAAAGGAACAAGTAATTCATTTGGCAGAGCAGACAAGAAAGGCCTGACAAAGGAACAATAATAGCGTTAACCTCAGGCTGTGTGTGGTCCACAGATGAAGTGTTTTGAAAGCCACGGTTTGTCTGTCCTCGCTGAGCAGGGAGAAAGAGAAAAACAACAAACTTTGTGCCATTGCTGCCTATGAATTTTTCGCCCTGTTACAGGAAAGGCAAAGGAAACCGTGAGGCCAAACTTATTCTCTGCTTGAGATTGAACATCCTATTGTTGTGGTCATGGCAAAAACTAAGCGGTGGTTTGGGCTCAATGGACCCCACCCTAAGTTCTAGATTTCACCAAGAATACCCGAAGTTTAACGAATAATTTGTTCCTTTAATCATTGTTTTCCAAGGGAAATTTAATTTAAAAGATGTATTTATAACTGAGTGAAATCCTAAGCTATGCAAACAAAATGATTATTGTTTGGAATAATTCCCGTCTTGTTGGGATAAGGTCCAGAAGTCATATTTTGTCAGAGCCAAGCTGCAGCGAAGCGACCGGAATTCTCTTCCAGACCTAGTAATCCACAGCTTCAAGGGCCAAATCCTGCCTTCAGCTCCACCACTGCATGTTCAAAGCTACTCCACTGACTTCACATTTGGCCCTATATGTGGAAAACAAGATTTCACCTCCATGTCATGTTTTGCTCAATTTCTTCTCGGATTTCTCTTTGTTCATTTTGCTCCCAGATTTAAAAACAAGGCTTTAATCCAGCCAGTAGATTAACTCAAGCAATAAAGAGTACCATGGGCCAAAAAGCCAGTAGAATCTGGACTGTGCTGGTGCCTGGAACTGAGGTCCAAAGATATAAAGCATCTTTTGCTCTGGCTCTGACGGGAAGCTGCCTCCTATTGTTACTGTTTTTGAGGGAGGGAGAGAAATCTAGTGCATGCTATTGCACGAAATAAAATGTATTTTAATTAATTTCAAGCACCAGGGACTGTCAGATTTAAGGATCTAATTTCATCATGTTTTTCAGTAAATTGTTACCATGATTGATTCTGCTTTAGGTGCCAAAGCCTGGCCTTTACGTGTGTGAAGACAATGAGGAGGAAGGAGTCTCTGTTACCAACCTTTCCCCTTGCATGGCTCTCACACAGACATGAAATGAAATTTCACTCTCTGCCTTCCTCCCTTTCCTCCTTCCCACCCTAATTATGAAAGAGGAGGCAAAGAAATGTGTGGGAAAATAACTTTGCTAACTTAAAGTATTTGGAAACCATAAGGCCGATTGAATGATAAATTATAGATCCATATGGGACTTAGGCATCATCTTTCCAAATTTTCCTCCACAACCAAGGAATCTCAGACCTCTTTGGAGAAGAAGTGGAAGTTAGGGCAATCAAATGTCCACATGCTGACATGCCTCTGGAAGAACACAGAAGTACAAGATTAGGCAACAAACACCGTTTTTCAGCTCCACACTCATTACTGGAACTGGACAGACTTGCATGTGCAGAGGAAGAAATAGAAAATAATCCTGTCCCAGAAAAGTAATTCCTTTCCTATGCATATCAATTCAGAAACCTATGACATGATTCATTGTTTCCTTAATGGAAAACAAAACTCAGATATGTTGTTACAAATATTTCTTTCAGACAATCATGTTAGAGGTGCAGAAGCAACTGCAGAGAATGATCAGTGGTCAGCACTGATCATTCAAGGTAAATAACCCTTGGGAACTACCTAAGCAAAATATGTTTTCTAATGACAATGCCTCAGGGTTCACACCCTAACTCTGGTTTCTATTGAAAGTGCAGATATCTTTGAGCAAAGGCAAGGCTGCCTTTCCATATCAGAAACATACTCCTCTCCATTAACTGCATTCCCATCTGCTTTTTATTCTGGCCTCATTTTTTTCTGTCCTCTAAGCTTTGGCTTGCTTTATATAATTTCACAGGGTTGTGTGTGAAGAAGTTGCTATTTATTGTTGGTTTTGTCATTACTATTGTGGTTAGGTACACTTTCACAGGGATTGGGGATGCTGAGCAGAAGGAAGAGGGTGGGAAGCAAATGACAAAGTAGTTGGTTGCTTTTCAACTCTTCCTACAGCAGAATCTCTCCTGCATCTTCCCACTTCTAGTCAAGAAATAGGAGTCAAAAAGTTTATCATGCCGCAAAGAAGATGTCTTGTGAGACGCACTGTTGCACATGACTGCTCTGAGTTTCATCTAATGTACAAGTCACTGAAGGTTACCTTCTTCACTTGGCTTCTTGTAGCAAAACATTCATCTACAAACAGCTGATGGGAGAAATGGAAAAACTTTGGGAGAAGAAAACTGCAGCTGACACAGTTTTGTGATCACTCTGCAGAACTCGGGTTGTTTGACAGTAAAAACCTATTATTATTGTTATTATTACAGTAGTTTCTGCTGAGATTTTCTTTGCAACAACGTTGCTTCATTGCTTCTCACTGCCATCACTTGCTCTTGAGCACAGAAGAGTCACGGGCCCATTTCTCTGTGCTCTGCTACACCCTTTTTTCTTGGGGACATTCAGGAACACAGGGATGCTCAGGCAGGCCCAAGGCTACTCGGCAGCCAGATTTCAACTTCATTTGGATGTAGGTGATAGATTGATCTGCTCCTGTTCCCCAGGTTAAAAGGGAACATGAGTCATTGTGTTTCAGTGAATTTACATGGAGAGAATTTACCTAAAAAGCTCATACAAAGCTCATGCAATTTATGAAGCGCAATTTTTAAAGTGAGAAGAGGGTATTGTTACTAGCAGAGAAATGTCAGGTAGGGCTTTAAAAGGGTTCACTGCTTCTTCAATTGTGTGTTTTAAATACACATGATGAGATTCCTAGATGTATTGCTGCTAATGAGGTCTCCAGTACAGATGATGTGAGATAGTCTCAAATGATCTCCCATCAGGAATACTTGCTAATTACTTTGCATGGTTGTACTAAGCAGAAATTTCTGTGCTAAAAGGGCCTGAAAATTACTCTCCCCCTCACAGTAAATAAACTCTTCCGAGGTTTTCTCCAGGTGGTAATAGGAGAAGAAAGGCACTGGGAAGCCCTGAGATCCTAGCTAGTACACTTCAGGAAGAAACAAGACAGCATTTTTTTCAATTCCAATAGTACTCTAAAATAAAAATTCAGGATATTAAATCATACTCCAAACTTTTAGTGATAAGATATTCCAGCTAAGTTTTCATTTGGTTCAAGGACCATGCCAGAAATTGTTATAGTGCTTGTCAAAAGAAACAGTCATGATCATTTAGGCAAAATAATTGCCTTTGACCTTTCCTTTCCCGGTGAATAGTCTTCCTTCTGAAGAAAACAGACTTCCTAATGGTGGCAGTTCTCCAAAATGGTATAGAAGTGTTTATTCATTAATGATGGGATTATCATTGGAAAACCCATATTACATTGAATTTTTGCTATTTATGAGTCAATTCCAAAAAGCCCGGTGCTGATTTCTTTCACTTTAAAGAACTGATGACTTGAATGAGAAAAAAAAGAGCAAATCCATCTTAGCAGGGAGCAATGCATCCATTTTGTGGATACATCACTTAGTGCTTTGTCCCTGTTCAAGTCAGGGGCAATCTTGGCCCCTGGATATTCATGTTTCTGGCATATTTTACCCACTTTAAAGCTCAGAGAAGAGATTTGCTGCTTCCTGGAGCTGTCTGCTTCTTCAAAGAGATGTTTCTCCTCTAGCATTGTCCCCAGGTTTGAGCCTTCACTTGTGAAACCCCCACCACCGGCAGTTTGCAGTGTGTGTGAATGCACTGCCAGTGTACACCCCAAAGCCCGTACAACTGCTAGGAATAAGGGTATTAATTTTTAACCCTTCTGTGGGTGAAACTGTGTCTGATACATTGTTAATTTTCTTGTATGGAAAGAATCGTAAAATCACAGAATGGTTTGAATGGGAAGAGATCTTAAAGGTCATCTGGTTCCAATCCCCCCACCACACCTTCCAGTAGGCCAGGCTGCTTAGAGCCCCACTCAACCAGGCCTTGAATACTTCCAGAGATGAGGCATCCATGACTTCCCTGGGCAACCTGTGCCAGTGTCTGATACTGAACCAAAAGCTATTACAGCATTGTTAAGGCTCATGGTACCACTAGGATGACATGGCCTCACTGAGACTCAAAGGTCGTATAAGGGACTGTCTGCCTTTGCTTCCTGTTCTCTTTGGGTTTGGTCAATCCATCCTGGGACAGACATATCATCTTCCAGTGAAAGCTGTGGCACAAAGCTGCCCTGGATCTCCTCCAGCTCTGCACAACCTCTTCAGAAGTCACCTCTATGTCTTCTTACATCAGTTTGCCTCCTAGGCCCTATATGCCACAGTAGACCTCAGGATGCAGGGAATTCAATGGGACAGAAGGAGGAGTCCTGAAAATCTGGATGCAAAGGCAGCACAACCTCTATTCCTCCGTATGAGGAGAAAGGCTATGTGGTTTACCACTACCTTACTTCTGTGTGGAAAGATCTATAAATGATAAAAAGCAATGCACATCACATAAATCTACTACTCTTAGTACTGACGTGCTGCAAGAGCACTTAATTGTTTGAGTATCATTTGGCATCACGCACAGTTGCATTTTAATTATCCCATAGTATATTCCCTACCACCAAGGAAATGTGGATTATGTATCATTACACGGATACATACCTCTCCTCCCACAAGCTGCACTGCTGCATCAGCACTAGCAGGTCTCCATGTCCGTAACAATATGACCACAAAGATTTTGCAAACCTTCATTAATTGTTTCAGTGTAGGAAAAAACCACAAATAAATAGTATTGACTATTTCAGTCTTCTAAGCTCACTCTACCTGCGGATACTGAAAAGGCTTTTAAGCCCAGGAGATTATACAGGGCAAAGTTCCTTCTGTAATGCTCCAGAAGATTACAGGAATATACTTATAGATATACTCACACATGCACCTTAGTGGTGTTCCATCCAATTGCAATGATTTATAAATCAAAGTGAAACTCACTCTGCTGGATCTCTTAGAAAGCTGCTGATGTTCTATGCTGTGTTGTTTTGCCAAAGCTGTGTTGCTGATTCCCATGACACATGGGCTTTCCTGAGGTCTGCCTTGGTTGATGATGGTTTATGAATGACGGCGTAAGAAGTTGCACTGTAATTATATCACATGTATGCAGAGCCCTGCACTCTGCAGGAAGGCATCCCAAACTTCTTGGTGTTTATTGGTTTCCTCTCTACCGGCAAGCTAGGGGAGCTGCTCTTCTTGCCTCACCAAGCCCACGTTTCTGGAGCTGAAGGTCACAAATTCCAAAAAACCTTGATCACAACATGGTGCAAGCCTGTGTTTGTGTCTGCAAACAGACTCAGGTACACCATGCAGCAACTGGGAGTCTAAATGGAAGACTGTGATCAGAGGCATTTCAGCCATGTTCTGTAATATTTTTAATGTGTGATCCATCTGTCCCAAGCAATTTCACTTCCCCATCTCTGGTGCTGTCTAGGCATTTTGACCAGGAAACAGCAAACACAGTATCTTTCTTTCTCATTTTGCTGTTTTCCCTCAGAGAAACTTAGGAAATTGCAATTGCTAAAAGCTAAGTTACAGCTTGTTTAGACCAAAAGACCAAACTTTGCACCGTGATGTGGTGTCTTATTTAAATTTACACTTTCTTTCCATGCAGTTTTGAGAAACATGTTGCGCGCTTTTCTCCCTTGGTTTAGTATAGTGCAAAATAACTTCAGTTCCCACTAGCGCCAACAACTTGCAGGGCATTTCTTCCTATCTGCTGAGATTCTGGCTGAGGCTTTTTGAAAATAGCAGTACAGACATGTGGTTGCGTAAGACCAGATTTATAGCTGTGCATGAACCTTTTAGTGGTTTAAGTTTACAGTCTCCTTGCATTTGGGCTTTTCACAGTGTGTTAAGTAGAATAAACATGTATATTTGCAAGTGCATCTCTTCTGGTTGCTTATGCAAATGCAGGGCAGAAAGACATTCCCCACCTCAAAAAATTTATGACCTAAGACAAAAAATCCATGGGCAATAGAAGGACTGCTCTCACCTTCAGCTTACAGCTCTATTTACTTTCTCCCATCCTTACTTTTAAGTTTTGATTTTTGCTTTGGCTTTCTCTTTGCTTGACTAATAACAGCATCCACTTGTCCTAAAAAAATACATGTTCCTTACTTTCCTGCAATGTGGCTTTGGGAATGCTACATCTAGATTGTTACAGACTAAAATTAAAGCAAAATCACTGCTGACCATTAATATCAGTAGACTCTTAAATAATTTTCTTTCGTGCTTTCATGCTCTGTTTTTACTGGATATTTAAGGCACTGTGTTCTTATTAAGATTACAGGATGTTGCAACTAATGAAAATAAGCCATTGGAACAACTTTGACATTATTAGTCAGGAACAGTTCACATTCTATGTGAAACCTGTTTTATGGGAACCTCTAATTATATATTCATAAGAAAATATAAACTTTATACAGTTTGTATGATCTTCAATTTTCAGCCAGAAAATTTTAGCGTAGAAGCTGGATCATTTTCAAAGGGAAGTGTGTGCTATACTGGACCAGAGTATGAAAGAGTTTAATTGTTTACTCAGAACAGAACAACTTCTCTGTGGGAGCCAGTGAAAGGGACAGACCTCAAGAGAGCTCCCCAGGTTAAAGTGACTAGAAAAGCCTCCCCCAGCATGCCCTGTTCTCTTATGGAAATGTATCCCAGTTCTGCTTCCCCAGCTGGCCTCTTCGCCCCCTTGTACCTTGCCTGCTCCTTTGGAAAGTTCTCCCTTCCCCACTCTCCCATTGGACCTTGTTCCCTGCCACTCACCCAGATTTTCCCGTTGGCTCCTGTACCCTAATCCCGCCTATGTACTACCCCTGCCGCTTTCCCCACCCCTGGATATAGGCTGAGAATTTCCATCCCCCTGGGTCTTTGATGCTTGGTGCCTTCACGCATGGAGCTCCAATAAACCTGTGCCGTGGAATTCCACACAAAGACCCTTCCTGCCTCTTTGCCGTCGGCTTGTCGAAGAAGCTATCCGGTGCGTGTGTGTGTGTCTGTGTGAATGCAGTGGCTGCCGAGCGACTTTCTGTTAAATTCGGATCCGGAGGTCGCAGCACCCCACCAGAACACCCCCCGGATCACGACACTTCTCGCAAACAAAACCATTACTGAACAAAATGTGCTGGTGCAAATTTTGGTGTTTTGCTGTAAAGAGCCTGGTTCCTCCATGGAGATGGAGATGTATAATCATGGGCAGACATAAAAGTAGTCAAGGTCATAAGATGCAGGTGAAGTTATAATAATTTTCACCTTATCACGTGAAGTGATTTCAACTCACTTATAACCTTTGCTTATGTCGTAAATAGCTCTTTATCAAGGCTGCACATGCGTGTAACAAATTAGACTTTAGCTTATTATCACCATTACTCTAGCTGCCTTTGCTCAGTTAGGTATGTTGGGCACTTCTCAAGTGGAATTAAGCACCTCCTTTTTTACCACTGTAAATGCACCAAGAGCTGGGCCAGGGAGAGAAAAGGTACCACTGCTTGTGATAAGGCACCTCCCTCCCACAGCACACAGGCGAGGGCTGCTGCAGGAGCTGGGAAAGGCACACCAAAGCTGTTTCTTTCCTAGAAGAGTCCTGGTGGAACGAAAGTTGTGTGCTCACTGCTAACAATTAAGAAAAATAATGAGAATTTTTAGTCTCTTGAAGTCTATTTCTGTCCTAAGGTTTGAAAGCTGAAGTGGAGTTTTTTGTGTTACCTGTCCTCTCTCTCTCCCCAGACTGTTTCCCAGATGCCTGAAATTTCCAGTTGAGTCTTCCTCCTTCTGGACACGCAGTCTACTTCTGCTAAATTAGAGGATGCTGCTCCTGAGGATGAACACTGTCTAAGTCATTTTTGTTCTTATTTGTGGGAAGGCAAAACTTGAGTTAGTCTACATCACTGAAAAGCCTTGTGCTGCTGCCTCTATGTAGAAAATTCACATATTAGAAATATTAAGAAAGAAATTAAGAAATTAACACATTAGAAATTTTAAGAAGCAGTAAAGTATAAATTAGTTTTCCCATTCTCTGGGGAGGTGAGTTTACCACAGCTCACCTTGTTTGCACCCTTCTCTCTGTTTTCCGTGAGGATTTTGTTTGCATCACTGATTTATAAAGGAAACACTGGCAACACATCCAGCTTCTAGAGGAACAGAAATACCCAAAGGAAACTTTCAAGTAATCTAAAAACACCAAGAAGAAGGAGCATTAAAAAAATTTATAGTAACATTTATAGAGAATTCTAGTAGGTGCTACCCTTAAAAAACCACTGGTAATCACTACTTAGCAAAATTATTATTTGAATTGCTTTTTTCACTTACTAACTTTAAATGTTTTATTTTTTTCTTCAGGAAAAAACAAAAACACCAGAGGAACATTTTTCTTAAATATTCAGTGTATGTGATGAAAAAACCTTGATGATACCTGAGGCCTATACCAATGGCCCTAGGATGAACCTAAGAACTGAGTGCCCTTTTCCTATAGCACTTATGTAATAGATACTGGATGGCAGGAATGCCTGTGCCTGTAGGCCTGCAAAAATTACTGTTCTGGAACTGATTTCAGCTCCAGATTCACAGCAAGTGAAGCAACTGATTCAAGTTACAGCTATGCTTTAAGAGTCCGTAAGAATAAATATTTCATCCCTAAAATACCAAATCCTTTGCTAAAGTCTTACATCTCAAAAGCCACAAAGAGCTGTCCGTCTGTGAAAGTCCACAGCAAATATGGACAGCTTACAGATAGGCACAAGATTTATATTCTAGATAAAATGGTGAACATTAAATCCTTTAAAATATGATGTAATAGTCTCTAGTAGAGGTAGATGAATCAATAAGTAGAAAACATTTATTTGGGGGTCAAATGTAGCTCTCACACTTCATCAGAAGTTTCCTGTGAACAGTTAAATTCATTTTTTTGCTAATTGTGGCAATTTTGCTACGAATTGTTCGGGTTGACTATTCACCTATTGATACTAGAATTGTGTGGCTGATCAAGTAAGCAGTATTTTTATTTCTTACCACCTTGGATGACCTTGTGAATAAGGTGATGGCCTGATCAGTGAACTGGGATATTGTTAGTCTTCAGGAAACACTGGTGGGTGGAGGGATAAAAATGGGAGGTGATTTTTAAGAAACCTAAATTTTTTGCTTTAAATACAAGTAGAACATTCTATTTTTTCACCTGTAATTTAGAAGCATTTTCCCCCATCCTTTATTTTTACATTAAAATACTTGTTTGTGCCTGGAATGAAGCCAGGGGAGTGTGTAGCATTTCTGTTTCATGACTGAGGAGCTGCAGAAGGGACAAAGCCTCCTAACACTTCAGCTTCACTCAGAATTGTCAAAGAGGCATTATTTTGTGGCAAGAAGAAAAAAGAAAGAGTTATTATCATAGTGACTTTTACTGAATTTTTCGGGGTTCATCTGGATTTTGCAGTGTTGGAAAGAATGAGTTCATACCTGTCTCAAATTTTTCTTCCTGCTATTCCTCGGATTCCTCTCATTGTGTATTATTGACAACTCTGTTGTCCAGAAGTACTGGAAATAATGCAAGAGAAAATGAACCACATCCCTGAATTTTGAACTTGACCATTGATGTTACTTGTGAAGTTCCTTGTAATTGTCCTTTCCTCCCCCTGTTTCTGGGCTTGGCCTGAGACATCCTGAGGAAGCAGCTGTGACTCCACTGTCCTCCCGCCATCCCATTTCCCTTACTTGTGCTTCTGTTGTCCCAGACACTGTGTGACCCTGAGGCCAGGAGTTTCTTCTTCCCTGAGAGTGGTGCCACACAGATGCAGTTTGATTTTTCCTTTGTGGTTTGAGGAGTACAGAAATGTTTGGAAGATGTAATTGAAACTCAGGCAATATGGAATGCTCCACTCACTTAGCTGAGACAGTCTGCTTTGCTCCACTATGGTGCATTCCTGACGAGACAATAATTCCTGCCATAAAAGCTCAGATTTAGCCTGAAAGAGTTCAGGTCTACAAAGAGGATTTTTCTGATGGGACCAGAGTCCAGTGTGAAGAATTCTTAAAATAAAACAAAGTGAAATAATCAAAATTTTGCAAAGAAAAAAAAAATCTGTTTCTCCCTATTTGGAAAGGCAGAAAAGAAGTACACCTTCCTGTTTGGTACTTTGGGAATGTCTTGGGGTGGCTCTATCATGTGTATCCCCTATCATGCTCTATGCCCCAAAAGTAATATTGTGCCTTTTCTGTGCCTTTAAACTGAGCTTGAGAAAAAAAAAAAAACAGACGAACTTTCCAAAGCAGCTTCTCAAGGACACAGAGATTACACTCCTCAGTGTTGTCTGACTGCAGAAAGGCACGAAGGGAGCACCCTGGTTGCTTTTTCTTCAGCCAGCTGGTTTGTTTTTTTTTTCCCTCTTGGCGTGAGACGGAGAGCTGAATTTTGTTTCCTGGGACTTTGTTTTTTTTTCTCTTCTTCTCTTCTGAACTGTTTCAACAACATCAGAACACATCAGGAGAATTTTCTCCCCGAGGCCCGGGGGTGGGCCCACGCCCTCACCGACCAGCTCCGAGGAGGAGAGAGACCACACCTACAGAAGGACTCTGAAATCTTCCCAGGTTTCTCTCTATAGCGAGAGTTTTAATTCATTGTTGACCATCATTATCCTTTTCCTGTGTGTTTGTTAAAATAAATAGTTTTTATCTCTTTCACTTTCCTTCAAGGAAAAATTTCCTTTTTTCCTGAACCCTGTGGGGGGAAGGGTGGTTGTAACCTGGTTTTCTCTCAGGGGCTATATTACTAGATTTTGGTCAAACCAGCACAGGGGATTTAAAATTCTGTTGTGATCTTACGTATCAGAGATCAATGAAATAATAATAATGGTAGAAACACATTTAAATCTCTTTAGCTTCAGATTCCTGGAAATCTCAGGCCAAAGCACTGAAGATTTTATAAATACCTACAGAAAAGCTACATCTCACCTCTGTGCTCTGCCCTGGCTATTCTGTCCTCAGGCAAAGTGTTTGGCTCTGGCTCTCAGATCTTTTAATCCAATCTGTAAATTTATTACACCTCCCATCCCTGCTATTGATGAAAATTCTCAAAAACGCTGAGATAGATAGATAGACAGACGGATAGACATACAGATAAATCCACATTCAGGACTGAGAATATGGTTGCTTTTCTCACTCACATGCTATGATTTTCATCTTCCCTAACTTTACACGTCAGAAGCATGGCTGCCTTCCTCTGAGCGAGGTGTCTAGACTGTTTTATAGACAATGGAGATAAACAAGAGCTTCAAGAAAACAATTCACCTGATCAGTTTAGCCGTCTGCCTTTGGAAGAGATGTGTCCCAGCTGCCAGTTCCCTGTATCTCTCACTGACTATAAAGGAGGTGTAGGCGAGTGGTGCGTATGCAAACCCCACACTGTAGGTGATACAGGGAGAAGAATCCCAGCCTAGCTGACTGGCACTGCTAGTTGGAATACTGTAGTAGGGATCCCTGTGGCTGAAGCTGCAGGCAAAGTGTCAGCACTACGCCTGAAACTGCCCTTACTGCAGCAGGAAGTGTTACTGCCTTGCATTACTTATTCTTTCAGTAAGATAAAAGATAAGGAAATGTGTCTGTCTGCAGCAGCACAGAATGTGCACAGCATTTCTGATGGAGGCATCCTCAAGTCAGCAGAGAAGGTAATTTGTAGTGGTGCTAATTTCTCTGCAAAGTACCAGATGCCAAAATGTGAGTTTTGGCCCTAATGTGTCACTCTGTAGCCTGAGAACATGTTAGAAAGGCACCTCCTTGCCAATTGTCTCCATCTTGTGATGGTAGGTCCTTTTTTTGCAATGTTCAGAGCCATTAGGTGGGCCTCTCAGCAAAATCATCTTTTTTTTTTTTTTTTCCTGCCTAATTTCCTTGGTTTTGAATATGTGTTCCCACTGGGTATCAAAGTATTCCAAGACATCTGACTCATTTTTGGTTTAAATTGTCTTAATATTTGAAATTTGGGAGCACTGTGCATTGTTCTTGGATTAATCTGTTAGGGGAAGAGAGGAGCTTCAGCTAAACACTTCTTAACCCTGCCTGGCATTCAGACAACTTTCCTTCTTCCTTCGGATACTTATAGGTAATCTTTTGATTTCTCTGCTTTACTTTCAAAATGCCAGTTGTAATGAACTGTTTAAGCACGGAGATTCAGACAAAGAAAGATAAGAAAAAGCATAGTATCTAGTTGACATAACTTACTATTACACCTGCATTGTAATTTTTTTTTATAAAAAGGCTCTCTAACCAAAATATTCTCTGATACGAGCCTACTTTTTTAAGCAGTAACAGAAACCACCAGCCTGCAGTGTTACCATATTTGCTGTCTCTTAGACTTAACTTGTTCCCCAGGATTCTATACTGCAATACATTTTTCTTTTGGGAGATGGTCAGTACAAATTCCACCTTGTGCTTTTGGAGGACAAACCACATTCAATTAAAAAGCCTCGCTGATGCTTCCTTTGACTATGCACAACTTTGGATTATTGGTCTCTTAGATGACCATGCATTACATTTTTTCCTGCAAACATGATCAGCTCTACGGTAATTTTTATTTCTGTTACAAGACCAAGCCTAAGGTGGCTGGACGATTAAGTTTCCATTGTGATGAACTTGTAAAATGCTTCCTATGACAGAAAAAGTCCACACATTTTCCATACATAGGTGCAAAGGTATTGTCTTTACGGAGGGAAAAGCTTCTGATCAATTTTCTAACAGCATAGACCTGAGGAAGTTTCTGCATGGCTGGCGAACCAGCCAGCCTGCTCCTTCTTCCTCGACTAGCTTAGGAAAAAAAGGGAAATTCCCTTGCATGAAATAAGGTAGTCAACTGATCCTCTGGTGAAAAAGCAGAGGACAAACATTTTCCAGTGAATTTCCACTCCAGAATCGGGAATGAGAGTTTTCCACAGAATACACGAAGGAAATCTCAATGTATTACACCTATGCAGAACTGAAAACTGGTCCTTTTTTTGTATGAGTTCTGCAGTATACTCTTGCCTTTATTTGCCTACATCAATATTAAAAGTAATCACAGAGAAGAGATGAGGTAGCTTAACAACCAGTAAACAACACTAAAGTGTGTGGACATACAGACCAGTAAACAACACTAAAGTGTGTGGACATACAGTCATCTCCTTTAATTATGTCTGTTTTGTATTACTTTCCTCAATCTCTTTGCCAAATAGTCTAAATAACTACAGTCCGAAAGAAACAGTAAATAATGTCATCCACAAACTGACCAAAATAACTACGTAGATTAAATTTACCTGGGAATAATTTTGAAATCAAAATGGAAGTATTTGAGATGAAAAGAAATATATAAGTGCAGATTTTTGCAAACTTAAAAGAATCTCTCTTTTTTCACTTATTCATTGTTACAGAAACACCTAAAGATATTTTGAGATATAGGCTGACCCGCAAAATTTTTTGTTAAATTAATTAATTTTTTTTAATTAGAGTGTTTGGTTCTTTTTTTGTCAAAGTACAAATTTTGTTTTCAAATGTAAGCAATGGGCATAGAGGAGTTTAGGGATCACTATCAGGAGCCGCAGCTGTCTGTGACTGCAAGGTGAAACTAGAGAGGAATACCTACGTTTTCATACTAGAAGTACAACACAAAGCTGGGAGCTGTAGTGAGCACTATCTTATGCAAGTCCAGAATTCCTAAGCTATTTGCATGAGAAATAAGCATCATTTAGATTTTTGAAAACAAACCCATGTGTATTTAATCTCCTCTTCTATCAGCTCCTGTTTCCTTCGTCAAGGCAACTTGGCAAGCAAACCAGAGGCAAATGGATTTCCACATGACCTACTTTATCTGGCAAGATATATAAATAGTCTACTCCAAAATTTTGGAGAACCCATTTAAACATTTTGGAATGCACTTGTGGAAGAACACAGGTCAGTGGAGGAATCAAGGCATCTTGCACGTGCTTCCTGAGCTGGGAGGCAGCAGCAGCATCGTGCCCACGTGTGTGTAGTTGCCACGTTCCATGTGACCATGGCATCACCTTGCCGGTCGAAGTTCAGCAATGTGTGTGCTGCAGGTTGGTCACAGTATCCAGTCACAGCACAGAGACTGTTTTGGATGGAAAGGGCTATGTGGGATCCAGAAATAACCAGAAGGAACAAAGTGAGGGGAGAGGGTGGTCATGTTCTGACACAGGGTTACAGTCCTTCAAGCCCTGAAGGGTGTTTTGTGCTTGCAAGTACAAGCCATATTGCAGGAGAATTTCGAAATGGGGCATGCATAATATTGTTTAAACTTTCAGGACAAAAGTGTAGCTCAAATAGTTATTTTTGAAGAGGTCTTTGTGATTTTTATCCTTAATTTCAGGAAATTATGCCCTAGCCTAGGTTGGCTGAGTGCAAAAATTTTTCTACATGGAGGAACTGACTAGTGTAATTATTTCAGTACTCTCTTCATATACAGTTTTACAGTTGTAAATATGCAGGTGTTAAGAGTCAGACCTAAATATTGTGCTCTTTATGCATTTCATTAGCCTTCAGTTTACCCTAACACAGGATATCCAAATTATGAACTGCAGATCACTGCTGGATATGCACAGAAATCCACAGGATTAATGTTCTTGTATTTGCTAGCTGTTCACCAACTTGAAAAGAGAGGTACAGCTCTGTGCAGCCCTCTCCTGAGACAGTAAGTGAAGGCACCAGTGGAACCATGGCTGGGTAACTCGGCTAAGAGCAGAAAAGGAAATCCACTGCCATGATGAGGAAAGGAGCAGTCCATGAGACAACATCTTAACATTTGGAAATTTTGCTTTGCTGTATTATGTTTTCTTCAATTCCACAATGCAATAAAAACATTTTATGTCCAGTCTTGGGGCTTGTGACTGGGCTCAACAACTAAGTATGGTCTAAAAGGCAAGTTTTATTGTTTATTATTCATCACTATGACATTAACTCATTTTCCCTAGTGTATGTTTTATTGTTACATGACAGGGATGAAACCTCTCCACAAAACTGACAAACAAATATATGAAAACTTTTGCTGGAGTCCAGGCTGACACTGTTTTCAGCGTGGTTTAGAACACAAATGTAATGTTTTGAAATTTGACCTCAGGGACAATCTTGTGCCTCTGGACCAGATAACTTGTTTGGTTGGTGCATCCATGGAGACTGCTTAAGCCAAAACAAGCTTTCTTTGATTGGCCCTCAAGGCACGGGTTAATTAATGGGATTCAAATGAACCATTGGATCACGTCACAATGCCCTGGTGCCAATGGCATTTTTAGTTAGTTCACACTGATTCTACATGTTCTAAATACTAAATTGTCTCCAGGGTTCTAAAGGAAACTGGAAAATTTTGTGGTCTTATCTGGCACTTGGATAATCTCAAATGTTGAGATTCTTAAACAATGGCATTAGTGGTTTAAACAAAAGAGTTGTACTGAAACCCAGCTTGAAATCTAAACCTAAGAGTACAATTCGAGTTCATGTTTACCAACCAAATCACTTTTTTACTCTTTTCACCAGCCCCACTGAGGCAGCTGAAATGATGGTGTGCAGAAATTCACACGAGGATGGTTTGGATGCTCGGATTTGAGTGCTTTGAATATTGCTAAAGGCCAACATTCACTGCTTTTCTTATTTCAAATGCTTTTGGCAAAATATCTTCTTTGATGATCTTTCTTTTAGTCCTTAATAATGCTTCACCTGTCATAATTATCATGAAAAGATTTATGTTGAAACTGATGCACAGATTTTAACACCTCTCGGCTTTCTCCTTTATTTTCTCCTGCTATTTCTTCAAATGCCCCTATATGATACAACCACTGCTTTGTAACTTTTTAGTGCACTTATACCTGGATGAAGGCAGCATCGTCGGGCTCTCTTCAGCCAAGGCACACTAGGGGGACTATTTCTCTGCAGTGGGAGAGCACTGGGGCCAAACAACACAGCAGCGGTCCCATTCCAGAAGCCTGCAGTTTAGTAATCTGAAAAAAATTTGTTTAAAAAAATTATTATAATTATTTTTGTTATAATTATTTTTGTTATTATTCTTTATTTAATAGTATATTATTTATTGATTATATTAATTTATTTGTTATTATTACTTATTTAGAGATCTTTTCTGACTGAGTGGAAGAGACAGAGAGCCCCCACAGTAGAGATGGTGAACGACTTCGATCTTTCCCTTAACTTTTTTTTACTTTTTTTCTACTTTTTTTTTACTTTTTTTGCTAAGGCAGTTTCAGGCTTGCTAAGAGGAGTTTACTTTGGCCGCGCTATTTTTGATGTAGTTTTAATAGGGATCTTTAGGTCGAGGTTTGTTTGTTTGCTTGCTTGGTTGGGGTTTTGTTTGTTTATTTGCTTTCCCCGTCGGGACCGAGCCCGTCCCTCGCCCCCGTCCCCTCCGCTCCCGGCCGCGCCGCCGCAGTCCCCGCCGGCCGCCGACTACAGCTCCCAGGATCCCTGTGGAAGCGCCAGCCGTCCTTCCCTCCCTGCCTCCCAACCCTTGTTGTTTGAAAAGGCTCCGGCGGAGTTTCGGGGGGAGTCGCGGCGCTCGGGGCGGCGCTGGGCGGGGGCAGGCGGGGCCGGCCGGGGCGGCACCGCCGCTCGGCGCCGGGGGAAAGGCGGCTGGGGAGGGACACGGCGCCGTGAATTCCAGGAGAAACCCCTCCCTCGCTGGCCGGCAGGGAGCGGACCCAGCCTCCGGCCACGGCCCCGGCCCCGGGGCCAGACCCCCGCCC
>VZTD01000350.1:975656-1081532 GCA_013397725.1 Rhagologus leucostigma
GGGAGGTGGTCTGCTCGGGCTGGCTCCGAAAGTCCCCGCCGGAGAAGAAGTTGAAACGCTACGTGAGTGCCCTCTCCCACTCGCGGGCCGCGCTCCCCCTTACTCCCTCCGTTCCTCCCTGCCCCGCTTCTCTCCCGCGGGAGCTCCGCGCTCGCCTCCCGCTCCCGCCGGCCCGGCCCGGCCCGGCCTCCCCGCGCGGTCCCTCCCGGCCGGGCCCAGACGAGCCGCCCCCCCGGCCGCCTCCCCGTTCCAGTCGGGACTTCTGCACCGCACGTCCCGTGCCGCTTCCCCAGCCTTTATTTTCTCTTTTCTTTTATTCCTACTTCTTTTATTTTTTTCTTTTTCTTTTTATTTTTTTTCCCCATAAAAAAGGGGCGCCGAGCGGTCAGATGTTTCAGCCCAGCTTTTATCGCCTTTCCAAGGGAGTCGGGAGAGGGAGGGGGCGGAGTTTTCCCCTCTTCCCTCTGGGTCCGGGCTCGGTATATATATATTTTTAAACGTAAACACTTGCCGTCCCGGGGCTGGTGCCCGATCCCAGGGAGGGCGGGGGGTGTCCCGGTTCCGCGCCGCTCCCGGCGGGATCGCACCCGCGGCTGGTGGCCCGGAGATTGCGGGAGCCGGGGATGCCCCGGGAGCGCTCCCGCTGGGGCGGAGAGAGCTCTGCCCTTGCTCTCCGCACCGAGAAAAGGAGGAGAGAGTTGTGAGAGAAGTGCCCGTGTCTCTCCCGAAGTTGTTCCCCCTGTTGCTCGGCAGTGGCTGCGCTCGCAGGGGCTGCGGCGGAGCGGACACCGCGCTGCCGGCAGGAAAATGGAGCGCGTTTGCTGAGCGGGCAGATTCCGTGACAGGGCACAGTGGAGCTGCGGGGCCGCCGGGGAGGCTGTCAGGTCACGTAGGAGGGATGGGTGATGCCAGGAGTCATCGCTGCTGGCTGAGCCCTTTCCCATTGGCACCCGGCTTGTTTCGCGGCATCTGTGTAATTGGGACAAAATATTGGGCCTTTTTATTTTTTTTTTCTTTCTTTCTTCTTCTTCTATTTTTTTTTGTTCTGTTTTCTTTTCTTTTTTCTTTTTTAAGCAGCTAAGCCTTCAGATTTGCTTGAGAATCTGTGAATAGAGATCTTAACGTGACCATGTTATTTTCGTCTGTTAGCGATTAGCAGCCACTTCTCGAAGAACTGTTCTGGGCGTTTTTTTTAAATGCCAGGAAATTTGTGAAATGAGACTCTATTTAAATTAAAAAACAGTATTTGGGGTAGTCCATCCTCTGGTTCCCAGTGTCGAAAATCCTCTTTGTGTGAAGGTCGCAGGATCAGACTTTCAAAGAGAACATCCTGATAGGTCATAGCAGGGTTCTGCTTCCCTGCGGAATTGGACATGGACTGTATTTTTGGCTGATTCTCCATGTCTATGTGTATATTCACAGGATGCCTCTTTACCAGTGTGTAGGAATTAAGAGCAGTATTGATGTTTTTAAAAACTTTGAATAAATTTTCTCCTCAAACTCTAAATCCCGTGGAGGTTGCTGTCTGTAAATGGACAGAGTTTGCCCTCCTAAATCGGTCTCATAAATCGGTCTCTAAATATGCTAACTTTTTTCCGTGTAACTGCCCCTTCAGTGTATTTATAGCTCCACTTCCATACTGGAATTACACCAGAACCTTTGAGGGGAAAACCCTGACTAAAGCACTGGTCAGGTGGTTCCCTGTCCTAAAGAGGTAATTCCTTAATTTTCACTTGAGAGTGGGATCTGCTTTTTGAGTAGGCAGAGTATCAGGGTGATAATACAGCTAACATAAGGTAACATAAGCCTATGTTAGTGTGATTTGGTTTTAACATCTCCGTGCATTGTAGGCCATAAGGTCATGAGTTTAAATCTTACACACCGTTTTACACTCTTTTCTGCTTGTGTAAAAGAAAGATACAGCCTAGAGAAGGACTTAAAGTAGAATTCTGCCTGTTTGTCTGTAGTGCCTGATCGGTTGTGGGCTGAAGACTGACGCTCACTTCAAAGACCTAAAAGTGACCTTGACATTACAGTCGCCGTCTTCGAGCAAACAAAAAGTTGACGTACTTAAGACGATGAACTTTAGCTGAGTGCACTGGCTGTAGAGTTGGCTGGTGCTCCCTGTAATTCTATGCTTAAGCAAAGGCACAGCAGAGAGCTGCCTTTTCCAGAGCTGTATTTTATAGTGGTGGTATTTCAAGGGGCTACACCAGATGAAAAGATGGGAAAGTGATTTCAGTAGGAAACTGCTTTTCTGCAACGCATAATTTTCACATGTATATATGGAAAATTGTAACTTCGCGCTCTATTAGGTTTTGCGCGCAAGTGTTGGGGCAAACCCAGGTTACCATCTGGGAATGGAGATAAAAAGTCTGAAATTGCAGTCAAATATGGTTTCAGTTCCTAGGAAGGGTGAAAAGGAGCACTTTGAAGCTAGTACATAAACATATGTTTCACAGGGACTTCAATTTTTAGTTTGAAACAGTTGGACATGGTATTAAAGCTAGCTTATATTCATTTTGAGGCTAAAAAAGTAAAAACCCTCCAACCAAGCCTGTCCTGCAGGTGGAATAATCAGATTTCCTTGAGTGTATGCATTAATACCATGGATGTCTGTTTCCCCTCTTAGGAGTCCTGTTCTCAAGCCTTGTTCATGTGTTTTTAGTTAATGTTCTGACAGCCATTGGCACCTGCTGTCAGTTCCCTGGAGCTGGTTTTCAGAACAGTTTGTTTGAGGGAATAGACTGGTCATTTCCAGCAGCAGATGTCTGAGGAAGGTACGGGTAACTTTTGGTGCTGGTTGGGGGTCTGAGATGTGGATTTAGCAGATGAGAAGGACAAGTGAGCTGGGGCTAAATCCTGCACAGATCTCCGCAGCCTATGCTGTGGTTTCACAAGTACATGAAAGAACTTGTTTGTGCAGAGAGATAGAGGACTGCTAAATTTCACAGCTTCTGCTATCTTCTTGCATGTTTTTCTTTCTTCCCTTGTTCTGTTGCCTTCAACTTTGCAAAGGTTTATGTGCTCACTTTAACTTGCTGTGATTTTTCTGTCTCCTTATTTTTGAAAAATGCTATTGGAAAGCTCCTTTCTCCCCATCTGTCCTTTAAAACATGATAGTAAACCTTGGCTTCGTGGTTTTCTGCTGTGTTGCAGCTCTACTGTGCACGTGCCAGTTAAAATAGCTGATGCTTTGTGGTGGCAGCACAGAGGGTTTTTTACTGCCATTATGCTATGAAACCACCACATATTTAAACACGGCTGTCCTTGGTAAAGCAAGGAAGAAAAGATTGAGGGAATGGGAATAAGTCTTAAATTCTCTTCTAGAATGACTACGCTTTTGTCTGGGGTATGCTAGGGCTCAGTAGGGCAACTGGATGTGCTTTAAATCAGAATCTTAGCAATGATGGTTGGTTTATAGAACGAGTTTGTAGAAGGTCTACTGATGTAGTATCATAATTCCCAGTATTCTGGGGGAATCTCATCAGTGCATATAAATATCTCAAAGGCTGGTGCCAAGAGGTTGGTGCCAGACTCTTTTCAGTGGTACTCAGTGACAGGATGAGGAGCAATGGCCATAAACTAAAAACACAAGAAGTTTCACCTCAACGTGAGGAAGAACATCTTTACACTGAGGGTGGCAGAGCCCTGGAACAGGCTACCCAGGGAGGTTGTGGAGTCTCCCTCTCTGGAGATGTTCCAACCCCACCCAGGTATGTTCCTGTGTCACCTGCTCTGGGTGACACTGCCTTGGCAGGGAATTGGACGGGATGATCTCCAGAGGTCCTTTCCAACCCTAGCTGTTCTGTGATTCTAATATGTCCTACTTAGAATGAAGTACATTTTATAGGATAAAAGGTAAAACGCCGTCAAAAGTACCTTGTGTAGACTTAACACTTTTTGGGATAAATTGGTTCAGATTTTTCTGTGTCTAATAGACTTCTCTGTTCTTCTTAGAGGTCATAAGGTGATTTTTGAAAGTAAATTAGAAAATCTTAATTTTGATGTAAGTATAATTAAAAATCCTGTGGTTATTTGGCTATTCCCACTGATAGTACATTTAGTTATTTAAAAGCAAGGAGTTTAAAAATGAGAAATGGACTTGATCTCCCTAGGATGTAAGGGGCACTGATATGATTCAGACAAGGCTACAGATAGCATCCTCTTACGTTCTAATCTTTTCAGTTGTACACAGTGACTAAAAAAGTGCCAGATTATTAAGACAGTTATTGATGTTTAAACTAGAGGCTCAGACAGCATAGGTACAGAAGTGGAATATTTTGCTGTGGTTTTGTTTGGCAGTTGCTCTTTGGCACTAATCACATAGGTGCATCTTCTGTCTTGAGTAATACTTAAACATGCTAAGATGTGTAATGGTGTTAAGAAATGTTATATTCAGCAGAACAGCTGTAATTTGGTAAAAGCTGCAGTGCCTGACCAAGGCCCCTTTTCTGGAAGACACCTGTTTGCGTTAAGCTTTTTTTTTGTGTTCTTTCGTCAGCATAGTGAGCAAATTTAAGAAGCTGGTTGGTTTACAGGAAAAAAAAAAAACAGACCGAGATGAGCTTGTCTGACATCATTCAGTGCTGTCCCCATGGAGCTGGGTGAAGTTAACTCAAGACAGATGAGTATAATCAAGTAACATTATGTGACATCTTTTGTATTCTGAACTTGATTGTGCTTGTGCTACTGAAGTAGTTGCTGAAGACCTCGCAGGAATTGGTGTTCAGGCAGAAAACTTTGCTTTTGGAAGGAAGTCTGACCCTCCACTTCTGCTGTGCACTGGTCAGAAAACAGCAGTTTGACTTTTGATCCTTTCAAAGATGGGTTAGTAAACCCTAAACCGTGAAGCTGAAAGTGTGACTAAACACAGTGTTGCTGTTGATTATAAAAGGAAGTTGTGTTGTTTTGTGTGCCAGCTGAAGATGCTGATAAGATCTTGGGTATGACTGTAGGGCTGTAGCTACGTCCTGAGCTTGCTGTTGGGGTGTAAGGCTCACTTGAAGAGCATGGAACTCGTCATACAAGTATTTGTCATCTTTGAGAGGACATCAGCAGGTGGTGTTGACTTTGCTGCCGAAGCTGCAGCACTCTTAGTGCTTGACCTGTGGTGCATGCTCTGAATTAACCACCAGAGGATGGTTGCAGAGGGTAAGAGCAGGCACCAGCATATAAAACAGATTAGGAAGTCTAATATATGCGTAGTAAGGTTATCTTCCACTAGTTATTTTTTTTATGTAGTTTACCATTCTATTGATTTAAACATTTCTGAGCTTGGGTGGTCAGATGGTACCTGAACCACTTGAATGCTTTTTTCCCTTGGTGTATATAGGAAAATTGGAGACCTAATTAACAGAAATTGTCCTGTTCCTCTTGAAGTGCAGGTGAACTAGTGGACATATGAAATAAGCCAGATATTCTAAATATGTTAAATGGTGTGAAAATTTTTTCCTAACAGCTGTTAAATAATAAATCTTAATTTGAGAACACAGTAGCTGAGAAATGAAGGACCAATCAAATTCTGACTTTTTGTGATATTGAAGATGGTTCTCAATTGGACATATAGCAGCTTATAGATACCCTTTCACTATGCTTCTGTGTTTTGATAAGTCTGTGAATGAGATTTAGTGCAGCTAATCACAGGGGATTACAGTTCAATGAGAAACTAACAGCGAGAAGGGAGAGGAAGTAGGAAAAGAAATCAGTGTCTCCCACTTTCTTGATGCTGCATAGTGGCTGCTCCTCCATGTGTGCACAGAGTCTTGCAGGACTGAACATTAAGCATAAGTAACGTATGTACTAAGAAGAGGAAATAATGAAATACCATGAATTTACTTTCCAGTTATACTCAGATGAGCTTGTTCTGCATGCCTTTTAGTCAATCATCAGTCAAAAGCAGCTGTGTGAAATGTCAATTGGATGAATCAAGAAATGAATGTTTTATTGGACAGTTTAGCTTAAAAAAGTATAGACCTTGACTGTCAAAATGAGCATCAATTCTGGAAACCTTTGGTAGAGCAGGTGACTCTTTCAGCTGAGAGGTAATTCTCGGTATTCAAAAGTCCCTTATATATAGAGAGAACAAAGTAACAAACAGAACTGTTTCTAGTGTCCTTTTCTCTCCCTTTTTAAGTTTTAAAAACCTTGGAATGATGGTTTCGTCACTTCTGAGGCATGTTTTATTTTTGTCTTTTTTGACCTGACTTTTGGATCACATTATTAGAATCAATTGCCATCTTCTACAGACATTTAGAAAACATTTACTCCCTATTAAATTTTGCTCATGGCTTTGATAGAAGTCTTGGCAAAAAAGTGAAAGGAACATCAGTGATTCAAAATGTAGTAATTTTAAAGAAGAGGATAAACTTGTGGATTATAGATGAGTCTGGATTGGGTGTCTTACACTTCTTTAGTCCTGCTCTTACATTTTTCTAGTCTAAAAGTCTATGTCATTCAACTATATTGGGTGAATTATTTTCCTAAATCAAGAAGGGTATTACAACTGATAAGGTGCAAATTTTGTTTTGACATAGAGCTGAGATTCACCTCCTTATTTTTCATCCCCACTTTTGCGGTGTTGCAGTGACAGACTTCCTGAGACCTTTTCAAAATTAGCTTAATGTTTTCTATGATTCAGTGAGTAATCATTTTATTGGCAATAGAAGCAAGTTCAACTCTTGCAATTTCATTGCAGTATTTCATTAGGAGGGACAAACCTTATGTCTTGCAAATTACTTGAGCAAGGCAGGCAGAAAGATCACACAGAAAGGGATAATCTTGTCAAGGCAGGTAAGTGTTGTGTGCAGGTGAATATTGTAGTACAGTGTAATTTGCTGCTGTTTTGGGGACTCTGATGTGAATTCATCTCCTTATATGTACTATGTTTTTCTTTCTTTTTTCCTTTTTTTTTTTCTTTGGAAGGGTGGAGGGTGGATTCTGCCATCTCCCAACTGCAATAAAATATTGTTTATTTTCAATTCCCCCTTTATCAATTCTTGATTAGGCTTTTACATGGTTCTTTATGAATTCTCTGGCTTGTTTGCTTTAGCAAAAGTATTCATAGTTGCACAAAAAATGTTAACTTTGTAAGTATTGTTCAGTGCAATATGCTAGATGTATTTTTGAGCTTTTTTTTTTTTAAAAAGAAAAGCACCCCTAGCTTCCAATAAAAGGTTACGTAGTATGTTTTTTGTACTTGTGTTTGCTTCCAGCTGTTGACAAAGGTTTTGTTTCTCATGATGAACTTTTGAAGCTCTTCGAAACATGCCACAGTGCTTTTAGTTGTAAAAAGTACTCTTATGTTACGTAGTATCTGACTGTCTCACTAAGCAGTATCCAGCGGGAAATGTTTACAAGGTAACTTTCTGTGAGATGAAAGAGACTGACTTAACTGTTGAACTCTCTAACGATCTTTTTCTTTGTGTGTTTTTGTTTTTTAACTGAGGAGAAGGAATATATCTAATTGCTTTTTATGCCCCAAAATTACAACTTTATGATTAAACTCCCTGAGGTTACGGTGACGCATTTTTCTTCCTTTTTTTTCCTGGTAAATGGCAGTTATTTGGGGTAAATGGCAGCATGAGTGTTGTCTCTCTTGGAACTGGTGGCACAGCAACATGTAATTAAGAAGGTCAGGCAGTTATGTCCATATGGCTTGTGTATTATTATATATAATGTCTGTGCATAATACAAATAATTCTGTTTAAAAACATACCTGGAGAAAGAGATGATACTTCAGCTAGGAAACTGTGCCAAGATCCAGCTTCTCGCTTTGGGACAGCCGAGTTTAGGCCCCACATCAAGAAGTAAAATAAATGAAAAGCTTTTGCTACTTTTTATTTTGTACAGCAATTTCTTGGCAGAGTGATTTAAGAACAACTACGCTTTTTCAGGAGCTGTGCTTGTTCTTTTGTCTGAGGATTTCTAGGAAGCCAGAAAAAAGCTTTTCCCTCTCTGTGTTTTTAAAAATGAAGTAATTTTTGCCTTCTGCCACAGGCTGGCTAGCTCGATTGAGAAACCTTGCTGTGGGGTGCTGTGCAGGCCGGTGGCTGTACCTGGTGGCTGGGGATGGTGGCCGGGCATTGGGATAACCTTGCCTAGCAGGAGAAAAGCAACCTTGTCCCTTTGCCTGTTCCCCACACGAGAGTTTTCCAGCCAGCTTGCTGATGACACGTGGGTTGTTCTGCTGCTTTATAAGTGAAAACAATGCCAGATAAACCCTTCATGGCAGTGGAGATAGTGGCTGTCACAAAGTAAATCTGCTTCCCCACCCACTTCCCAGCACAGCCAGCCTTGGGGCAGGGTGATGGCCGATGTGCTCCCTCCTTCCTCCTGGGTAAGCCTGTCTCCACCCCAGGAGGAATGCCATGGGTTTCAGTGGAGCAGGCCAGCAGGCTCCTCTCTCTGGGGCTACAGCCACCGCCAGGCTCTTCAGTATTTCTGCCTCAAAGGAAAAGGGGGAAAAAGAAAAACAACACAAAATTGGACTTTGGTTTATTTTTCTATGTTGTCTGGGGCTTGGGATTTAAAAGCAAAATAAATCCTCTGTAGGTGTTTATTGCTGACAGTAGGAGTTCCCAGGATTAGATTTGGGGTACGGAATGAGAATACAGGAAGCTCTTCAAACACGGTTAATACCCCTGTCTTCAAATAGACCTTTGATGCAGTCAACACATAGGAATTACAGTCCATTTGGGAGGGTTATTAAAAGGGTAAATACACAAATGATATCAGATGAAAAATGAATTTTGAGTTTCAAAATTGAATGATACCCATTTATAAAGAAAAAAGCAATCCTGAAAATTATGTGTCAGTTTGTCATTTTCTCGATGTATGAAGAATAACTGCACTGAGTCACGTAATGTGTTAGACAAATGTTCCCAGTCACACTTAATGCATGTTTCTGTTACAGTTTTCTGACATTTGTGTTTCCATGTAGATTCTTAAGCAGGATCAGATGTAGTGGAGAAGCTGCACCTGGTTTTAGGATGGTGCAGGGAGAATTGCTGTTTTATAAGGAATGCTTTTTGAAACCAGTCATAAGTCCATATACGGAACCTAACAAACATTTATGATTTTTAAAAATGCGTATACATATCTGTGATCCTTAAAAATAGGGTAAAATACTGACAGCAAGTGTGTCCCTTTGCAGCAAACACTGAAAAGTAAGGAGCTTATTAGGAAAGAGATGGTGGGGATAATTTATTTGATGCTCCTAATGGTTATTTATAAGGATAGGTATGTGTTTGTTTCATCAATAAACAACCAAGAAAGAGGATGTCAGAGTAATGTATGAACTTGATGTGAATTAACAATTTGTCCTTGCATTGTTTAATTAAACAAAAAGAGGGGGCAGGGAGAAAGAGGAGAGTGTTTGAAGTGTAGTTTGAAACAGAAGAGACTGGTGTTTTCCAGGACAAATGAGCCATGTGGTATCCACACTGGGAATGCAGAAGATTCCGGGGAGGCTTAGAGAGAATCCCCCAGCTGTAAACATGAACGCTTGGAGGTCTGGGGTATGATAAGAGAAGACTTCTAAAATGTCATGTTGTAACTGGTTCCTTTGGTTCACTTGTGCCATCCAGTCTTTTCCTAGTTCTGCTGATGCTCAGGAAGTGTCAGAGGTAGGCTGTGAGTGTGATGCCATCTGGCAGTTCTGCTTTCCTAGAAAGCAGTGATCTATATGAACTTAATTTGAGATTTAAGCCACAAACTGACAAAAACTTATCTCTTTTGAATCTATTACTTGTCACATAATTCTGTGATTTCTTTTGGCGCTCTTCATTAAAGAAATGTTTTTTCTTTCAATTCCATGTTATGCTGGGTGATCTTCTCATGGTGGCATTAGATAAACTTGTTTACAAAATCCTTCCCTGTTGCTAAGGGAGATGACTTCAATAAGTGCAAGAGTAAGGATGTCAATAAGTGTATCTTCCTGAATCTTGCATGTCCTGGTGCATTTCCATTCACTGTTTGTATGCAATTATGGCTGAAATTATTTGCATCATGCTGTGTGAGTAAGTTTTGCAGTCTAATGGCTTGTTACTCAGTGTGAAATAATGCCCTCAAAGCTCAAGGCTGAGGTCATGTCACGCTCTTAGTTATGACCTATCTAATGCAGTTGTCTGTGTGCACAAATGAAGTTAAATTGCATAAGCTTCTCAGGACTATGAGAAATAACTAAAATGACTCTTCAGTACCAAAGATCTGTCAGCAGAGAGGACACACTTGTATTCATTTAGGAGTCAGTCATTACTGAAATAAAACCTGTTTTTTCTTTTCTGGAGTTTTGGAGAAGGGAAGGGAGAAATGGAGCAGGGGAAAGATCTAAACTGAAGAGTAGCATACAAGTGACTCATTAGTGTAAACTGGGAAACTTACTTAACCCTGGTTTCATCCCAGGGTAATTTTGTCCCAGGACGAGTAACTACAGAGTTTTCTGCCATGGTGTGTACTTCAGTGCTAAGTCAATTCATAGTCCTTTGAATTTTTCCTTGGTCTGATAGCTCTGTCTGTGAATCTCTGCAGCTCCAGGAAAAAAAAAAAAAGCAGGAATTTATTGTCTGATTTATAAAGAGAGTGACAGGAAGATAATACTGATAATATGAGAGAGGCACCACTATCATTACATAAATTTGAGAGCGTTCTTTCATGGGGTTTTCTTACAGTACAGCCATAACTCACTGTGATTCAAATCTGCTTGTTTGCTGTTTTAGCCTTGGAATGGGTGTGTTAATAATGCAGATTATTACTGCAGTTTAAGAAACTTTAAAATTCTGCTGGGATCTAACAAACTGTGGATAGTAGGTGCAAAGTCATAAGCAGCACTGCTGAGATTGCTTCCAACAACTGCTGGGAAGGCAGTGCTATTCCCATCGGGATGCTTCTCTTGCCTTCTGCTTACGGGAAGAGGTTTTCCTGTCAGTCTCTGCAACCAGCATCGGACAGAGCTGGAGCATGTTCCCACCTCTCTTAGCTGGCTGGAAAATGAGCTCTTCGATCCTTTGCTTTAGGTAGTTGTTTAAAGGGAGGACAGATGGAATGCTCTTCTTTGAAATCTCAGTCTGCTTAAATAAAATAGGGAATAAGGAAGACTGTGATCTGTCCTTTCCAACTGGGAGACTGAGCTGGACAGATGTTTCTTCAGTGCTGATGAGGAAAGTCCCTGGCTAGGGGCTCTAGAATGAGGGTTAAAAGGTGAAGGAATCCTATGGGGGCCTCCTATTGCAATGATGGCTTCAGCCCTGCACAAATGAGAGCGAAGATACAAAACTTGTGTCTCTTCATCCTTTTCTCCTCCTCCTCCTACTTCCTCTCATTGCAACTACTTTGTGTTTATTTTCCTACTTTTAAATTGCATAATTTAGTCCTTCCTGTCACTTCCTAATGTCTGAATCATAGGTAGCTCTTCCTGCCTGCAGTAAACAAACATTTTACTCCTGGCGCCTTTCCAAACATTGAGATTGTGTTTATGAAGGTGGAGGGGGGGTCCCTCTGGCAGTGTGCTTGGGAAGCTAATTCACTTGTGTACAGGTTGGATAAGCTGCTTACTGCATGCTTCTGTGGCCAGCTGACTTCCTTGTCTTTCCAATCTTCCAAACTGATGGAGCTGCTGGGCTGATCAGGCCAAGCAGGTGAATGGTGGTGGATGATAAAAGCAGCACATAAACAGTGGGCTATGAGCTTCTGCAGTTAATAACAGTAGAAGGTAGATTGCCTCAAGTCTTGCTGCTGTTGGTGGTGCCCCTTGGCTCTCTCACACCTTGCATGTAGGTACAGTACTGAGGTGCGTAGTATGTATCACCTAAGTCACTTGGGAGAAGCGCTGCCTGGTCTATCACTTGAGCTTTGCTCATTTTTTGGATTCTTTCACTGCAAGGCAAGAAGATAACACAGGATGCTTTAGAGCATGTCAGCCTCCATCAGCCTGCTGTACATCTTAGACCACATTTATAAAAGCTGTAAAATAAGAGCGTGTCATCCTCACTTTTCATGTTTTTACTCTTCTTTCTTAGCTTTGAAAATCCTTTATTTTAGATTTGAACTGACTGTGACTCCAGAATGATGCAGAGAAGACACAGATAATACCCATGAAGGTTCCTCACCTCTCCTGTTGCATTTGCACTCTCTTTACTGATTTCTGTCCTTTATGAAGAAAATTCATCTTGAATCATTACAGACCAGCCTCACAATGTGTTGAACGCTACAGCTCCTGCATTGCATGTGAAACTGTTAAATGGACTTCACTTGGTAAATGGAGACAGCAGAGGAAAGATCCAGTCCTTGTTTTGGCAGATTTGCATTTGTACCTTCCTACCCATCAGTGCCTCCTCACTTTCCCTCTCTGGTTCTTCCTACTAAGATGGGAAGAAGGTGAGAATAAGTCAAATATGTATAGGACAGATTAGATGAGGTAAGACCACCCTGAATATTATGCTGACTTAATTGTGCTTTCTTGTAAAAGAGAGAGAGAAACCACCTTTTTCTTAAGTTACGACTTACCTTGACTTTTCTGACAGTGTTGTGCATAGCATGGGAAGCATATTCTTTATGCAGATGATCTAAAAAACCTACTAAAACCATTTTGCCAGTTGTGCCAGTAAGACAAAGCAACAGAATATTACCCTAGCCTAGTTGAGTACCAGTTTCAGAAAAGACAATTGAAGCAAAAGAACCCTGCTATTACATGCCATAGGAATGCCTCATGTTCCAGTTTGTTTTGGCTGAGGTTGCATATGCACAGGGGCTTTCACTTGTGCCATTTTTTCTCATCCAGTCAGTAAATGAATGGATG
Source organism: Rhagologus leucostigma (assembly GCA_013397725.1). Lineage (NCBI taxonomy): Eukaryota > Metazoa > Chordata > Aves > Passeriformes > Rhagologus > Rhagologus leucostigma. The sequence continues at coordinate 988,453 of VZTD01000350.1, forward strand.
AAGTTCCTCAGAATGATAAATTTGAGAGATTTTGGACCTGAGAGGTCGTCTTAGTCGTATTTGGGTTGGATGCCCTTTCTGCCATCATTGCCTACTTGTACTGTTTGCCTATGTGTAATGAAAGAATTTACATTTTTTTTCACAATAGTGGGAGGAGTTATTTTTTCCTATGGTTGGGGTTGAAATGAGTTTTCTGTATGTGGAGTATGAAAGTAATTTTCTTGGGGGTGCAATTTGGGTAATGTCCCATTGTACATACTGAGGAATTGGAAAGAAAGTAGTGTGATAGAAGACAGCATCCTGTTAATAATATATTCCAGTCTGAAATTGTGGCAACGTCTTTCATAATAATACTGTACCATCTGGAAACAATTACATGAAAATATTTTTATCTGTTTGCTACATGTGTTTTGGAATTCTTGAAACTTAATAGTACATATTCAAATAAATGCCATGTTAAATAATGTAGAAAATACTTATCTGTCCTTTCTACACCATGTGGTGAAAGTTTTGCTGAATCAGAAGCAAAAATGGGAGGGCTGGGTCCTGTAGTTATGGTGTTACAGAACCTGTGTACTATTGTCTTTTAAGTTTGTAATATAAAGTGTTTTGGTTAGAATGAAGATAACACTGACCAAAGTATAATGAAACCAAATTTTGCAGTCATTTGCATTACTTTGTCTTATAACGTTCCACAGTACTATTTTATCAGTTCTAGTCAATAAACATCACAGTGGTGTGCAAATCTTTCCATTTGCATTTGAGGTTATTAAATTATACTCTTGCATTGAATTTCAGTGATTGCGTTATTGTCATTCATCTGAGGCGATGACAATCTTGCCTTCTCAAAGGATGTTGGGCTTTTTATTTCTTTAAGAAGACATAAGTAGTATTAAAGTGAAATCTGATGAAGTGTATGATTTTTAGCAAATTGTTAAGCAGCACTTCTGAATTGCTTGTGAAATTTCACTGGGTCTCATTGTAAAGTGCAAATATTTCTCTAGGCAATTGAACAATGCAGCCTTAGGTTGCTATTAAATGCCTTTGTAGTATTAGGAAAAAAAATCATGCTAAGCTTTATACCAAGACTTGTGACTCTGTGGACAGGTGTAAGCCAAGAAAATGGTTGAGACTATAGTAGAAACATACTTTCCCACGAAATAAAATCCAGGGATGTAGCCACTGTAATTGTGCAATAAATTATCATAAATGTGATGTCATAGTCTCTGCAACTTTCTGAAGGGGCAGTCTGATTTTGAAATCAACCAAGTAGTGAATAACAAACCTCTGAATTGGCTGAGACAACAGCAGACAAGTCTACATCATTTGAGGAAAGCAGTCATCTCCTTAATGAATTAAACTATTTCAAAATAGACCTTGTTGACTCAATGTGTCAATCTTGGCTTTTCATAAATAAGTGCAGCATCCAACACTGATTAATTTTTTTTTCATAACAGATCCCTAAACTGCAGGCTATATAGTTAAAAAGAGCTGATTGGAAGAGAGTTCATTGAGGCTATTAAATGTAACTTTTCTGAACTGCAGTTTTTCTCTGGTAGCACTCAAACATTCTTATTCAGCTGTAGGAAAAGGTCCCCAGATGCAGATGTGATTGCAGGACTGGGCTTTTGATTTACAAGGATAATTTCACAAGGCTGAAATTGCCCAAGGGTGTATTGTGAAGATTAGACAGAACCCAGCAAATCTTTAAGATTTCAATGGCATAATTCAGAAAGTTTGTTTGGGATAATTATTCTATGTGATAGCAAGGACATATTGCTTGAGGCTCCCTGAGCCTCCTTTTCCAGGCTACAGAGCTCCAGCTCTTTCAGCCGCTCCCCATAGGACTTGTGCTCCAGACCCTTCCCAACTCCATTGCCCTTCTCTGGACATGCTCCAGCACCTCAATGTCTTTCTTTTATTGAGGGGCCCAAACCACAGAATTTGAGGTGTGGCCTCACCAGTGCCAAGCACAGAGGGACAATCCCTGCCCTGGTCCTGCTGGCCACACTATTGCTGATCCAGATCAGGATGCCATCGACGTTCTTGGCCACCTGGACACAGCTGGCTCATGTTCAGCTGCTGTTCACCAGCACCCCCAGGTCCTCTTCCACTGGGCAGCTTTCCAGCCACTCTGCCCCCAGCTTCTGTTGCTGCCTGGGGTTGTTGCAGCCCAGGAGCAGGACCTGGCACTTGGCCTTGTTGAACCTCACATGACTGGCCTCGTCCCATTGATCCAACCTGTCCAGATCCCTCTGCAGAGCGTTCTTGCCCTCCAGCAGATCAACATTCCCACTCAGTTTGGTGTCATCTGTGAACTTACTGAGGGTGCACTCGATACTCTCATCCAGATCATTGATAAAGGTACTAATCAGGACTGGCCTGTATATCTCTAAATGCTACAACTATTTTTCTTCATAGATTCATAAAATCTAGTCTCCTTGAAGGTTGTATTTAAAGCCATTCGTAACTGCACTGTATCTCTATAGAGACTTATATATTATTTTTTTTCCTGCCTGCTCTAGCAGATTTATCTCTGTTTTTAAACTCTACACTAAGTTTGGGATTAAGTGATAAAACTATTTTCTGAGCTATTAGAACTAGAGGGTGTTTTTTTCATTCTGTTCTCAATCAAGACTGATTTCTTCTATGACGCGTACAAAGGATTTGTGAGGTTATTCTATTCACTTGTGTATTTTTGTGAAATGCTCTTACCAAGGGAAATGTCTGTACTGAGGGAAGGAACTACATACAAATTTTTCAGGAGACTTCATGGTGGAAAACATCTCTTTCTCTGCTTGGAAAGCGTGTAGCAGGCTTTACATGTAACTGCTCTTTTTCAGTCTAATCTGGGCAGATGAAGAGATTCCTTTGTAGTTTGGACTTTGCTCATATGGAGATCCATGAATGCCAAAATGGCTTGAATTTGTGCATAGGAACAATTGACAGAATACAGACTGGTGAGCACGAGAATTATCTCCGCTCTTTTGGGAGTGCTGCCAAGATAAGCTGCTGTCCTCTGTATCAGCTGTAAAGTTTCTTTGTGGTCATCCTTCAGTAAAGCCCCAAATAGCATGCATGGTTCAAATTCCACTGAGATATAAAAGCAAACACAAATATGAAAGCTGACCCCTGAAGGAATGTAATTTTAACTGTAAAGCCAAAATTTCTTTCATTTGATGATCTCACTACCCTAATAATAAAATAATTAGGTTTCTAAAATTTTATTTTTAATATAACAAAACCTGAAGGCAATGGAATTCACAACATGCATTCCCTCATCTGAATGGGGTAGAAAGCTTTGGAGTCTTTGGGTGCTTTCTACAGCATCAGTCTTGTCTTCTCTGGACTGTGTCTCTATCAGGTACTTTTCTCCCAAACTGTGTCAGGCAAGTGTGAAGTGTTTTGGGGCTGGAAGATATCTTTACAGTGGTGATGTGGCCACTGGGCCTACTGCTTTCTATTCTCATAAGTATTTCCAAAATTTTCTAAGAATGATGTGTGACAAAGCAGAATTAATTACTGTACACAGGAGATAATCCCTGTATCGTATGTGCCATCCCTTCCAACACAGAATATTCTGTGATTTGATGATAATGTAATCCAAGCCTGTTGGTGTCCAAGAGGAAATAGTTGCGTGAGCCCCCTCACCAGAATCCTGCGCGTAGTAGCACAGATCAAGGCACTGAGGGCTGCTGCTGGTTGAGCTAAAACTGACCAGGCTGCATGTTTTGAGTTTTGCAATGACCCTGATTGGGGGAAAAAGATAGAGCTGTCTGCATATCGATGGGAAAGCAAATTGGAAGTGGTCCAGACCTGTTTGTGCACTCTCCAATTGTTCTGCTGCATCAATCTGTGCAAAGTATTCCTGGAAGGGGAGTGTGGGAGGGGTACGGAGAAGGTGATGACTTGTTATTTTCTGATCTTGCTAACCTGCAGTGTTCTTAATGGGAATAACTGGAAATGAAGAGGCTACTCAGGTGTAATGAGGTTTAACTAATGTAACCAATGTTTCAACTTGTTCTACTGCATGTTTGCTCTAAGGCTTGTTTACGTATTGTATAAGCCAAACTTGCCTGTCTTGTTGGGTGAGTGTGGTTAAAGTCTGCAGAGCTACGTGAATGTACTAATATCTTATATAGCATTACCAAAATATGCCCCTGTGCTATGACACACTAATGGCACATGAAATCTCTGTGTTTTTCAGACACACCTCAGAATGACGATATCAGTTTTTTGCAGATTGTGGGAAATCGGGCACAGTCAAAAAATACCATAATACCAGTCTTTTGTATTTAAAAAATAAATCAAGGGACCTGAGTTCCTGATGGAGGCAAATGGGAGTTGTAGATTTTCTTATTGATAGTCTTCTGGATTGTTCTGAAATGTAGTGAAAATGTTTGTGTTGATGGACAGTTTGTATTAAGTGAGGTGACTTATTTTTCTTTTTTTTTTAAACCCCTTTCCCAAGCTCACTGCCTTCTTGGTCTGCTGGTGACCTTTTGGAGTTCATCACAGGAATATTTTTGGTATTTCGTCTAATATAGCTACTATGAACAGCTTCTTTCACTGAAAAGATCTAGTGTAAAAAGAATGTAGTAGTCATTCAGCATAACGCTTCCAATGCTGAGGAAAATTCTCTTTTCCTCTTGGACTAAGCTTGATGAGTTAATACTAAGCAAAATATAGTAAAGAATTTTTCAAGTGAGCCAGTTAATCAGAGCTACTGTAAGTTGATCGCTATTGTGCTGAACAGAAAAACATGAAATTAGTCTGGTTTTGAACCAAGTTCTGCAGCTAATATATTTTTTGCCAGTTTCATTCATGAGAACTGCTTCAGCTATAAAGTCAGGTCTGTTGTAAAAGTTTGGGGAGTTGATGCTTAGAATTGCTTTTTGTTGTCCCTTTTGACCATTAGTATCTAATATTTACTTGTCTCTAGGAATCTGAAGTTTCTCAAAAGTGTTGAAGTTTCCCTCAAGACAGTTATCAGAATTGCTATCTAGATGAATTGAAGTATTTAATTATAATCCATTGATTTAATGACCTTTGTAGAAAAATGTTTTGATAAAATAGAAATATTTGTTATTTCTGTCATAGTAAAAATTGAAATATTTTAATTTTAACATGAAAGCAATAATAAAATTTAAGCAGAAGACTAAAAATACAACTCCACTGAAACAAAACATTTTCAGATTATTTTTTTTCTTCTGCTCTCCCTACTCTCCCAAAAGGTTGGAAGGAAATGTAGCTTCATAATCTTTGAGTTTCCTGACTTTTCCTATTTTGATAGCCTTTCTAATGTGCTTATCATAGTTTGCTTGGGATGGATTGTTCAGAGTTTTTTAGAGTAACTTAAAGTGGAGATAGTGAGAATGTATTTATGTATAGCTTACCATGTGGCTTGTGTCTCAATATTTCTGTGCAGTTATCTGACCTCCATAATCTGTGTTACAGGAAGAAGATTTGTGCAAAATGCTGGTTTTATAACAGCAGAGGCCATGACCTGTAGTGATTTTTATCTGGAAATAATAGCTAGAAGGGAAGATGTTACCTCATTTGAAACTTCTCAGTAGTTTGGTTTTTCAGTGGTTTGGGGTTTTTTTTTTCATTATTTCAATTTTCAGTCCAATTATTTTGTGTGCCATATAAGAGGCTGCCATCTTCCTACTGTAGTGGTGTTAGCCCAGTGTGTGGGTACCATAGGGCTGAAAATCTGTCTTTCCCTGGCATCCAGAGGTGCTGGTGAAGCCAGCGAGGGGCATGGAGCACTGTGAAGGTGCTGGACTTTATAGTTCTTTATTGCACTGTCTGACATTCCTGTGTGTCCAGAAACCTACAGGCAGAAGCTCAGCCTTGAAGTAAAGGAAATTGTGACTGGAAAATTTTAAACTTACTCTGGAGCAGAATAGGTTTATCTAGCAAACTGCAGATAGTAGAGGGATTCCTTGCTGCTCTTACTGCTCTTAAACTGAGAGGTTGCAGAGGACAATTGAGTAATGTGGGCTGCATGCACTGTGGGTGATTGGATGGCCTTGTATATTTACATTTGACATATTATAGTATAGTCATTCTTCTTCGTCTTCTAAAATTAGCAAAGCGCAGCACAATTATAATACTTTTATGCTTCAGGATAAGCTTTGCATTTCATTAGTTCATTGGTTCTTATTTATGCTATGTCAGTTCAGGAAGAAAAATGTTAAACTGGAATAACTTGTTTCGAAAGTTCAGTACAAGTGTGTTCTTTCTTCATCTCTAGTTTTAAATCTCCCACCTCTTCCCTTAACGTGAGAGTCTGCCTGCCTGTCCTCTCTGTTGAGTTGTAGACATCACCACGGAGCAGCATCAAAGTGGTTTATTTGCTTTCAAATACATGCATGTATTTGATGAGAAGTTTTTAGTTGACACCCCACTAAATCCTCCTATTTTTTTTTCTTCCTCCCCCACGCAAATATTTTTAGGACAAGATTTACTGGTAAAAATAGTAACTAGTTAGAGGCACCTTGCTTTAGCTGAGTTATGCTTCTCGTTAGAGACTGGTGTTTGTGCCTGTCCGTGTAGTGGCCTTTGTCACCTGGAGGGCACCATGCTGCGAGTGGCCACTTCTTTCTCCTAAGTCATGGCCTTCAGCAGCAGTGGTTTGTAACTGTTTAGGGAGGCAGTTTGGTCAGTAATTTGAGGGCAGCTTTTCTTCTCCCCCCTCAACGCTGTTGGGTGTAGGGCTGTAGGCTGCTCCCTACACTTCCCTCTCCTGCTGTGGGGCTCTTAGTCCATGCACAGCTTTCCAAGGAGACCACCTAGTGTGTCTGACTGTCCCCAGGGAATCCACAGAAGTTCCTGCCCCTCTACCTTGGGCTGGCACTGCTGCTTTGCTTGTGCACCTTGTGGGATCTCTCCCACCTGGGCTGGACGCTGGTGGAAATGGAGATGCCTGTGTTCCTATGGGAAGCCAGGCTGTCGTGTTTATCTTCCTCGAGTGCTGCTTTAAAGTTATCTGGCAAGGAGTGCACACTCCTTAAAGATCACAGTCTTGCAGTATTTTTATGGATACTTTGAAAGGCAAAAGAGCACTCAGCTGGGTTAGTGGGCAGATGAATGGATGTGGCCCTGGGGCCTCCCGCGCTGCTGGAGCGCTGCGCTAACGAACCCTTCAGACAAAACCAGAAGGATGAGGCAGTTGGCAGTCAGATTTCTCTTCCTCCTGTGGCTTGGTGCAGAGGCTGGAGTGGAAGATGAAACACTTGCCCTTAGACCACTCTTCAGGGTGCAGCCACGTACTTTGTCTCGGTGTCTTTCCGTGCAGTTGATGTTAATGGAAATGGCCTTTTTCGCCACACATTTTTCTTACTCACAGACTTCTCTGTGACCTTGTAGTGAAGTCATAAAAGCTCGAATCTTTGCTATCGCAGTCCTTGCCATAGCAACATGCGTCATAGCCGAATAATTATTTATTTAATGGGTTTAATTATGAAAACTGGGAAAGGCACTTACGAAAACTGGATCAGGTAGGGGGGAAAAAAGCACTAGTTTTAAAGTAAAAATGAAAACCAGCAACACTTCCATGATAGCCTGGGACAGGAATAAGTTAAGTACTGCAGCCTTGGTTTTAACTACTTTACTTTCTTCTCTGTCTGGCTTTTCCTCCTTTTTAAGTTGTTTTTTCTTGTCCACTGTGCAAAAACTGTGCAGCTGCTTCAGTGATTCCCTCCCCGCCCCATTTTCAAACCTATAAATACATTTCCTTTGTTATGTTGTTCCCTAAAAGCTTTGCTTCCAGATAGCTTTGCTGTTTATTTCATCTTTGAATTTCGTACTATCATATATGTATGTAAAAAATAATTAGGAAGCCTGAAATGAAATGCTCTTTTTCAGTCTTTAAATTTCAGACTGTCTACAGCTTTCTCTCCATATGTTCAGAAATCAGTGTTTGTATTGACAAGCCTTCTCAGAAAGAACCATCTACAGGAATAAAATTTAAAGTATTTAAGAACATACAGACACTAGCACATTCTTAGAGTAGAGAAACTATGTATTTTTAATAACAATTACTTCTATGCTCCAGAGGATTTCCTCATTTATTGTTATCAGCGTATACACCAAAAGTTACATGATCTGCAGCAACTGGTGGACTGATCTCTGATTAGTAGTTGTTCTTTTTCCTTCATTCATGAGGAAAGAATGAAATGAGACAAATAGCTTTATTGATTCCATTTCAAACTTACTGCCGTGTTTTGAATCTTTCAATTTGAATTGATAGAGAACTTGGTAGCCATAGCAGAAAAATATCTGGGCCCCTGGCAGAGATGCCCTTTCCTGGTCTCTGCTTTCAGGCAGCACTGTAGTCCTGAATTAGAGTGGGAGCAAGTGGAGTGGGAATATCAGAGCAGGTTTTGGCAGTTCAGGATTTTATAGATGGGTCTTGCCACAAATACAGTGAAGGCGGGTTGCGAAATATGACTTGGTGACAGAGCAATGAATTTTTAGTCCAGGATGGGGCTAGAATTTCAGATTTGTGAACTTTTGGCATGGAGAGAAGGGTGGGGTTTTGGAAGGAAATTAATTTGTTGGATTGTGATATAAAATGCGAAGATTTTTGACTGAATAGCTCAAAAAGTAACTTGGAGCAACTTTTCTGTTGAAGTTATTACTGGAGCCAGAAGCCATTATTAGTGAGTATTCCTGCTCAGGCCTGATGCATGGAAGCAGAATTTCCTTTTTTTTTGTTGTGTGTGTTTGTTTTTGCTGGGATTTTTCTTGGGTTTTTTTAGTGCTGAAAAGTGAAACTTTACGTGTTGGCGTGCTGGCTGACTGAGATGCTTTTTTAGTAGTCTCTTTCTTGCTGTGTAGGAAAAGGAGACATCCACTCCTCTACTGCCTTTGGAGAGCTTTGTGGGACATAATCTTTCTTTTTTTCCTTGGAAAATTACTTATTTGCATTTTATTCCACAGATGTGATGCAAGACTGTGTACAGGACTCACAGACTGATAACAGTATGTTGGGAGAAAAGTCTTACATTAATAGTTACATTCTTGTTGTATCTTCTCAGCTGCCCTCAAAAGTCTGCATTTTGGAGTTGCGATGAGGGAGTGCCTTAGACTTGGAAGCTACTTTGTGGCATTGCTCTTCACAAGAAGAATCAGCAAAACCCTTTGGGGTTAAAAACAGAAAAGAAAAAAGGAAAAAAGGCAGTTCTAAAAGCAGACTGGGGTGGTGAGCTCTTGCTGGTCCAAATGCTGTATGAGTGACAGATGTATTTTTTTTAACCTGTGGGTGCAAACCACCTGAGGGCAAATAAATGCGTGTGCCCCCTGGGCTGCAACAGCAGACCCTCAGAAGTACAGTTCTGGGGCTTTATGAAGTTCACAGATAGACTTGGTGGTGGTCCAACAAAGCATACTTTTATACTGCTGATTAATCTTTACTCTGCATTGAATCCAAGCAGAAGTTTAATATTCACAATATTACTTCATAAGTTTCTCTAGGCCTTCAAAGAAAAAGCCATACCACGTTAAAAGTACTAATGTAAAGGTATGCAAGAAGTGTGTACAAACTCGTAATGTATCTCTCTTTGCAGCTGTTTTGGCTTAAACTGTCTCTCTTAGTCAAGCTTCCAAAATTTGGAGGAAACTTGCAGTGGAAAGTTTTCAATTAAAAATAGGAGAGCTCCCATTTAAAATCACGACACTATTGTCAGTTTGGATAACCAAGAGCAATCTGAGGTCATCCACAGCATGTTGTGATACTTGTCTTGGTTTTGAAAGACAGGTGACTGCTAAGGAAGGCAGGTGCCCCCCTTGGAATAGAAAATGTAACCCCCTTCCCTCCAAATTATTGTAATTTTGAAATTAAGGGGCTTTTAGGCAAAGATATGAGAAATAGGAATAACAGTTCTTTACTAATATATATAACAAGGCAATAATACAGAAATACTGGCTTAAACTGACAGAGTCAGGGTACGACCTGCCACCCTATCTGTCAGGGTGATGGTAGCGGTCCGATTAAATGGTGGCTGCAGTCCTCCTGAAGTGACAGATGTGGTTCTGTTGAAGTGGTGATCCTGTAGAAGGGTCTGGTCCTCCTCGGAAGGTCCAGTGGTGGTTGTGTAGCTCTTGTCCTCTGGGAATCCAGTAGGTCAGGGCTGACTGTGGTGTTCCAAACCTCAGATTATATCCAGGTAGGAATGCTTGGTTCCTCCCCCTGGGCAGAGCATCTCACAATGGGATGATGTAATTTTATGAGTCATGTAGTGAGACTTGATGGCCCATTAACAGCAGATATCCCCCGGAGGGAGTTATCAGGGATGTGTCATGGAAGGGACAAAGAACACTGCCCCACCTAGTTTTAACAGATGATGATAGAATACGTACCTTTGGTTACATCTTACATTGTAACCTAGGACAATACTGTTGGCTGAAGAACTTGGGGTGTCTCGTTGGTGTCTGGCTTGTGTGTCCAGCAGATGCTTCTCTATTAGAGTGAACTTACCAGGGATCAAAAATTTGTTTGGGTGTAGTGCAGCCTTTGCATTTGGAAAGGCAGGTGAAGTTCTGACAGTGTCCTTTCCTCCTAAGCTACTTCCTCCTTTTCTGGATCAAAGTGGTCCTTCTACATGTGGGTCAGCACCCAGAGTTTGTAGTTGCTGGGCGGAAATGTGTGTGTATATCGTTTCTGTCTGCAGCAGAAACGTAGCACATCCACGGCAGTCTCCTTGAATGACTGTCCTGGTTTAGCCCCAGCTGGCAACTGTGTAACAGTTACTTGAGAAGACCTAACATCCCTCCTTCCTTCTTCTTCCCTCCCCTTTCTCTGCTGAGCATGGTGTTATATGGCCTGGAACATCCCTTTGGTCAGTCAGGGTCAGCTGTCCCGGCTGTGTCCCCTTCCATCTCCTTGTGCACCCCCACCCCACTCACAGGTGGGGTGAGAGGCAGAAAAGGTCTTGGCTCGGTGTAAGCCCTGCTCAGCAGTGACAAAAAACATCCCCGTTATTAACACTGCTTCCAGCACAAATCCAAATTATAACCCCATACTAGCTACTATGAAAAAAATGAACTCTAGCCCAGCCAAAAGCAGCACATTGACACTTTAAGGAAAAATGGTGTAGAAGAAGATATGCAGGTGGACTTCTTTCTCTGCTGTTCCTTATCTCTGCTGGATTCCTGTTCTCTTGACGTGATGAACGCTCCTGCTTCATACAGAAACTTTTGTTCTGATCTTGGGCTCTGAGTATAGGAACCTGGAGTAGCTGGCCTGCAGCAGGCAGGCTGTGCTTCAGAGGAGAGGTGGTTTGCTGGGAGCTTTAGAAGTGAGCCTAGACCTGCTGAGAAGGGAGTGGCGGGAATAACTTGCACCTAAGAATACAAACAAGAAAAGCCAAAAGGAATAGGGGAACTTTGTAATGTTACAGTTTCTTCCATCTTCTTAAAGCAAGGTCATTAAATTCACCCTTTGCTTCCATAAAGCTTTCACTGGGTGTGGGAAGCCTTAGCCTTATAATCCAGAAACTGTTGACAAAACCCTCTTTCTTCCACTGAAGTTTTTTCATCTTTTTTTTCTTGCCAGTATCTTGACAGTGAAACTGTATTTCTTCAGAGGAAGATCAGATGTTCTTTTAACATTGCAGCAAAACTGTACCACTTAACCGTGTTTTGATGCATAATGTAATCAGCTTGATTGCTTTTTAATATGTCATTCAGACCTACAGTTGCTGTCAGCTGGGCTGAGTCTGTTCTCTTGGGGAATTTCAGTATTACTTTCTGGTGGTTCACAGCACCTGGTGGTAACAGGGTTTTTTTCCTTAGGTCTAAATCTGTGTCCCCAGGTAAAATGGTGACCTTACAGGGGAAAGCTGAAGCAAGGTGTGAAAAATGTGCTGGGTTCTTGGTCTTCCTCTGCTTCTGCAGTGGGAAGAGAAGGGCTGAACAGAGCTCAGCCTTTCTGCACGAGTACCAGGTGGCACAACTGCACTGGTGTATGACAGGCATAAGTGATGCTGGGTACAATACCTTGCAGGTTTTTTCAGGAGGAGAAGCTGAGGAGGATGAAGTAGCAGCCTGGAAACTGTGCTTCTGAGAAGTCTTCCTTCTTGGATATTAGTTGTGCATGGCTTATTATGGTTTGATCACTGCAAAACTAGTACTAAATTGTAACAGCTTTAAAATGTGTTCTGTTTACTTTGCAAATCACAGTGCCAGGTTCCATTAAGAAACAGGATTTTTCTTTTTGAGTGTTTTGCTGTTGAAAGGCTTTATTGACAGTATGCGGTGTGAAAATAAGGCGTATATGTGGCTGTGCTTTTTTTTTTCTTCCCCATCTGAGTGTTGTAGCATATCATCTTTAATATGAATGTGATCTCACTAAAATATCAGCTGGTTGAATGTGGAACCTTTTCATGGTGTTCATTCTTCATTAATTATGAACTAGACAGATTTGAGTAATTAAGATTTTCAGTTTTCTTACTGGGGTATGCTGGTCCTAGAAAATACAGGTGCTTCCATTTCTCCTTCATTTAAAGGAAGTGTGAAAAACCCCAAGCAAATCAAACCCATGTGGGCTAATTAGAAATCGGCAAGTGACATAGGTAAGAAATTACATTTGGCATTTTCATGTGTATGCTTGCTTAAGCATACTATTATAGCTTTAAGTATGCAGAGACCTTTCTCTTAACAGCAGTATGCCTAATTTTCTGTGGCAAGATGCTTGGCTGCAGCTTGAATGAGTTAAAAATGGCAAATAGCTGTTTTGTATATACTGGGCACAAGAAAAAAAATTGAACATAATGAAGTACTTGTGAAGTGTCCTTAAGGAAGAAAAAGGTCTCTGTGTGGGAGTGTGAGGAAGGATTAAAACTGAGACAGTTGTTAATCCCCCTCCCCTCTTTTTAAAGAAAGGAGGATTTCCAAGTAACACTGGAGAGAAGAATATAACTAATTAGAAAGGCTTACAGATAAGAGCATATTGGTTAAAACCAGGCTAATAACTCACTCTTTCAGGCTCATTCTGCACTGCAAGTGACTTTATCTTGCATAAAATACAGATACTGGTTTCTTATTTTCATGTCTGCTTCTTTAGCCTTTCCTCCTCCTTTCCTTTCTCTGTAGAAAACTTTTTGGCGAGGCTATTGATGCAAATTTGACCTTTAAGTTTTTGACTGAACAGCTCGTGTATCAGGAAATAGCTTAGAATGTGCAAGATAATTTATTGCAGGAATTTGGTGCATTTTATCACTCTTTGAAACTTCCAAGGCCTTTGAAAATTCCATCTCTCTAATCTTACCCTTTACCACGGGGAGGTTCTGCTTGTCAAGTGTCCGCGCGAGGTGCTCGATGGTGAGGCTGAGGAGATGGTTGCCTTGTGAGTGCCTTGGTGTGTGAACAGTGACAGCTACCCAGCAGGGAAGGAGATATCTGTCTGTCTGTCTTTTTTTGTTTTGCAGCAGGCTGTGTTCTGTGTTAGGTGGCACAGCAGGTGCCAGCATGGACAGCGGTCCAGCGCTGGTGCTGTGTGAGTGAGCAGCTCTCTTGCCCGTCTCTCTGCCTGCTGGCTGCCAAACGGGGGTTGCTGAGCAGAGGGTGCAACCACCTCCATTTCCTCTGGCTGTCCCTTGCCTATTCCTTCTGTGGCCATATTAATATGGAGCAGCTGAAGTCACTCGGTTGGCTGTGGGCCAGCCTTTGCTGGATGTGCAGCTGGATGTGAAGACCACTCTAACACACAGGCGGGGATGTGAGCCATGGAGAGAGGCAGCACCAAGGGCAAAGGTATGTCTAGTCTTTCTGTCCTGCTGTCTTCAGCATATCCAAATTCTGCACTTGACATTTCCTGGATTCTCCTTACCAGACTCCCTTTCTGTCCCTGTGGGATAATTCAACTTTCTCTCTGGTTAGGCAGAGCGATGCTGTTTTGTAAGCTAATGGTCTGACTCCATTAAGTCATTAAGCAACTGCGCTTCATTGGTGAAAGTCTCGTTCAACAGGCTTGGCTTTTAAGGTCAGTAGATCTCTGTGTAACAAAAGGGCAGGTGTGCACCTGTAAGCATATCATACAAGCCAAACTTTTTAAAATTGTAGCAGGAGTTCTTTGCACGTGATAACTACTGGTACAATAAATAGAAGTAGCAACTCAGATTATTATCATCATTATTATCTTGAAAGTTTCTGTGTTTGCCTTTTCTTTTTTGGAAAAAGTCAAGCATTTTGCCTAAAATAATGTAGAGGTTACTAAATTTGGGTGAAAAAAAATACGTGAAATCTGAAGTCATCTTGACAGGGATCTCATGTCCTAAGTTGATAAACCCATTTCACAGGCGTAGAACTGGTATTTCTCTTTGTTTATAATCTCAGTGACTCTTTACTTGGATATAAAGAAACTGTGTGGTGAAACACTAACTGGATTTACTACAGTAGGTAATATGCTTTTTCTTAAAACAATGTTGGTCAACTTTAGAGAAAGCAGTTCCTCATAATCTTTTTATGAGTTCTTCTCAAGAACTGTAATAATAAGTAAAAGGGAGGATGTTTGAAAACATAGCACAGAAAGCTAGCAAAAAAGCCCCAATGGGTTTTGCTTCCTTAGAACATATAGCTTGGAGGAGAAAAAAAATCCTAGTGGGGGTTTGCTAACTATCTAGATTCTCATAACTACCTGAAAAAGCCTAATAAACAATTGAAATACAGTCTTTGCTATTGCAGTAGCTTTTTCAAACCTCTGTGCTACAGAAATGATTTGTGTTTATGTTTAAAACTGTGACTTCTGGTTTACCAAGGCTGTTGCAAAACATTTCATTTCTTCTTAATGCATTAGATCTGGCAAGTGCCTCACTCCATGCTTTTAAGAAAAACCGTGAAAGACAAAGAGAAAAGAGGAAGAAAAGTGTGTTTTGGAGATATCCTGCACACTTTGTCTCTCTCCATGTGAAGAACAGGCTTTTTCCCTCACTTATGCAGCACCTGTGTTAAAGAAACTTCGGTGAGATAATGTATTGTCCAGAGATAACTGGTGTTCACTCCTCAAGTGAGAAAATATAAAACTAACCTTGGCTGCTGTCATGTTCCGGGTACTGGTGTTCTCATGCTGAAAATAAACTTAACTCTTCCACTGTTTCTGCTTTTAGGAGTTGTTGTACTGACTTTGCTTTAAAGGAGGAACTTAGCTCTGACTATGCTTTCAAATTCACCCAACGGTAGTAAACACTCACGTGAAGGTTTTTGTTTTGTGTTTTGGTTTTCTGTTTGTTTTGTTTTTTTAGCTGTAGACTTTGGGATAGGTGCTTATAAGACTGGGATCTGAGATATTTCTTGATTTGTGTAAATTCTTGTCTTATACATGCAGTTTTAACTGTAACTGGCTTTTGTCTTATAAGGCTTGATCAAACGCTTTCCTCTGGCTGCATTTAACTATCCAGTTAAAAGCATTGGAGAATAATTTGCAAAGTATGTTCTGAGTGGCAAGTCTCTATAACAGCCCATATGAAATACAACTAGGACTTCTTATTAAGGTGTCAGGATCTGATGGTAATACAGAATGACAATATCTGTAGAGAGAAGTGAAATAGTTTCCAGTCACTTATTTCAGTACGACTTAGTCTTTCTGTGTGCTTAATTAAAAAAAATACAGGATATTAAATGTCCCAGAGACGACTGGGGAGATGGCAAGGTTTTCCACTTTTCGTGTCCATCAAACTAGATGGCATAAAACTAAGTTTGAGCTCTCCTGTAGTTTTAAATTTTTTCTGTGGCCGTGCTTCTCCTGGTGTATGTATTTTTTGGTAATAGTTCTTAGGAGTACCAGGAGTATCACTTGTGATTTATTACAAATAGTTTGTGTACTCATGGCATAAATACCAACTTCTGCTTTGCCTCAATATGAACAAAAACTTTTTGTTTACGCTCTGCTCTTATCCATAGCTATTGAATTAATTATTTGTAGGTCTTAGATTAAAATTTCCTGTTAAAACACTTACATGATTCCTGTTGAAGTATTTCTTAGCATTTCTTAATCTAAGACAAAAGAAACATGATGCCTGACAGGACTTGGTGCTTTCTCTTCAGGAGTCAGTGCTTTCTCTTCATATTGTCTCCTTTCAGTTGTTCGCTCTGCAAACTTGGTTTTATTTCACATTAACAGGATTACAACAACAACATGGATTATGTCTTTCCACCACATCCCTAGTAAATAAGATAGATGTGTATTTCCTAGTGATTGATGTGAGTCAATTGGCTGAATACCATGACAGCTGAGAGGTGTCAAATGCGAGAGCTGTAAGTTTGGACTCCGTGCATTGCCTTTTGTTGTCACTGTTAATATTTTGCACATGTAAACCCAAAGCCAGTGTGGCAACTGGAGTTTTGCCTGGTGTTTTTTTTATTTTTTCTTGTTTTTGACTTCTGAAAAGCTGAGACTTGGTTTGCTCTTGGCACTACTGCTGTTTGTGCTGGACTGCTGAATGTCTAAACGTGGACTGAAGTTGTGGTAAAAACAGTAGCCTATAACCAAAATTTTGGAATTTGCACGTGTGGGCAAGGTCTCTTTGAGATTGCTGTGCTACTTTTGGACCTGCAGGTGATAGCAAGAATAGTCTTGCATTCAGATAGTATTTCAGAAAAATTCCTTGCATGTGATGTGAAAGAGAATGAACAGTTGTGTGAAACAGATGCTTGAATGCTTTTGCATATGTGTTGCCCAGTGAAGGACCCTCTACAGTTTACCAAATGTATGAAATTTGTTCCCATTAATAAAGCTTCTTTTTTGATAATCCCTTTGTGCAGCTGCTGGTTTTGCTGCACAGAAGGGGAGAGGAGAAAGAGGCAAAAGAGCTTTTTTTTTTTTCTTTTTGCTTACACAGTTAATCCAACCCATTTTTATCCTAGTAAGAAATGTTTTCTATGCTTACTAAAAAGGATCCTTAGCTTTGTACGTGGCTTAATTTTTAACTCCTTGAACTATTCTTGGTTTTATCAAGATGAGGATTATAACTGGAAAAAAGGAATACAATGCTCTACTGTCACTTGTACATACTGTAGTAAGCCTCAGCAGCATTGAATCATACAGTATAATTCTGATTGTTTTGCTCAGCTCTTCACCATTTTTAGAGGATTCCCACTGGCCCAAGACTATTTCTTTCATTTAAATTCTTTGTCTGTTATCATTTAGTCTGAGGAAAACAGTCATCCTTATTAACATGAAACTGAGGTCATTTTTATGTCATTCTTCAGAAAGAATTTAAATTTGTTTGCAACAGGACACTACTGTGAAAACTGACTCTTTAAAATGAACTACTTTATTTGCAATGTAATTTCAGCTGGGCCTTTAATCGAAGGCAATTCAGTTAAGTCTCTACATCAGCTTTAGTCTGTGAAACTTATTATATTTTTTTCTGAATAGCTGGCAGTGTGATCAATATTTCTGTGACTTAGTATTCTAATAGTAATGGCAGTAATGAGGAGACGATGAATTGAGGCAGTCGCCAAAAGTAGCAGTCAGTTTCTTCTGTAAGTGATAGTCACAGTGCTAAAGTACACCAAGAGCAGTCACAGTCCAAAAGAAACACATCAGTAACAGTTTAAAATTATAGCACCACGTCTTGATGGCATCTTTTGTTTTCTTAATGGAAGAAATGTCGTCAACGTGTTATTAGGCCAGTCCTAGTCACCCATTTTTACAAATTGGTAGCAGAAGACTTCTAAGATTCCTTTGTTGGCTCTAACATGTAGGACACAGCTGATTAGCAAGCTCCTTCATTAGAAGTGTCTTCATTAGAGATAATGCTTAATCATGGTTAATGACAGTATTTATTATAATAGTGGATAGTCTGGAGCTGCATCAAATAGTGATTTGTTAGTCAATGCTGCTGAATAATTAGGTTGTTCCAGTAATCATCCTGTCCATGGTTATTTTCTTGCAAGAACATCTTGTATTGAAATATTCTGACTGGCTTGATATAGTTGCACTGATATATCTTGATCCTTTCTTGGACACATAAGATTCCAAGATGATACAAGCTGTCACCCTGTTTCCTAACTCCTCCCCAAAATGATTCAACTGTTTATTATTTTCTACCCCACACCAGGAAGTAGGACAGTTCTTAGAGATCAGTTTTTCTATCTTGCAGGATGTGTAAAGTTGAGGCAATATTTTCTTCTTTGTTTTCTTTCACAGACGATGTAGGTTACCTCCAGGCAAGACTAACCTTAGTCTTGTGAGACTCTGTAATGGCAAAACTTTACTGTGCAGAATTTAGCCATCTCTTTGTGCTACACACACCCAGTCATTACTAGTGTTTTGTTTAGTTTACACAATTATCTTATGTAGATAAAATGAGTTACTTTTTATAAGTATAATTTAATAAGCATTTACACAATATGCCATAGCTTAGATGACCCTTAATCACTTGTGATTCAACTTGTTGGATGAGTAAATTTGCCAGTACTTATTTTATGGAAAACACAGAAATGAAACTTTAAAATTAAACTGCATGTTAGCACAACTGCATCCCTCAGACAACTGTGTGTCATATTGAGCAATGCTGGGATGACAGTTGATTGCAGGAAGTCTAAAAATACTTTGTATAAGTTCGTTGCCTCAGACACACTTGAAGTGACTGGAAACTCAAATGTATGCTTGTTAATATCCTACAGCTTGCCGTTCCAGGGTTTGGAACAGAGAGCCTCTGTAGAAAAAGTAGTGAAAATTCGAATTTGCATTTAGAATAATGTGCTTAGGCAGTCAACTGTCTCATCCTGTGCAGAGTTACTGCAGTTTCTCTTTCCCCCTATAAACATCTGGGATTGTGATAATTCTCTAGATCACCTTGGAAAAACAACAGGATGTTACACTTGCAGGAAATCAATTGTTGTTCTCCCTGTCCTCTCAAGATACATGTCTGCAAGTGTGTGTGCACCATGCACAGCTGTGGGGAGATTCTTGGAGGATGAGCAAGAGTTGTTTTCTTTATGATCTTAAGAGGCACCTCTGATCAAGTATAAATAAATACAACTAGCTTTCCCTTTTAAGTTGGAATCTGGAAGCCGAAGTATCAAAGATGCAGCCACATGCAGTGTGTACAGACATCCTTCCTGCAGATGGCCTTGGAAAACTGTGGCCCTAGAAGGAGGTTCAGTGGATGGTAAGGTCTGTGCTGCCCCACAAATCCTTCCGGAGCAGGACAGGGCACAGAGCTGGCCCTGTGTGAGCAGGGCTTTGCACAAATACACGCGGTGTATTACTGCTAGCTAATGCTACTTTAACTCATCAGGTCTTGGAGCTGATTAATCAGTTTTCCCTCTTCTTGCAGGTCTGTTTCTTCCATGATGTTTTGCACCTGGAACAGCTTACCCTATACATATGTCTTGTCTCTGGTTTCATGCGTGTACTTCAGTTCTTCCCCCTCTTCCATAAAACTTGCTGTACTTTGTGAAATATTTCAAGTGTGCTTTTAGTAAGTAAAATTAATGAGGCTGTTCTGTTTTTCTTTTTGATTATAAATTTATACCGTAAAATCTCATGTAGTTTCAATTCATATGGTAACGAATGACTACTTGGTAGTCTTGGAACCATGGTTGAAATCACTGTCTTACCAAATGTTGGTAATTTATAATTATAAAATCATGTCATTTCTGGTGAATGCACACCATATCTCTGTATGTAATAATGTACAACAGAAATTAGGGGCAGGAGGCAGATTCCAAAAAAAGATATTATCCTTTATTTTCGGCCCTGAATCTGCTCTACAGAGATTAGAAGATACTGCAGGTTGATTATTAGCAACATCTTGGGTCTAGAGCTCATTCTGCTAGAGCTCTGCTGCCTCTGAAGACTTGTCTAGGCCAGCTTTTTATTTTGACTATTAGTAAGACAACGCCCTGGAGCTCCTTACTCTTCAGCTGGTCTGTCCCTTGGTAATGATTGTTCCCTGCTCGCCTGTCTGAGAGAGCTGGCGGGGGATAAGATCAGTAGAAGTGGTCAGGTTTCCTCGCTCTGAGCAGCTGGGATACAGTGTATTTATCAGCCTGTGTATAAATGTGTGTGTATATCTCATGCTGTTCAGGGAGGGTGTTCAGAGTGCTGGGCAGGCTGAGATACGCCTTTCTACAGACATGGTCTTGGCGGTGCCGGGGAGTGAATATGTTGAGGTTTGTGGTTCTGAACTGCATCCATTGCAAATCCTGTAGGTGAGGTTTGAGAGCATGCTGGCCTGAGGAGCACCTGCACTTTCCCAGGACAGACTCTTTTAAATATGCAAAATTACAAAAACACCCAAACAACCCCAATCCCATACGTAATGTGGTCAAATGTCCACCTCCAGAAGCATTTTCTCATCTTTAAAGTTTTCTGTGGGTGTAAGTTCCAGTGCAGCTTCACACTCTGCTTCATCATAATGGAGTCAGAAAGAAATTACTGTCAGGTGGGAAGATATTTCTTAAAGCCTTCTTTCGACATTTGCACCTATTGCAATGGCCTGGTTAGAAGTGTGGAGCAATCTGTAGGTTCTGACCAACGAGAAATGTGCCAGAAATAGCATGCTTTTATGACCCAAAATGACTTGTCAGGTATCAAGCATTATTATGGTCTTGCATACCAAGCTTGAGATAGTAATTTCCTGATATGTGGCTGTAATTGGAATTTTTTTAAAAATTATTTTTATAATTGCAGTTCACAAATCCATATTTCCTACTGGTCCTGCACTGAAAATCAGTTTCTTCCTGTCTTTCACTCTTTTCCTTTCACTGGTTGCTTCATGTTCATGCAATTTTAACATGCCTACCTTGCACTAGGAGAACTATTTTAGGACCTTGGAAATCAACAAGAATAAGCAAATCCAGGAATCGCGTGAATCTATCACTTGGTTTCTATCAAAAGGAAGGCAATTTCTTAATTTAGTCTGTTCTGAATGACAGGTCACCTGCATGCATGAATTCTTACCTACTGCTCTCTCCTATCCCTCCTCCCCGCTCCACATCCTCCAGAAAAATGAGCAGAAAGGTGAATAGTGACTTGATATGTTTGATTTTTTTTTTTTCAGGGCAACTTTTTTCCCCTTTTTTTTATCCTCTGCGCACTCTTGGTGATTCACTGGTCTTTTGCCATAATGAGCAAGTTCCTGGGTATCTCTGTGATGCTCAGGCTGGGTCTAGTCAGCAGTACAGTGTGCTTGTTTCTGGCCATGTTGTGCCTTTCTGCTGTGAATAACAAAAATGATTGTGGGAGAAAAATGGTCCTACTGATAAATGAGTGACAAGCCAATAAATGAGAAAGCCAATAAAGTCTGTGCTCTGCTATTAGAAATGAGTTCTCTCATCCTAGTGCAGCTTCCCTGAGCTTTATGTGACTCTTCTACCTGAGTTTAGAGTTATTTTAATCTAAATGACTGTTTTACAGAGTATCACACACAGGCATTAAGCAAACTTGGGATGTATGGTAAAACGAACTTCATATAAAGTTGATCTCTTGTTTTTTTCCACACTGAGAGTGCAACTCACACATTTTTTGACTTTTCATTCAATTAGCATTTTGGATCCTATGAAAACTAACATTATAACATCAGGAATCTTATTACAGATAGACTATCCAATGAATTTCAAAGTTTTAGGTTGCCTAACATGTCCCATTATAGTACTGTCTTAGCTAAATCATGTTTTAACTGGTCATGCTAATGACTTTTGGTCCTGGATATCTGTTGTAAGCTGACTGTGTGTGAGAAAAGGAGTAAAAATGAGATAATTACTGGTTTAAGCAAGATGTCCTTCTTTGTCCTCTACCCCTGTTGAATTGTTTCAGTAGCAAGGCTGAGAGACCCTGGAAGGCATTTCAGTGTCTTTCAGCAGGAGCTTTTTGTGGGGGGTGGGAAGGAAAATCTTGGTCTCAGACTTTTGGAATATTCAAATTTAAAAACAATAGAAAGTTCCTGGATGGGATAGAATTAAATATATAAGTCTATTAACAGCTCAGCAGTGCAAAGACAGACACTTTTGCACTGAGTGTTCCATGCTTAACACAGACTAACTAACAGTTGCCCTTTCTAGTTAGATTTCAGTGTTATGCTAGTGGCAGAATAATAATGCTGTTTTTAATACCAATATTTGATACTTTGAGTGAAGTAAAACATTATTAGACATTTATATTTTTCCTGCACACTTCTCTTTGTAGCCAAGTCACGTACATTTTCCCTCCTCTCCTCTGTCTTGTCTCCTTTGTATTAGCTAAGTTATTTTGTTGAAATAGTGGAAGAAGTATTGTTGATTTGTATCTACAGTTTTGATTTTGTGCATTTTTTAAACTATATTAACAATTTTATATTCTATTCTGAAGAGCTAGTATGTATTTGGGTAGCAAGGGTAAATTATTGATAAGTCTTTACTTAGTTATTTGAACTAGAGCTGTTTGCCTTCACTTTGGGACGTGCAAAGATGATATCCTATAAAAAAAAATTATAATCCTATAAAAAAGATTATATCCTATAAAAAATATCCTGCTTGAATTGAGTACGCTTGTGGAAAAGTAGGGCAGGAAATGTAGATATTTTCAACGATATGTGTTTTGTCTCGAATGTAAAATTCCCCAAAGTTACTTTTTGGTATCTTAATCTCTAAAAAAAAGATTGCTTAGCAAAGCAAGAGTCCCAAGTCTGATCCTGGCTTCTGCTGGGCCAACTGAGTCAGTGTCTTACGAGGCAGTTGATTTGGGATAACAAGGTCCTAAGCCTTATTGCCCCGACATTGCCATGCTGGTTTTTCCCATTTTGCATTTCCATTTTAAGTAAGTATTCTGGCAGTGGACTGAGGTGCTATCAGAAGAGTTTGGGATGCTTGGCCCAGCAAAATGGGCTGATAATCAGGGTTATAAATGTGTAAAGCTGCTTTGTATTAGTTGTGTTAGTTGTGTGTATGTTTGTTTTTCCATTTTTTTGTCTTTTATTTTTTTTTTAATTTGAGATCCTTGCATTTTACAGGTTCTGTCAAGTTTTAAGTGGTTCTTTATTTTTTCCAGCTCATTGTGGAGGGATTATAGTTTTATGGTACTCATCTGGTCTCCTTTATCTAATTTCCTTTCTCTTTCCATCACGTTATTGAAAGCACCTAATGGTAAAAGGATACACTAGAGAAAGTGTTAGGGAGACCTGTTTTATACTCCCCAGTCAAGCCTAGATACATGTAGCTATTAAAAAAAATGGTAGTGTTAACTACATGTAATTTCTTTCATTGAATGAAGATCTGTTGAAATTCAAGCAGCACTATTTCCAAGTGCTTTGGGAAAAGTGTAAGAGGTAAAGCCAGTATGATAAGGTAGTGCTAATTAACGGGGATGTCTTAGATTTTGGCCCATGACTTCTTTGGGCAAGCTGCTTAATGTTTCTTGTATAAAAACTGATACTAGAGGGGCTTGTTCTGTTTGTCTTTTGAGCTGTGTCTCTAATTATTTTAACTATTTGTATACAACAACTGTATCCCTGTCTTACCTTGGAAAACATCAAAACTCAGGATTACTTTTTCCCCTTGCAACCAAAGCACAAAATGTAGACTACACTTAGCAGTAATATTTAGATTTTCTCATTACCCTCATCTGTCAAATAGAACAAATTTTATTTGTACATGCCTTATATTACTTTGAGGTTGGATGCTCCTGGCATTGGTGAATGAAGGGCATTAATTACTGTAGCATTTTTATATTGGTAACAGTAAAACGGGCAGGGGGCTGTGCTTTGAGAGCTCCACTTGATGGTACCTGGGGAAGAAGCTTGTGCTTCAGAAAAGGCAGCTACTGATGTTCTGTGAAGCTTTAAGATTCTTCCAATGTGATATTTATTAACTGTAAATGTGTAAATTGTTATATGTAAACTTCGTGTTCTCCATGAGAGAGCTGTTGTATAGAATACATAGCATATGTATGTAAAATTTAACAATGGCTCATAGAAGTGGCATTAATTTTAGGCTTGGAGCTAGCAGTGTTTTCTCTTCACAATCCCTTTTAACCTGTGGGGAAGAAACTGTGCTGGGTTTTGGTTTCTGTGCGTGGCAGTGTGTCTCCGTAGGAGTGATAGCAGAGTAAGCCGATTAGCATGATTGATACTTCGTGTCAGGGGACTGGCATAATGGGCTACCATTGAGACTGCATTGTGAAACCACACACGGATGAGGTAATCTCATTAGATGATTAAAACCTTCATTGAGTCTACCAGATTGCGGAGCTTTCAGTTGTATTGCTGTTGGGAACTGATGGTAAGTAAGTGTAGTGCTCTCTTTGGAGTGATGCTGAAATGGAGATCTTGCTGGGTTTTTCTCCTGGATAATAGTAGCAGCTGGAGGCTGATGAAGAATGTGCCATCTTTCTGTGCTTAAAAGTAAGGTTCTGTATGATTTTTAAGTTTTCTCTTAAAATCAGTGTCAGCCTTGTGTTAGTTTTATCATGCTTTGCTGTTCTTTGTGAAATTCTGTACTATTAATGTTAGAAGGATATGCTTTGTGTAACTTCCTACAGAATAGTGCAGTGTATGTATTACTGTTCTGGTTTTGTAGAGGTATCTGTGCTTTTCCTGCAGGTTGGCTTTGCCTTTGTGATGAGGTGTAGTGTAAGTGTCACTCCTTATCCTCTTGCCTGTCCTGTTTACAAGCAGTGTGGCAGGCAGCACATGCTCATACCAGAGCTGGTGGGGTGTACAGAAACCCTACCTGACTTCCTCACATGCTACTTGTTTTAAGGAGCTCATTGAAAACACTGAATTTCGCATTAAAAGTATTATGCTTGACTAGTCCTATACTTGAGCTTTGCTTTTGCTAGCAAGCTACAAAATTTCTAATTCTGGATTTCCAGTGTTACAATATTTATAATGCAAGGGTTACTAGACCAGAATTTTGGAAGGTCAGGACTGCTATTCTGAGACTGGTAGTGACCACTGTTGGTGTATAGTCAGATTTTTCTGTATTAAAAAATAGTCCAGTTAATCCGTTGGGAGTTTGAGTACAAACAGATGAAAGGTTTGTAACTTTGATTGAGTCCTGAGCAGTTTGTCCATTTCTTCTGCCTAGAGAAAGTACTGTATGACACTAATAAGCACATCCAGTGAGACAAAAGCACACGTATTCTATTTTTTGGCAAGGGAACCCCAGCAATGTGTTATCTTCTGAATTCTGTTGTCAAACGTGGTTTATTTATTTGGCGGTTCTGCAAGGAAGTGACCTTTGTCTAGGAGCTATTTTGGATCTGGTGTCATAAAAAAAAATTTTAAAAAAGTATAAAAAAAAAGCCAATGGAAAACCAAAAATCCACAACAACAGCCTGTTTCAGTGTGTGAAGAAGTGGGGCAATATACAACCGTGAAGAGAATATTCTTTCATACGTATTTGACAAAAAATAAAATCACAAACTTGTGCTGGCTACAGACACCAGTATTGTGTGGATTGTGATCTGCAGAGCAAATGCACATCAAGTTTTCAGGTTTAATTTTACCAGCTTACTAAAAATGGCATAGCTTGATGATGGGAGACATCATCTTGTGATTGATTTTAAAATCCAGGATTATACTGGCTATCAGTGATAAGCAAATTAGAGGCAGGCCAATAATTTATATGCAAAATTAAGTAAAGTTTCCTCAAAAACCGAATATTTAAGAAAATAAATGAATTGATAAGTGTTCTAACTTTTTGCATTTTTAAAAAAACTTTTGAACTGTTCACAAAGTGTTATTTTTCTGTAGTTATCTTTCTGTATTGTAGACTGAAGTGAATTGACTCTTACAATGTCTGATATATATATAGTCATGACAATGTTTTCCATTTCAGTTTTAGCTTGCTCTCAAGTATGAATTATCTCAAGAGCTCCTTTTTGGAGACCTTGGTCAAGTCCTGATGCTTCCTGAAATGTTTGGGGCTACTCTGTTAATGGCACTACTTTGCAGTTACTTTTGACTTCAAGGGCAAAGCCAGGCCTTGTTATGCAGCTGTATTTTGCCAGTGAAGGACCTGTTCCTCTGAACAGAATATAAAATTGTGGAGTGTTTCCATGAAACAAGGCAAGCGTTTTGAGTATGAGAATAGAAACCTCCTTTGTTGGTATGAGCGCAACCCAGCGTACTCTTTCCAGAGCGTCTCCCGTGAACGAAGGAGAGAAAATCACAAATTAGAAACCTCACAAGACCCTTTCCAAAGGGAATGAGTTACTGGCTTTACTTCTTCATGCAGCTTTCTTCTTTAAGC
This sequence comes from Rhagologus leucostigma, assembly GCA_013397725.1. Taxonomy (NCBI): domain Eukaryota; kingdom Metazoa; phylum Chordata; class Aves; order Passeriformes; genus Rhagologus; species Rhagologus leucostigma. The sequence goes on from VZTD01000350.1 coordinate 1,014,640, forward strand.
ATGTTGTGTGTGCTTAGAAAATGAACTCCAGGGATGGTATCTCAGCCCTGTTGGCTGTTGGAACAGATAAGTGACTTCAGGATCACCAAGACAGAATGTAAGCTAGGGAGATTAAGCCATGATTGTATTTGTTAGTCTGCCTTTCTTGTTTGAAAGTTATAACTCTTTTTCTGCTTATACAGGCTGGGTGTAATGGCTGAAAAATCCATAATCTCTGTTGGTTCAGATATACTTGTTTCAACTCTGTATCTGTAAACTGAGTCCCCTGGAAAACAGCTGTAAATGACCTGTCTCCAAACTTTTCTCCTGACTGAAATGAGGAAAAAAATATTTTTAATGTCATTTTTTAGATAAATGTTGGGTAGAGTGGAGAATTGGAGTCAAGTGCCTGAGCTGTTGCAGAAGAGAAGGGGGTAAGACTGAGCCCTCCTCCTTAGAAAATGCAGTGGAAGATCTGGGTTACCCAGCATGTGGTTTTTGTCCTTAGTCCTTGTTCCTAAAGAAAACAAATAGTGTTTTTTCTACTGGCTAAAATTTTGCTGATGGTAATTTGTGCTCTGCCCACCAATTTTCCTTTCACTGTAAGAAATCTGTATCCACTATTTCTTTGTTTCTTTTGCCTTGGGTTAAGCCAGATGATTGAAACTACTTGATTGTCTGTTTGTATGAAATGTTCAGGAGTTATTTTGCTAAGCATGAACCAACTGTTGAGCTTTTTTTTTTTTCCAAGAAACTTGCCACATTTCTTAAAATAGTGTGTTCACAACATATTTTGCTCCACTGTTTTGTGCTGTTTTCTTCCTTCCCACCTCCCATAACAGCCTGGTGGGTGAACCCGAGCAGCAGCTTGTGCTCTACCTCTTTGCTGTTTCTTTTGTAATGTGTTTGCTGAGCTGGCTGGCCTGCCTCCAAAAGTGCATAAGTGTGTTTATACATGCAGCCTAACAATAGTATCATAACACCAATTTGTTTTACCTGGGCTGGAAATAACAATCTAAATATTGTGAATCAAAGAGAAAGCAGTCATTTGTATATGCCTTTCTACCCTGCCAGCTCATTTCTGTTGTGTGTGATAAAATCACTGAAACTTTTCTAATGTTCTGTGGGAATTTTGTCAATTCTGTCGGTATGATGTGATACCTCTTTTAAATGCTAGGAGAAGATCAGCTATAGCTTCTCCCCCAAGCTGCATCCCATGCTGTCAGGCAGAAGGTGTTTAATTTGTGTGTCTAGTTGAAGCACAAAGTATTGCAGAAAATCATCTATCCCTGCCACTGTGGGGAAGAATTCAGAGTAGAGCAAACCATTAAACTGTGAACCATTAAACTCTGCTTTTTTTAAAGTGTTTGAGCAGAGTTGTAAGAGGTAGAAAGCATACAATAAATACTGATTATGCTTATTTATTTGTCTTGAAGTGGCTAACAAATTGATTGATCGGCATATTTTGGTTAAGGTGCCAAAACATTAATATAAGTGCTTTTTATTGTTACTTTGACTCAGCAACTTTGATCACCAAAATAATTTTCCTCTGGATTGAAACAATTTGAATTGTGTCCATCAGTAGCTGATGTGAACAGTTCTAGCAGTATTTATACTATTCACATGCCATGGGGCCTCATGTTTTAAAGTTTGTTTTTGAACCTAAACACTCTGGTTATAACATCCCATCTTCCCATCATCAGAATCTTCTGATCTTTACTGGGCAGTGGTGTAATTTTGCCTTAGTAAAATCTGAGTTGACTTGCCCAATCTGCTGGAATATGCCTTATTTTCTATGAAAATTTTTTAAATGACAGTGTAAGAAAGGACATTCTGGCCACTCTGTCACATCAGCCTGTTACCAAAAGTGAGAATGGCTTTGTTTCCATGTCACTCAGCCTTTGGCCTCTCTGCCTGGCGAGCATAACGAGTGCTCTCAAATTATGTAGTAGCTCCAGTGAAGTGGCACCTGCCTGGCTGGGGGCTGGAGCTGGCAGCAGCAGTACAAATAAAGTGACATTAGTGGTGTCTTTCCTGTGCAGTCAGTGACAGTGAAGACACAGTCACTCTGCATCACTGATTTCCAAAACTCTGGTTTGACGTTGTTATTACTGGTCTTAGTTCTTCTCTCATGATTCAAGTTGTGAATAAGCAGCTTCAGCTCTGCAGCTTTCTGGGAGGAAGAGGCTTGCAGCAGAGGCAAAACAACATGTTCAAATGTAAATAATCGAATCAGTTCTGTGCCTTACTGGATTCATATAAATAATGTTGTGATATTTAGGTTTAAGAAGTGGAAAATTTTGTACCGGATACTGTACGAAATTAAATCTTGTTTCGGATTTCATGCCTCTTGCTGTTGTCTCAAAGCTCTTTCCATTTTAAGGACTAAAAAATGGTCATTGTTAGAAATAGAATACACTTTTTCAATGTTATGATACTGAATGATATTGAAAAATAAGCAGTGCTATAGCAAATCATTATTACTTATTACATTACATTATTATGAGTTATTATTACTCATAAGTGGCTCCAGAATGAAAAGGGTTAAGTTAAGAGTTGAGATAAGGTACCTGCTGAATTGTTTTGTCCATTTGAGGTTATCTGCTATTAAAAATATTTTGAAACTTCTGCATGTGTACCTTATAATTCTGTTAGATGACAAACAAAATGTAGAAAAACATGTTTTTCCCTTTCCACAGTCACATTGTTCCTGAAGTGCTGGCAGTGGTAAGAGCTTCCAGTCAGTAAACAAAGTAGATGCCGTTTAGGTGTATAAGAAAGACAACAAATAAGGTAAAAAGGAGCCAGGTTTTAGAGTTTCTTTCCTGCCCGTAAGTTAAAAATTAAACATTTTTATAGTGAATGAAACCAGTTTTGAAACTCTCACCAAAAAAAAGGTGGGAAAAACAGCTGGATAATGCAGTGCTTGCTTTTCATGTCAAAGAGCAAAATGCAAAAATGTGAAGTACTTTGCAAACCGGATAAGGTAAAGAGGCTGTAACACTTAAATCTGCTCAAAACTACAAAAGAAATAATAAAAATCTGATGGGCTTTAAATTCTCAGAGCAGTGTTGGTAGCTTAATTGTAGATTTTTTTTCTTTACAGTATTTTTAATGTTTTTCTCTATTCTGTGATGTGATCTGATACAAATGAAGAAATGAACAATCTCACTGTACTGAGCAAACAACAGGCTGATTGTTCACTTTTTATAGAGTTCACAGAGGAGGAGGGGAATAGTTTGTGGTGAGATCAGAAATTTTTGTTTTCCATGAATCTCTTAGTTACTCATCAGAATGATGCTGTTATTAAAAAGAACAACAACCTCCACAAGGATAAATGCTTAAAAGAAGAAATCTTTCTCAGCAGTAAAAGGTGGAGATGAATGGTGATATTTAAAATGTCTTGAGTTTGTGGGCATTTCCTAGATTACAAGGATGATCCTACAGGGCCTTTTGCCTCATCTTGTTCTTTATCCAGAGAAATGCCTGGCATAAGAATGTATTTTTAGTGATTTTAATGTTGAAATGATGCCACTTAAATTATTTATCCTTAGATTATACCAAAGACGTTTGTATTCATCATCTGTCCAGATGCACAAAGCATGGCTTTTCTTATGCTTAGATGAAGCCTTAGATGTGGGATGCTTTTAACTGAGCTAAATGTGAAACACTGCCCATTTGGTAAACTAAATGCCCTTTGTCTGGTAGGTGGTGAGATGTAGGGAGCTGTTCAGCTGGAGCTGGAGCTGCAGCGCAGCTGTGGTAGCTGGCCTTGGAAATGAAGGCTAAGAAACAAGTTCCTCCTTTGATAATACATCTACATAAAGATATTTTTATTTTTCTCTGTTTACTTACTTTTTGTCATATGATATTTACAGCAAAAGACTATTAGTCAAAATGACAAGAGCTGTTGGAGAAAGATTTTTCCCAGCAATTGTTGAAGGAAATGCTTCATTTTTAGAGAAAATGACATAAAGCTTCCTATCTTTTCATTTACTTAAACTTAGCATCCAAACTGAATTCGAGGTGAGTCTGGGAAGAAGCATAATTATATCTGTCACCTTCTAGTTCTTTTGTTTTTGCTTTTCCCCTCTCAAACATGCTAACTCTCTATTTTTTAATTTTCATTTTATTTTTAAGGAAGGTTTCATGGACCCTGGGGGTTGGCCATTAATTTTAGGTCATTGTGTGAATGCTAACTGCTTAAAAATAGTCATGGAGCCAACCTTGCTTCCTCTCAGAGTTTATCAGTTGAAAGCATCTTCTTTTTATCCCATGTGTAAGCAAAGACCTCTCTGGATTGATGATTTGATCTCTATAATGGAAAATCTAGGCAGGATATCCTTTCTCTGTTATTCCTTGGTGTGATGGCATCAGGTTGTGTCTTAAAATGGGGGAAGGGAAGAGGAGGATCCTATTAGTAGACAGAGTGGTTTCAAGGGACTCTTAAACTGCAGGCTGGCTGAGGACCTCGTATTTACTTTCCTTGTTGAACTATTTGTGCTTCAAGCTACTCTTCTAACGTGTCAGTGGTGGCTTGTGCTGCTGGGCCCAGAAGCTTGCTCGTGTGCTGTTTGGATGTTTTGTATTTGGATGTTGTTGTTGGATACCAAGGGGTGTGAGGGGCTTCTCTGTAGTTATTTTGAGCTCTAGCAGACCTTAATGAGATACTGCATTGACAAGGTAGATTCAGTCTTATATTGCAGAGATGCAGTGCCTGAGCTTCCCCTGCCAAGAAAATAATGTTTCTGTTGTAATTCCATTATTAAAATGCCTCTGAAATGGAGCAGTGCCTAATGTGCACTAGAGGTGCAGTGAATGCTTGATAAAGTGTGTGCGTGAGGTAGCAAACGTACTCAGAATTATGTTGGAACATTAATAATGTTGGAAAATTATTATGACCTTGCATTTCAGCACGCTTTTAACTATTCCATGTAATACCTGTAGCTTGAAATTTTGCTTGGTTGTTGGCAAGGCAGAGGACGTTACCAACCTCTCTGATTGTGGGAGAACCTTGGGTTTGGTTGTCTTGTGCTCAGAACCAGGAGTCTGTGTAAAAATGGTACTGTCTCTTTATCCCACCCCCTGCCCCTTCCTTTGTACAGAAAACACAGTATAGCTCTTGTACAAGAGATTAATCCCTCTCTGAGTTGGTGCTTCTGTTCTTCTGACTGTGACCTCTGTGTTGTGGTGTAACTGCAGAGGAGGAACCTGGGATGTGACTGTGGCTTTGCAATACAATAATCAGCAGGTACTTGAGGTGCAAGGCAAAAAACATTAAAACTAACAAAAAAAAATGCTGCAATTGCCTATCTTGGCTTTGGAATCTGTAACCCTCTAGTGTTTGTGCCAAAGTGTTGGTACAATTTAAAGCACGTGAATTTTTTACTGTTAATGAAGATATATATGGGATCATTGCTTGGGCTTTTATGTGAGGAGTAAAGATCTTTCCTTCTACACCACAAAGTACATCTCAGCTACTTTATAGTTAGCAAAAATCCTTTTTGTGTTAGCAAACTGATCTGTGCCTTTCATCACCATGGTTTAACTGCAGTATTTAAATGGACACTTGCATTTCTTACAAGAATGTCTTCTTATTCTATGGGACTTATACATATTTCTGATCTAAAAGCTCAGATAAATAAAAGTATTTTTAAAGAAAGACATAGTGTTCTAAGAAACTTCTACTGCTCTAGCTTACGCTGCTGGAAAACTAAGTTAGTTGTGTATAACAGCCTAATGACTATGACTTAAACACAAAATCTCAATACATGCAAGAGTTTGTAGCTCTGTGCTCTTAATAGTGCCTAATAAAACTTCACAGTTTTTAGCTCCATTCAACCTAGGATTTTGAACTAACATTTTAAATCTATGCAGATAACGTGTTTTAAGTAACTGTTGAAAAACCAAAGCAAGGGAAGTTTTTCAAATCTTAAGCCCACCCCTCATGTATTAAATCATTTGAAATCTTACAATTGCTGTTATTTTCAGTCCATTGTGTCTGCTTCCTGTTGGTCAAAGGTTATGAGGATAGGGTGGTGTAGAGTGAGGTGGGAAGCCAGCAGGAAAAAGAAAGCTTTGCTTATTTTGGGGTAGACACAACTACAGAAATGGCCAGGACATTACTTAAATTTTCTGAAGACTTGAAGAGGTAAACTAGTCAAAAACTGTGTTCTTGATGTTGTTTACTTTTCTGCTTTGTAACTTAGGTATGTGGAGAATGAATTGGAGTGAGTAAACAGGGGCTTCCTTAAAGAATATTATCTTTGTGCTAGAATTTTTTTTTTTAATTCAGGAAGAGCTTTCGTTTTGATTTACAAGTTGACTCGGTAAATTCTATTCCTGAAGCAAGAGCCTAAACCTCTCTACCTGTTTGTTCACTTGTATCACTAGCTTGAAAAAAGAGAGAAAAAAAAAAAGAAAGGTTTTGTGCCATGAAGTGCAAGTAGAAGCTCTGTGATGTATTGCTTCAGTACATTGTGGGCATGTGCTAGGTGTGTTAATACAGCCCTCTAAAAGATGCAGTTTATCTTAGTATTTGTGCTTTGGGGAAGAGCTATCTGTAATTCCTTAGCCGTTCACACGGCTGTGAATTGGTTGTGGTGGTTACGTGGTGGTTACAAAGCTGTTCATCCCAATAATATACGGCACGAGGGTGCTGTTACAGTCCAGGAAGGAGTAGAAAACTTTTTTATGTGAGCTGATGAGAGCTAGAGGAGTGTTTTGTAAGCTAATCCAAGTAATTATATTGAAGCATCTTAATTTTCAAGTATCCTGGTATGTAGTTAAATTTGCTATTGGTATGTGATGTTGCTGGTTTCTGAAATTCTTAACCATTTTGTTACTGGCAGTGAGTTACTTGAATCTAAAAGTATTGTTTGCATTGTTGGAAAAACTATTTTTGCTACAATAGAAACTCAGGGTTAAGGAGCATAGCAAAAGGAATTTATGTATCATAGTGTAGATGTATCATAGCAAAGAATTTGGACTTTGCTTGTTTATTTTGAAATTAATTTTTCTCTGGAGTTCTTCAGGCCAGTTCTGCTCAGAAAAAAACTGCTGGAGCCTAATTGGTGAATATTTTCAGCCCTGTAAAGTGAAAATGTATTTATCAGACACAATGTTGGTTTTTTTTTTTATCTTAGCTGTTACTTTTCTTAGCAACTCTCCCTGCCATCTCTGCACATGCACATTTCAGATGTGGTGATTTGTAATGGGAAAGTTAATAGTTTTAGTGTTAAAATGTTAGATTGCCATTCCTAATTCTTCACCTCTTTTATATGAAGGGGAAGAATTACATATTCATTATATACGAATAAGGAATTCCTTGCAATGCCTCACAGTATATGAAAATGACTGTGCTGATTCTCCCTGTAAGGCTTTGGCAGAACAATAGGTTTCCTTTAGCTTTCCCTTCACTGTGCCCGAGGAAAATGTCTTGAGTAAGTATCAGTCCTTTCATTGCTGGAGCAGTGGCTGACTCGCAAGAGAGGCTCCTGCTTTGGTCTGCACATGCTTGATTTGCAAAGATGTCAGCGACTGTACATCCTTGCTCTCATGAGGAATGGATAAGGATGGAGTGTCAACATGTCCTAAGTTTAATTTGTGGGGATTATTTAAAACGTAATCTGAATTTCCATTGGAGACTGAATTTCTACTGGAGACTTACTGTGTGTAAATAGATGGGTAGGAGCTTCTTTAATTCAACTGGTAGGTTATACCAGGTTAGTTACTTGGGAGGCAAATTGTAGAAATTATGCGGTATCTTTTTACCGTCATCCTTAATTTATTGCTAAATCCCTCTTAATTCATCATTCCCTATTGAAGCTGGAGAAACTGATGCTTCTGTAGCTCAAATCGCCTTTCTTTTGTAGGGAGTACAAAGCACAGGATTTAAGCCTATGAATATTTTGTTGAAGAGATGATGTGCAGAATGCTTGGCCTCCTGTCATCTGTAGAAATCTCTTACACTGTTTGCAAAACAAGCATGCTTGAGTGATCCAAACATGAAGCAGTGAAGCAAGCATGTGTTGTATGGTCATTGCAACTGCAGTGTCCTTTAGAGGATCCAAACTCCTGTAAGGAACTGCATGTTTCCACAAGATTCTAGTGTCTTGTCTTGCTTTTCCTTGTGTATAAGTCTTTCACAGATGATGAAGATAGATATCTACATGGGCGAGTAAGAAGGAAAAAAAATAAAACTTAATTTGTACAAAATATTACAAGAAGCACTGGGCTTGTGATCTGGAAAAATGGGAATTTTTTTCCCCAACTTGTTACAAATACCACTTCAAAATGACTGTCTTCCTTGGAAATGAGGAATGAACAGATAAAAATACATGGTGAAATAGTTAATCCCCAGCCTTTAGTGGGCAAGCAGCTGTTGGCATCAGTGGAGTGTAGGCTTGACTTTTCAGCTTTGAATTTTTCATGTCTTTAAAATAGTAAATTTTTTATTTTTCTGGGTATTGTTTTCATGCAACCTACCCCCATGAGCTCAGTGGAATTCAAGTCAAACTGCGTGGTTGGTGTCTTCTCTGCCTTGTCTTGTTAAGGGGGTCCTGTCAGCATGGTAGTAATCCTCGTGATAAGAAATGTACAGAGACTTCTAAAAACAGGGCAGAGCCTACCCCGAATGATTTGCTTTCGTAGATTAAGACTTGTGGGGAGAAGTGACTTCTAATTAAAAGCTGATGAAAAGACTGAAGCAACTTTAAAAAAAAAAAAAACTACAAACAAACCCTTGTCTGGTGAATACACAAAAACATTATTTCTTAAATAAATCCGTGTGATGCAAAGCCAGACTGTAATTTGGTTGGGTGATCACAAGCACTGTCAAAGAGGCGGATCTTTAGGAGGAATGTGAAGGAAGGAGATGACTTGCCCTTGCTTATTGGTTTAGAAAGCCTTCAAAAGAAAGATGAGAGATGCAGGAGAGGAGGAAAAATGAACCAAATCCGGTATCAGTGGTAGACCAAAAAGCTCTCTCATTTGCAAGAGGGAGAGAGTCAAGTAAGAACATGGATCTTTCTAAGTAGAAAAAGACTCAAAATAGAAAAAGAGGCCCAAAAGTGCAACAAAGCAAGTCAATAAATGGAGAACTTTAAATAGAAGATCATGTAATCGGAATGAGAGAAGGGAGATTCTCCTGGCAGCATTATTTCAAATAGGATGGATATGGGAAAGACTAGAGAGGGGTATGATCAGAGCATGCTCATGGTCAGACAGGAAATGATCAAATTTTAGAAATAGTCTGGGAAACAGGGCAGCATACCAAAGACCACGTAGATGTGTGAGTAAGGGACCTGCAGCAGCTGTACTTCTCCTTGTGCCATGGCAAACCTCGTGCCATGACAGAGTTGTGTCTTCATTGCTGACAAAGGGGTGAGATGGAGCAGTGAGAGGAGATGGTAAACCTCATATCAGTGATGGGGGATGTGTTCCTGGCAAGTTCCTAGGAGTTATGTCTTGGCCACGCAGGATGGGTGGTGAAGGAGAACAACCAGAAGTGAAAAGGTGGGTTTGCAAGAGGTCAGAACCAATGGAACTTTTATAGGCATTTTAATTGGATTAGAGGATGTAGGAATATAGAGAGATGATCTGGTCACTGGTCCTGGCTTGGAGACAGTGAAATGAGGGCTCAGGTCCTGGTGCTGCTGCAGAGCTCCTGCTTTATTGCTCTGTATAGCTCTGAATAAGTTCTTCTTTGGTGAAGAGATGGTGATAATTCCCTGATGCGCAGGAGTGAGTTTGTGCTTGCCATTAGAAAATTTCTGGCATATTGCAGAAAAGTATTTACTGAAACCAGTTGTAATAAGGATCAGTTTAATGTAAATTAAATGATACAGACCTGGCTGCACGGTTGCACACTGGGAGTAGGGATAAGGATGTAGGAAAAAAAAGATGCAAAAGACAAGAAAAAATTAAGAATTCCCATGCAAAATGGAGAGAACGATGAAGATATTCAGTTAGTTTCAGATTCACAAAATAAAGCAGCAGCTTGTGCTACATTGTCTGCATTTTATTTTGCACCTTTTTTGGCACTTTGATTAATGCTGGGAGACAAATTCACGTGCTGAAACATCAGTTATGAAACAGAGCTCACAGTAAATGTGTGTGGAAGTATTGTTCTGCTGTATTTTCAGTGTTTTGTTTATTTAACAAGCTAAAGTTAGAATCGACAGCACAAGACTAGAAAATGGTGACAATAGTTTGAAAACAGGAAATTTTGGCCTTGTGTGTATTCGGAACAGATGATCAGGATGATGGCCAGGAGAGTGGAAACTTCCACTGAGACTGTTTTTTCCTTATTTTTCTCAGTGAGAAAAGATGGTGCTTCCTGGAAAACAAGTCTTAAGTATTTAAAGAAAGTCATAACATGGTCAGTATTTTCCTCATATCACATTTGTTTGTTTTCCAGCAATCTGTTTACACTTCTTAGTATCTAGCACTACTAAAAGTAGCATGTTTGGACTGTTGTCAAACCATGGAATTGCAGTTTCTGCTGTATAGAATTAAGACACTGAATATGCTTTGGGTTTTTTTGTGCTTGGTTTAGTTGTTCTGTCTTATGTTTCAAAAAATAAAGGGCATAATTTTTAGGGAAGAGGATAAGAGGATGTGTATTGCCAGTTGGTGTTATGACAGGGGTTTCAGAAATAACTAGTAATTACATATTCTTCAGTTCCTGGTGCTCATGATATGGGCTTTAAAAAAGAAACCAATTGAAAAAGACCCTGCAAAACCAACCAACCAAAAAGGTTTTAAAAGATTTACAGAAAATGCTTTCCTTAAAACACCCCAAAATAAGAAATCTATATAGAAATACATATGGAAATCTACAAGTGTTAATTTCTTAGAGAAAACATTAGAAATTTTGCAATTTCACCATGTTGGAGTTAGTCCTGCAAGCCAGAAGAGCAGCAAGTGGGAAAAATAAAGTCCTGTACTTGAAGTATCATTACCTAATATGACCTCTTTTTGATACTTCCCAGCAGTCCTCCCCAAATACGTGCCTTGTGGGATGAACCTCCTCCTCGGTGATACTTGTCACTGGTCTATGCTGACCACAAACAGGGTTTAAAAAGAACCACAGTGTGAAGGAACACTTTTATTTTTGTTTCATTTGAGCTTCTACTGGGATTCAGAGCACGGATCTAACACACAAGTTGGTGAAGCTGTGCCAGAGGTGTATTTGTCTTCTGAGATGACTGGAATACCTGGACACTGGAAATGTGGAGGCAAAAAGGAGCTGAAATACTCAACTTCTGTTTGGGATCCTTCTTCTAGTTGTTTGTCAAAGACATGTACCAATTCCACTGTTGTTTAACCTTTGCACTGAGAAATATGTAGAAAGAGAGGAATAGATGAAATAGATGGGAGCAAAAAGCATTAAAAAAATTAAATCTTGATCCCAGCAGACAATTGAAAAGTGCTCAATAGTAGCTACAGGACTTAAATGTCCACAAGAGCATTATGAAATCACCTCAGGCTGTGTCTTTTGCTGTTCCTACTTCTCTCTGGTTCATGTTCTGCCTTCTGTCTTCAGTTTTCTTCATAAGTTCTTTTGGAGCAAGGAAATGTCTTGTTGTGCATTTATGAAACAGCAGGTATTTTTTTTTTATCCTTCTTTATGCCCCTGGGTAAGTCACTTCTTTCTGCCAGGCCTTAGTTGACATCTCTGAGAAAGGAGGATGCCAAGTATGCCAAATAGTGCCCTTTTAAAGTACTCTGTGAGTACAGAGATGCAAACCTAAGCACAAAAGTCTGCTCACTTGAGAGATGAGAAGGAAGGCCTGAGATTGGTAATTTTATTCTTGGATTTACTGGTCATACATGGGGAAAGATTTATTAGCAGTGTTACTGGAGTGGGGTGTAAGTGATACTCTCTTTGGCTTAGCCAGTGCTCAGCAGATTTGAAAGATTTTTTTGACTTGATGCTACCCAGAAGAAAAATGGTGACAAATGTGCTAGAAGAGGAAAATCACCTTTAAGCAACCTTAGAATGGTGGGTAATAACAGTAGGAAACTACAGAAGGGTAATTGATCAGTAAGCAGTTACTTGGCCATGTGAGAGCAAAATCTGTAAAAAATGGACCAGAAAAAGCTGTCTTTGATTTAACATCTCTAAGCTTTTATTTAAACATGTCATGTAATCATTTTGGCCTCTTGAGCAACAGCTTAAGGAGATGTAAATGGAAGGTTAAATCCTTTTAAAAATATGATTTATCTGCTCTTTCCTGCCCCTTCCTCCTTCCTTTCCCTTTCCATTTACACATACATCCCCGATTTCCTACGTCTTTGAACTACAGCCAGCAGCTGAATGAGGTACATCTCGAGTGTATATGAGGAGAGGGGAGGGGAAAATAATCCGTAAATGTAAAGATTAAGGGAAGTATAGCTACTATCTTCTTCAACAGATATACCTCCTGTAAGTAGAATATATTGTGAGTTCTGGGTACTGCATACAACTTTATCTACAGTAGTTTAAAAAAAAAGCCAAAAACCAACCAAACCCTAACACTGCTGCATGATGCTTTCTGTCAATTTCTTAGCTCATTCATTCACATTGAAATCAGCAGTTTGCATATACCTTAGTGAAAAAAACCCTAATTGTGGGAATGTCTTGGTTTTACTTTGTAACCTACTCAAAATGCTGTGTGAAAAATACAGAATTCCACTGTTCCTTTGATCATTTGATGCTCTGTGGGTGAGCAGCTTGTCACATTTCAGCCTCCCTCAAAAGCAAGCAAACAAGCTCGTTTCTATAGTTATGATGGTCTCATGATACGATGGTCTCATGACAGAAGCAGGACAATGTTTGGCAGGCGTGGTGGTGTCCTGTGTTAGGCCAGCTGATATGCTGTACAGCCCAGAGGAGAAAACAAGCTGAGAGGCACACAAGGCCTTTCTTAGACTCAGAGAAAAGCAGCAAACCTGTCAAACTGTGTTTTGTAATAATTTACAAAGCCTACACAGGCTTTTGGTGAACTTGATTGCCATGATGTTTGCCTTACAACACTTATAAAAGGAGCCATTTTTCTTCTGAATTAGGTATTTGCTCTGCAAGCAGTGATTAGTGACTAAGTGCTAGTATAATTATAAAATGGATTTGTAAACCCTATTTATGCTAATAACATATTTTATACATTTAAGTAAATCTTTCATTTAAAAAAAAATTTGCTCAAATTTCTTCCCAGACTTAAATAACTGTAAAAAGCATTTAAACTATATACTGGCTATTTTTTCAACTTCACAAACTTAAAGCAGTTGACTTCTAGCAGAGAAAACCAGTGTTTGATAATGTATGGCAGATAATAACATCAATTATGTGACATATAAATAATTGGTACCTTTAATTTCCCTGTGATGTAAATTGGTTGCATCTTTTTGGGTGAATATGAGAAATAGTTTGTAGCATGCTCTTCTGTAAGAGAAAACACAAAATTTTCGAACAAAAATGCCCAAATGAGTTAAAAAAAAATAAAGAAAATTATAAAACTTGCGTAAGTACGTATTTGTGCACACTCTTGTTTAGAGATTTCTCTTTGGAAAGCTGTTGCTGAAGAAGCTCTTCCTTGCACGTATAACACAAATAACGCACTATTCTGTACTTCAGTGGGGCAGTGCACAGCTTTCATTGCAGCGACAAATACTGAAATGTTAAAAATAGATCAAGCTTTAAGAATCCCAGATATTTTCAAATAACAAAGAGTGATTTATGTGAGCTCATTTTGCACTTTGACAAAATATAGAGGCGCTTTTGTACTATGATTAGCAAGGGTGCTGATGTCAGTTCACTGGTCTAGCTTTAAGCTTTATTCTGCTGCTAAATTGTGCTTTGTACTGTAATCCAGAGAACCTTTGTATCTGCCTTATTAGTGTGTAGTTTATGGAATTGCTTTTGTTTTTGAATATAATCTGTGCCAGTTTCAGAGAGCGTGACTCACTATAGGACTGAAATAAATGTTCACATATGCACTATGTGAAAACTCTTCAAAAATAGTAGCAGGTGCTAGCAGGCTAAATTCAATGCTTTAAATACTTTATAGTTGCTGTTTTGTAGCCTGAAGGGCTGAAAGGAAATTCTTTTTAGCTGGTTGGTTTTTCTCAGTTTTAGAGTCTTATTTACTCATTAGTACTCAATGGAAATTTTCAGGATTGCTAAGAACCTTTCATTCTCTGACATAGTACTAGAAATAAAGTTTTAGAAGAGGAACGCCTGGTTGATACAGAGTTGATGGAGGTTTTTTTGCATGTGGTTTTGTTGTTGCACAAATTGTGAGACAAAATGCATCATGCTTCTCAATTGCTCTTGTTCCTCTCCTATCTCTAATCTCTTTCCTCCTGATTTCTGCTTTGAAAATTTCATCTGAGTGACTGAAGGCTGAGGTTAAAGATAAAGCTTGTTTCTGAAGCTGTTTGTAGCAGTTATCTGTGATCAGCCTTGCCTGGAGAGAGAGCCTCCGCTACTGAAGTTTCCTGTTATCCCAGCATCTAAGTTGTCACTTGATTTGGAAACAGGAAACAAAACCAACTCTGCCGATGTTTTTGGGTCACTGTTAAATGGTGCTTATCCAGCTGTGCTGCTAGAATATACTCACATTTGAAATCCAAATTGAAGAGGTTTCATCTCTTACGTCTTCTACATTTTAACTGTTCACACAGTTAAACTTTTAAGCAACTATTTCCATGGTAGCAGTGACTTTGACTTGATTCACACAGTTCAGCATTTAAAAACAGATGCTGTTGTTCAGAACTAAAATAAATACAATTGTTTTGTAAAGTATAGACATTACCTTAAAATCAAAAAAACTTTTAGAGCTTTGGTAGTTGGAGAACGGTTCACAAGCCTTAATTAAGCTGTCTGTCATTTTTCCCTTTCTCCTGTTTTCTGTATTATCTTTTCATAATAGCTTTCTAAGCTTGATACCCCCAAAAGGCATGCCCACTTCACAATGAGGGTTTTGTGAGTCTCTGGGGCAGAGCCGATGGCACTCGTTCAGAGCTGGGAGATGGCAGTGCAGTTCTTGCTCTTTGTGCTTTATGTCCTCCTTCCATGAGTTTGTTTGAAGGTAGCAGCTACAAAAAATGAAATGGATGCACTCTTGTGCCTCACAAAAATGGCTTTGAATCTTTCCCTAATACATAGTAAGAAACTCTTGTTTTCAAAGCTGCTGTCCCAGTGTTTAAAAGACATTACACATCTTGACCCCTTCTGGGACCATCCTTGCTGATTCCATTTCTTACCTTGCTTAGCACACAGCCACGGCTGGACAAAAGGAAAATGCACTCACCTGTCTTTTTCATGCATTTCTTCTGCTGCTTTTTTTTTATCTTCCAAAGGACTTGCTGTCAACCTTGTTTGAATTCCCTAAAGAAGGTTCCGTTGGAGTGCCTTGGGCCATGGTGTGAGTCTGTGGTGTAATGCACTGATTTACCTTGGTCTCCAACTTTGCTGGAGAGTATAAGAACAAATGGATGACACAGTGATGGCTCCCCACTGTGGGCTCTGCTTTCAGATTTCTCAGTGTGAAAGCAATGCAGCTCTCCTAGTGGGCAATGGCAGTATGTCTGTTTTCTTCTCTTGTGCCCATTATCCTGGCTCTGGGGTATATAAAGAAGCTGCTAGCACAATATTGCTGGTAGAGCTGAGGAACAAAAGTGCAGCCAAGTGGGGCAATAAAGATGCAGTTGGAAGCAGCAGGACAGCTGTGTGCTGAGCTTGGTTGCGTGGTTTGAGTTAAGGTCTTTGACAAGAATTATGGCAGGTGATGGAGGCCCACGGGATGAAAGGCAGTTGAGGATTAGTTAGTGAATGAGACATTTTGCTTTTGCTTTTCTCTCAGACCAGCTTCTTTCTGCAGCATCAGGAGGGCTGGTATAATAAGCACAGTGTCAGACTATCAAATTCATTTCTGCTGTGTCTTCCCCAAAGACTGGGTTTATGTGGTAAAACTGTAACATTTGGTCATTCTCTCCATCCCCCTCTCTCTAATGGTTTCAAAAATAATAAGGTTGCTCTTTTTCTGTGAGAAGTACTACTGTAGAAATATGATGAGGTTCTGAGTGCAGAGTTCCCCTGGCATCGAGGAGAGTGTACAATGTGAGCATTGTCTGTTCTTCAAATGCAGGTCGCTATTGTTGAGTATCAGTGAAAAATTCAGTTAAAGTGCGTCAGCCTGAAACAACAGATATTGGAAACAAAACACCATGGAGCACTTAAAGATGTATTTCATTTTGTCTTTCCCATGCCTATGAGAGCTTTCTTTAGAAGCCCTTTTTGTGTGCTTTTTTTCCCTCTCTCCTGGTCCCCA
Source organism: Rhagologus leucostigma (assembly GCA_013397725.1). Lineage (NCBI taxonomy): Eukaryota > Metazoa > Chordata > Aves > Passeriformes > Rhagologus > Rhagologus leucostigma. The sequence continues at coordinate 1,030,935 of VZTD01000350.1, forward strand.
CCCCACTTTTTCTTTAGTGTCTTCATGCTTTCTCATTTTGTAAACAGTGATTTAATTTATATATCCACTTGTTATAAAAAAAGCCAAGACATAAAATTTAAAATACAAATTCACTAACCCTCAAGTCCACTGCTGTAACAATACCTAAACAGTGTTAAATGTGAGTATCTGGTGTGTAATCTCTTAGAATAATAATTGAACTACTTATTGGTAAGTGGTTCAACCCAGGATGAAACCACACACAAAAGGTCTTAAAGTCTGATTTCTTCCTTCTGATTTTTCTCTCTTTTTTCTCTCCCCAATTTCCAGGCATGGAAGAGAAGATGGTTTGTGCTTCGGAGCGGACGCTTAACAGGGGATCCAGATGTATTGGAATACTACAAAAATGACCATGCCAAGAAGCCTATCCGTATTATTGACTTAAATTTGTGTCAGCAAGTTGATGCTGGATTAACATTCAACAAAAAGGAGTTTGAAAACAGCTATATTTTTGATATCAATACTATAGACCGAGTTTTCTATCTGGTAGCAGACAGCGAGGAGGAGATGAATAAGTGGGTTCGATGTATCTGTGATATCTGTGGGTTCAACCCTACAGATGAGGGTAAGTTCTGTTGCTTTTTCTGAGAAAGTGCAGTGCCTACATAGGAAGAATGTTTCAAAGATCAGATGACTATCTTTAGCTGGCATATGTTTTAAAACTTGTGTGTATTGGCATTAAAACTTCCTTGTTACCCTGAAAAAAAGTGAGCAGAACAGAGGGAGATATTCAGAATTTGTTACAAATTAAGTGTGCCGTAGAACTTGGATGACGCTCTTCTGTTCTGCGTGATGTTAGGTCTTGGGAGTATAGGAAAAATCTCTAAGTAAAATCATACGCAGCAGTAGATCTTCATAATCATCAAAGGAATCCCATTTGGTATAAAAACATATGGTTATGCAAGCAGGAATGAGTGCAAAATGTCAGGTTTCTAATATTACCATTTCTCCGTCTGCTTTGAAACTTGGGGGGAAAAAAATCCACCCGCCATCATCTGAAATAAACAAAAAATAACTTGTAGTTCTGCTCTAATCCTACCAAAATAGACATTGTGTGAAGGCAGCTTGTAGGAAACATGATGGTGTGTTTAATTCCTTGCAAATACCTTGTGGCCATTGCTTATCCTGAATCCATTCTTATTCATTTACTTATTATTCCTGCATTCCTTGTGGAGATTAGTGGGTTACATGACTTTCTGTAGTTCTGTGCACAGTTCCAAGAAAAGATTTAATAGGAGTGGTAAGAGGGTTATAAGGCATGCCTGACTGAAGGGGCTAGAATTAAATCCCTGCTTTTTGTAGGATTGTGGATTGAGGGAGGTGAAGGAAAAGAAAGGGCTTGCATCACTTTGCTCCAGCCAAATCTTCAAAAGTGACTGGAAAACACTGTTGTGTTCTGAAGAAGGGGCCCTTTTCTTTCTCCTTACTGCAGTTTTGAACTACAACTTTGTCATGAAAACCTCATCTATGAATTGCCACTCTAATAGCAAATTCAGGGAAGGGTGCTTGTTTTGACAGTTCCAGTATGTTTTCGTGGCATCCTGAGCACATCCAGGACCACCCGCAGCACGTCTCAGAGAGCGACTGCTGTGTGATTCAGTGCTCAGCCTGCCAGGCATCCCTGCGTTCTGGAGAGAGGTGGGCAGGGAGATAATACACCAGTGCAGCCATGGGCAGAAGTCCTTGGTTCTGGGGACAAACTAGGAATATGGGATCTAAGGAGGAAACGTGTTCACCTGGCAGGTCTTCGTCAGAGCACAAAGGAGCATGTGTCCTTTGCACGGGACAGAGAGGTGGGGTCTCCTCAGACCTTTCCTCTGAGAGCTGGTGTATTGTTAGCCCTTAGTTTTCTGTCATTGAACTGAAGATGAAACCTGCTATGGATGTGGAGAGATGTAACTATGCCCTCACAAACTGATTTTTTCCTTCAGTCAGTTGTACTGGTAACTTCTCCCCATTGTACTCTCATTGCATGTTTCATCTTTGGCATTTTAGCTTTAGCTGAATTGTTCCAACACCTTTGCTTCACACAACTGAGAGTTGACAGTACTGTCTGTTTTATGGGTTTAATGATGCCTTGCAGTGCATTGAAGAAGAATTAAAAAAAGGAAAATGGGAAAATCAGTTGCTGAGTCTTTATTGCCAAGTTCTTATTTTTCCAAGATAAATCTTCCTGCCAATGGAAGAGCAAGTCATAAATGTACTTTATAAAATCTCTGTTCTCCTGCAGTTTATTTTAGGAAGTTAAAGAACAGGTGAAGTTCAGACAGTAAAAATGCATTATTATTTTAGTCTGGAACTAAACTAAAAGAGTATAGGGCATAACCAATCTTCCTTTTAGCCTGTGGAAGCAGAAGATACAGTTTTCTTTGAAGCTGGACAAAATGTCTCTTGCCAGACTGGTTAAGAGTTGTGAAAGTCCTGTCATTGGCATCCTTTGCCCAATCAAGAACTAGGGACACCACTGCACTATTGCTCCTGCTGGGGTTCATTTGGAAGCCCAGACCCTTTGCCTCCTTGGATTTATAAAGAAAAAAATGTTACAAGATGGTGGTGGCTAGTGCTATTAGAAAACAAATGTGGAGTTTTTGTTTTGGTGTTGGGACAAATGAAGGAGAAAGAGTCATAACTGTTGAGAGACCAGAAAAATAGAGATCAGAGTAGCCCTAAGCTGCTCCTTTCATACATAGCGAAGACTCTGAGATTCCTGTGATGTAAAGTTTGTTTTTTATTTTATTTCATTAGAAATTATTTTGAGTACTTATTTTTACCTAATGCTTTGTTTTGACCTTCCAACTAGAAATTTATCTATGTATGTGAAATCTCTTCATTGTGGAGATCTGCGATGTTACATTTGTGTTTGGACAGAGTAGATAAATTTATGTTCTTCAGTCATAATTACAAGCATTGAGTCTTCACATTTCTGGTTGCATCATAGTGTAGTGTAATCTGTAATGATTGCATTACAATTACAATATATGCAATATTTGGCTTTTTTCTTTTAAGAAAGGGTACACAGTGATTTAGTTATTTTAAACTTAAGACAGAAACAGGAAGAAAATTTTATTTTAAATAAGTTAAATAAATATTTTACTTTTAAAAATAAATTTCTGGGTACTTTTTATGGTTTCTTCAGCTAATCCTTCTTGTTTTCAAATGGAGGCTGTAAAACATTTCTTTCTGTAGCATCTTTCTGTTTAAAACACATGTGCAAAGTTGGGGGGAGCTATACATGAGCATTGGGTTTGGGTTTGCCACAGAGTTTCATACGGCACTTTTAGCATTCATATTTTCTCTGTAAGATCATGATATAATAGATCATCTAGAGGTTAAAATGGAATTATAAGGCAAAAATGTGTCACCAGTGTTTCATGTGCTTTGAAACTCTAGTGAGAGACAGTCTGGGATGGAGAGACAGAATGGACCTGGGTAATGACTATTTTGTGCCTGCTGCTGTGAAGGCATCCTCTGAAATACTGTGGCCTGAACTTTCAGAAGGATGAGGATAAATGTTTAAAGAAAGGTAGAAATAGAGGTAATGGTTTTCTAAAAGTGATTGATGAGAAGAAAGGTTGAAGGATATTTTTTTCGCCAAGAAGAAAATATTGAGGCAAGAACTGACTTTCAAAAAAAGCTGCGATAAGCAGGACATAGATTAGTTGTTATCTGAAGAGAGAAGTAACTTGTTTTTTTCTCAGTGAGCAATGTAACGATAAAGAAGACCTTTCGAAGGATATCTAAGCACAGGCTGTGAAAGCCCTTCCCTAGAATTTAGTGGATGAATGTTTTATATGCGATTCAGCTCCATGTTTCTGTAATTTAGTGAGTTGCGTGCTTGGCAGAGCAGGGGAAGGAGGAAATGATCTTACTATATGCAAACATGTCACTTGCATGTATTCGTTTGAATAAAGATAGCAATAGCAAAATAAACCAGAAGAAATAACAAGGTAGAGCAGAAGAGAAAAAAAAAGAGAAGAACAAGACATTGAAATCTACAATTAGATTTACAAAAATAATTAAATGTGGTGAAAAACGTTTCTGTCATCTTAAGGACCATACTTTGAAGAAGCTGCAGCTTGCTTCACACGTGACACTTGCAAGGTTTCTGTTCAGGCTGCTGCTGTCTGGTGGATGCCCTCATACCTTTTTACCTTTGGAACAATACAGTTATTTTTGGGTAACCATGCTTTTTTTAAATGATGTTCTGATAATCCCATGCACTGCAGGTTGATCACAGCTTGGGTGCAATACCACAGACTGTCAGGATGAACATAACTTCACCTTCCAATCCTGATTCCTTGTCTTTGATAAATAAATAGAAGGTATTAGAGGTGTTTAGGGTGCCCTTCCTGCATGAAGGGTCTGCCTGTAAGAAATGAAAAATGTTCTTCTTTGACAGCTTTAACAAGTGGGTGACAGGGGCTGGCACACTTGGCAAATCAAAATCTCCATCCTAATAGCATAGGTTGAATATTTGAGACCTTGGTCATTAAAGGGCTCAAAAGTGAGGAGAAATAGCTGAGCTTTTAGATGAAGGAAGGGAGGCTCTGGAGGAGCATAAAGAGAAGTGCAATGACAGAGTAATAAGCTTAAAAAAAATTTTCAACAAGTTTGCACTATGGAGATGATGTACTTAATGAAGAGTTGAGGCATTTTTGTATCTCTCAGATGTGATCAGTAGAAAGAATTGTTAGCTCAAAGGTGACATGCCAGAAGGATGGGTGACTGATGACCTGGAGTGCAGTAAAAATAACATAAAAGAACTGAGTCAAGCATAGTAGAGAAACCCTCCAGAGACAGGTTGTGGGCCTGTTGTCACAGAAGTGAGGCAGCAGGTTTAGAAGGAATTGTGGCACAAAGGCATCTCTTTTGTGAAGGCTTTTTTGGTTGCTTACTTAGAGTAAGTAAAGTTTGGGGGATAATGGCCACTGAGACATACAAATATGATTTTCTTTAAGGGTGGAATTACTGAGAGGAAGGTGATGATAGACTGTGAAGAATGTTAGAGCTTTCTGGCAAAATTGCATAGGAATAACGAAGGGTTTGATAGAGCTGGTAGCTGGTGGCTCAAGCTGAATAAAAGGAGGCAAAGCTGAGATGATCATTGCCTGTTATCCAAAGGAGAAAGAGAAGGCAGCAGACAGGACTAAGATGTCTTCTGCTTCAGATGATGTGCTAAAAGAACAGGTGGTTAAGTGAGATGATGATGATGATGATGAATAGAGCACAAAATCTGCACGAGTAGGTCTTCCCTTATGAGATGTGAGGAAAAAATGCATATATTTAAAAAATAATTTACTATCAGGGGTATGATCAGAATCTTAATCTTGAGTGTTTGAGGTCGTTATCTTAAGCTGACAGCTGCATGTAGCAGAAGTTCACATGGAAGGTGATTCTGCTCTTCCTTGAGGAAAAATAAACTGAATCTATTATGCCTAGATAATTAACTTAATTTTCTCTGGTTCCTGCTGGACACCTCTTGCACAATTAACATTACTTGAGTCACTGGGAAAAGGGTTGGAAGGGTGTTTTGCAGGTTGCTGTCCCTCAAGTCATGAGGTGCTGGGAGGCAGGACATGGACTGATGGAAGCCTCTCTGAAACACAGAGAATTCCTATAGTTCAGGCACCGAGCTGGAGCCCCAGCTGGGAAAAGTCACCCTGTGGTCAGAGCAGCATGCTCTGCCAAGAGAAGCTCTGGGCCTTTTTAGTGAAGAAAAAGAATTCCCAAGCTTTTTAATGTGGTGGGCTGCACTGTTTCTCTTCACGAGCACCTACAGAAGTTGGTCTATAACAGGACTCCTTGATTATTTTTCCTGCCTCACCCAGCCTGTGCGCCATCTGAAGATGGGGAGAACAGGCTACAGATGTTTCTCTTATTTCTCCTTTTAAATGCATAGTCTTCAAAAGAAAATTGCAGGTGGAGATGGGGGAGTCAATTCCAAGTGCAAATGCTTTTGGTATTTTCAAATTTTAAATGGGTAACCAAAAGTGCAGATTAAAATTACACATGAACTGCAGATAGTAAGTACTAAATTTCAGATGTTAGCTCTGAAAGCTAGAAACTTGAGTGTGTGATGGAACCTGGAACAGTTGGTTGTGTTTCTGGTTCAGATGCAGGAGGCAGGGTTGTCCTGGTGTAATGTACAGTGCTGAATTCTTCATTCCTTAAATAGAGCATCAAGTTTATCTTTAGAGAGAGAGCGAAACTGTGAGATTACATTAAACTAAGAAAACAAACCTATGAAATGCACAGAAACTTTTTATTAGAGCATTTTAAAGGACTTTCTCTGGATGTAGCAGAAAGGTTCAGTATTGAGCTTTACTGCATAGATTTCATATTGATGCCAAGCTGATCACTTAATGCTGAAACCCAAACCCATGCTCTTGTGTCTGTGCCCCTTCTGGGCTGGATCTGGCTCTCATCTGTTGAGTTAATGTGTGAACAGAGCAAGTGCCCACTGGCATACATGTCCTTGTGCTCTGTGCATGCACTTGTGGCTCTTTGATTCCAGGATCTCTCAAACAAACGAAGAAGTTATTTTAAGGTTACAGCTGAAGTTATGAAGTTTGATTTTTTAAATTATGCCTCTTACTATTGTATCTGTAAATTTTTGCACAAAGTTATTGCTCTGATATTTTGTTGGCCACACCTGCATTATAGTAAGTGGATTGAATGAAGCATCTCAGAAGAATAGAAGAATCATGCCATTGCACATCTGTTGCTGATTCACTGTTGCAATGGAAGAATCCCATTACTGTTTTCATATTTCTACCTACAAGGTGCAAAGAATGCATTTTCTTAATTTGAATGCAATTTTGACATTTAAAGAAATGCTTGCTGTAATGAGGCCTCTGTGTTTTGTTCACTATGAGAACATTTCAAGTTTTTGCATAATTAGAATATTAAGAGACTGTATATCATAGTGTAGAAAACAATTTAATTTTTGTTTTCATTAAAAAAAAAACAAACCAAAATACAAACCCAATCCTAAATGGAAACTCCCACACTCAGATCTTCTAGGTTGTACACAAAGCACAAATACATAGGAACGTATGGAATAAAGAAGCTTAATATAGTTAAGAAGGAAGAAAGGGGAGCCTTTTATTATTCTTGTTCAGAAAATGCTCATTTTTCCTCATTAATTTTATATTATATGAGAATGTTTATGAGGAAAAAAGTATAAATTCTAGGGAAGATGAAGCCTGTAACTGCTCTTAACAAGCCAACTGAAAAAAGATAGAACTCCCACCCTGTTTTGAGAAAGCTGCTTGTTCTAGCTGTACTGAATGCAGGAATTATAAAAACAAAATAGAATTCTTGTTAGACTCATTTGCATGTTAAATTTTCTGGCTGTTTTTCCAGCTCCCAGTTATTTCAAAGAAGTTCGAGTGTCTGAGCTCTGGGAACAAACCAAATAACTTACAACGCTCTTTGGTGTGCAGATGACCCCTTCACTAAAAATCTGCTAGTCCAAAGTGGAGCAAGTTGATGATTGTACTCTTTGAAATCGTAATAGGCTGCCGGGAGAGAAACTTTCCTTCATATCATCTTCAGAGTACGTGGCTGAAGAGAATATTTGAGAGGGTGCAGATAGGCAAACAGCCTTCATTTGCTCAGTGATGAAAGCTTTAGTATTACTGCTTCCCTTGTAGTCAAATCTGAAATGGCATCAATGCATAAAGCAAATCTGAAGTGCTTTAGACCAAGTTCAGCAGCTCTTTAAATCAGGCATTAGCCCACACTATTTAACACATAGAAAATGACTGTATGAGGATGGATTTCAGATCAGAATGTTGGTATTTTAATAGTTAATGCTCTGTACACTGAAAAAACCCCAAAACTCAACCAAACCACCCAAACCCCAGTCTCAAACAAACCCCACACAGATCTGTAGGACAATCAGGGATTTTATCAAGCATTATCTGTGTCAAAATAAGTGAGGCAACTCATCAGAAGGAAAGTGTCCCTAACGATCCATTAACATTAATGGGCTCAAATCCTTGCTCAGAGAATAGATCATAAACCTTCCAGACAGCTGGACAGCGTCACCTTTAATATTCAGTAACAATTGAAAGGGAAAGGTTAGGATAGGAACAGAATGAATCATTGTTATGTCTTTGTAAATCAGTAAGTGTGTCCCAGACATTTTTTTTTTGTGCTTTGTGTGCAGTAGTTACTTTCTCTTCTTAGGAAAAAAACAGTAGTGGAGCTAGGAAAGGTGAGGGTAAAGGGAAACCAGATGTGCAATGAAATGGCTCCTGCACCAAGAAAAATATAAGCAGCACCAACTCAGTAAAAGCTACGACAAAGATGTGTAAAGTTGGGAATGGGAATTATGAATAGGAGGCAATTGTTCACTCTTTCTCTGAAGATGGGAACTGAAATATATCAAGTGAAGCTATGAGGCAGCAGGTTTAAAAGGAAGTGGGTTTTCATGTTGTGTGTAATAACGTGTGGACCTCACTGCCACAGGATGGTAGTTAAGGTCAGAAATATAAAGGCACTCAAAGAAATAGGAGAAATTCAGAGAACAGTGTGTCAGAGGCTGGTAAGCAGAGGCTGTGGAAGCAGCCTCTGCCTTGGGGTGCCCCAGAAGCTGGAGCAGTACATCAGACTTGGTGGATACATTGGTCCTCTTTCAAAATTCTTGGTTTTATTTTTCCCTGGAAAGTTACCCTTGAGTCTTGCCACTCTTCCTGGGAATGCTAGTGCATGGTCTGGTTAATTGTGTCAGGTCACGTAGGCATCTTACTGTGTACCTGTTGGGCTCTCCTGACTGCATGAGGGCTGACTGACACACCCATCTTCCCTGGAAGCTCCAGGGATATCCTGTTTGATTTCTTTTTTCCCCTTGTGTGAACTTGGCACTGAGCAGTTCCAATGACATGAAGGCTGATGTAGCCAGGGACCAGGAATAGGGTGGGGACTGTGCCACAGGGAAGCTCTTGAGGATCTCGTCTCTAAGTGTGGTTAAAGAATGACATATTTGGCAGGAAACCTTTCTTCCCCACTCTTACTGGTGCATAAATTTACTTGTGTTCCTCAGTTAGGCAGGGGATAGGGCAGAGAGCTGCTTGTCTTTTCTCCCACTACCACTTTTTCAGGAACAAGAAGTACATTCCTGGTAGGTCTGTTCAGGCCTTTCCCTGTTCCTGCTGTTGAACCCCAGTGTTAGGGGAATCAAGAAACATTAGTAGGTGCCTTAAAGAGGCTCCTTCAAGCTCTTGAATTTCCTAAATTATAGAAAATTGTTCATGTTTTGTATTTCAGCATGTAGAAGATAAACTACTTTTTTAGTAGCTTTTGCATCCAAATACTGTTGTATTTGAAAGGAAAAAAGAAGTGACTCTAGAATACAGATAAATAGGAAGTGCATAGGAATTATAAAGACAAGGGTATTTAAATAAACATTGGCTATTTTAAGTAACACTTCTCAGGGAACAATTAATGTAATGAATTTTATCTTTTTTCCCCCATTTTTCTGAACCATAGGACATGGTCTGGAATTTTCAGGAATAGATGTTTCAAGAAATGTAATGTATGAAGACTTTATGAATTATTAACATCTCTATACCATTATTTATCTGACCTGGGTGCATCAATTTATTTTTATGCGTGTGATCCCTGGATACAGTCTGGGTTTTCCTTTCTTCTGCTAACTAGTTTGATGAATAGGTCAGCCACAACCCGTCATAATAACTTTTTTTAGGCTATACTACCTTTTCAGGTAGGTTGAGTTGAGGAATTTTCATACACCTAGACTTCTTCCACCCACATGGGTGTGGTGGGATTTAATTTCTGAGCCTGTTTAGGTGCCATGGGAGTTCAAAGCAAGTGCTGCTATTTCTATTTCCACGTCTAAATCACTTGTACCTGATGTACAGAGAACTGGAAGCAGTGTTCTGGGCTGCTCATCTGGTTTTTCCCAGGGTGTGCTGGGAAGCAGAAGCTGAATGAAGCCACTTTGTAGTGCATACCTGGCCTGTAAGCCTGGCAGGAACAGGAGCACTGGATAATAGTATGTTCGTTTAAACAATGCTAATAATCAGCATCCATTCTTGGGATGTGCAAATTGGAATGTACAATGAGTTGCAAGTACAAGGGAGCCTTGATAATTGGGAAATAGTTTGCTTAATTACGTTGTTCATCGTCAATGTGTCATTAAAACAATGAAAAAGTCGAATGATTGTTTAATGTTTGATGGTGTCAATATTTTCTGGTCTCCCAGATAATTTAATAGTCTGGATACATGTATTTGGAAGGAAAAAAGAAGTTACTTTAGAATATACATGGATAGGAAGTGGATAAAAATTATAAAGATAAGGTTGTTTAAAAAAAACCCCCAGTACTACCCCAAAAGAAACCCAAACTAAGCCAAAACAAAACAAGAAAAGGAAACCAAAACCAAACCCAATCACAACTGCTTCATTTATTGCATGACAATAAAAACTTAGGGTATGTAATCGGGGGCTTATTGGAACTTGTTACCTGTTGTACCTTTGCAATATTTTTGTAGTTGTAAGGGATCTTCCATTGCAAAATCAGCAGTCTTCCTGTTGATTTTCAGATACTGAGAGTGGCCAGGTCTTGCCTGGTGACTAATCTCAAACGTTGAAGTGACCTTGGTCAAAAAGGAGTGAATACTTGCAAGTGCTGACTCAGGTTGCCATATTCAAGTAATAACTTATGGGCCTTTGTCTGCTCTTGATTAAAACAACAGATTTGCGTTTTTAGCTGTGTTACTGCAGCTGTCAGCATCTTTGTTCTTTCTATGGCTAGAAAGCAGGTTAAATAAGTTCTTAAAGAAGGCAGAACCTCTGTCTCCAAGGCTTACTTAAGAAATTGATTGCAGTTTGCAAATGTAAAGACTGATATATAACTATAAATACCCTGAAACAAATGTTAGCATCCAGATGTTCTCATGTCCACTAATTTCACAAATTTGAACTAAACCCTGAGATTTTTCACGTCCTCTCTTAATAATTTTCTTTTCTTTATGTTGAAAAGATGTTTCTTCACTGTATAAAAAATTCTTTGCTTCTGTATTTGCAGATGCTGTGAAGCCACCAGTTAGTTCTTTACAGCCATCTGCTGAGTTACCCTTGCCCATCAACACTTCACCACCTTCCCTGCAAGCAGAATCTTCCCTTCCTTCTCCTTATCGGCTTATTAATGTCCCCCCTCTGGACTCTTCCTCTGGTCAAGAAGATCCTCAAGACTACTTACTGCTAATAAACTGTCAAAGTAAAAAACCTGAACCTATGAGGTAAGTGACTTTTGTTTCTTAATAACACTTATTTGTATTACAGGCCAAGAATGTTTGTGCTAAAAGCATTTTTTTATTGCCAAGACACTGAGCATTCGGATGCACATAATCTACCTGGGGAAGCTGCCTGTAACTTTTTCTTCTTTTCTTTCCATTCATTAATCCTTTTGCTGCAATAGTAAGTTGTTTGATCAGTGCTAGACCCATGTTGCATTCTCCAAAAGTGTGGACTGCAATTGCCAGCAGGAAGTATCACAGTAATGCAGCAATCCAAGCATCTCATTGTAGCTTTGAGTGGTGCATGGCACAGAGCAGAGAAGTACCCTTTCTTTAGCCTCAATCTGGTGTGCTTAGTCCGGTTTAGGGCCAGAAAAAGCTGGAGGAATTTAGCCTTTCTCCCTCCTGGCATTTGGTACCTCAGTTTTGCCCGTTAAAGCTTTCATGGAAGGGGTTAAAAAACATGCTGATTTTATTATCACCTGCCAGGTTACCACATCACTGAGTACAGTGATCTTCAAGTGGTATTTGTTTACTATTACTAGCATGGTTCAGACTCTCAAACAAGAAAAAAAACAATTATTTTATGATAACTAAGAATGCAGAGGCTGAAACCATTCAGTTTCCATATCCTGAATTTCAGCTTTTTCCAAATAACAGATATTTAAAAGGAAGCTCAAATAAGCTTTATTTTTTACTGAATAAAGAGTACCTACATAGTCAGTTCTCTAGAGAAGTGTGCAATAGGAAATTTGAAGGAAAAATTTAGAACTTCTACTAAATTAAATGTCTATTTATTTCTCCAACTGCTACTTCTAACTTAAATAAATGCACAGCATCTCCTGCATAGGAGAATATGATACTCATAGTAGCTACCTGGGAAATATCACTGTGGTTTGCCAGAATGGATCATGGTGGCCATTCCTAGAGCAGGCTGCCCGGAGACATACTGGAATCTCTGTCCTCTTAAAAAAATTATTTAAAAGAACCACAAATGAACTTGACTGGACAAGCTTCTGAGGAACCTTTACCTGATTTTGAAGGGTTTGCTTAGAGGTACTGGAAAAGCTGAGCAGATAATGTCCAGAGGTCCCTTCCAACCCTGAGCATTCTGTAGGAGAACCTTATAAATCCCTCTGACAAGCTTCTTTTCTGCAGTAATTTAAAATAAAATCTGCTGGGGTACTTCCAGAAATATAAACAAAACATCATATTCTTTTTGTGATTACAGAGAAGTACGTGGAAAGCTGAGGAAAGCTTCCTTTGAGAGTGTTTTCATGAGTATTTCACATGCTTCCTTAGGGCCATACCATTTAGTGGCACTGCCTTCTGCATCAACACCTTGATGCTCTGCCAGTTTTCCTGTGCCATGTGCTGTGTGCTCCCTTGGCATTTTTATCTTGTTCTGTTGTGCCTGAGGAATTTCCAGCTCCATTTACTGATGATTATGTGGTAGAAAAGTATCCACCCTTTACAATCTTCCTTATAAGACAAGGGAATGAGCCTACAGTTCCCCCAGAGTATGGAATGTGCGGGTTACAGGCAGCACGGTGTGCCTCAGGACCCTTCTGCAGGAGAAGGGGAAACCCAGTGTTAAAGGTTTCAGTGTTTAGTGATGTTTAGAAGCTGATAGTGCCCAAGAGGTATGTCAGTGTTCCTGCCAAAAGCTTTTAGGTTGGTTTCACTTCCAGAACAGCTTTGCAGAGGAACTGACTTGGATTTCAGTGCCCTGTCCCATCAGAAATGTGTCTGAGTGCCTGTTTGCTTCTGTGAGGGACAGGCTCAGAGCAGAGTTTTACCACCACATCATGAAGGTGTTTTTAGGAATTATGATGGTTGGGATGTGTAATTGACTTTCTGACCTGACTTCCACAGTTATGTGATGTGTGGGTTAAGTAGAGACTGAGGAGACCATAGAAGAGGGCACAAAATATGGCAAAGTACAGAGTCCATGATTACCCTGCAAAATTTCTCGAGGAAGTCGCTGGTGACACAGGGGAGAAGGTACTGGGAAGGCAAAAGGTCCAATGGAGATAAAATGCTTAGTGAATTGAAAGAACTGAACAAAATCTTTGGGAGTTTAGAGATTGTTTAAATAAATGATGGTTTTATAGCAATATTTGAAGACATTGGCATTGTGATTGCTTGGATATTATATGGGGTTAGTTTATTTTATGTAACTAAATAGCTGTGTCCTTTCACTAAAAAGGCTGTAATAATGAAAATTTAGAATAACAGTCGTGCTGGACTTTCAGTTCCACCTAAAAGGACTGCCTATGTTTTATGTCTGGTAAAGCAGGTAAGCTGCTGGATTTGGGCCACAGTATAGAGCATATAGACATTTTCCTGTGGAATGAGAGCTCTGTGTATCTGTGTAGCACATTACTAAGATGATTAGTAAGACTGGGCTCTACCCCAATCCACATCCTTACAGGCAAAGAAAAAAAATTAAATGGCTGCATTATTTTCCTATTAATTTCTAGGCTTGGAACGATTTTCCTGTGTATTTCATACAGACTTACTGTAAAGTGCAAGGCTTAATGGCTGTAATTAAACAGGCAGGTGCTGTTACTTAAATGGTGTGGACACTGAAAAGCTTTAGCAGAGGAATTTTTCAGCTTTCTGCTGCATTCTGTGAGAACTTTATGTTTCTCACAGAAACTATGAAAAAACACTATTAAGGGTTTTTGTAAACTATTTATCTCTACACCTGCTGTTTTTACCAAAGGATCATTATGATATCCTGAGAAAAATATTTTGAAATGGGTGTTGTGTGGACTGTGGACTGACCAATCGCCCTGATGGTGATTGGTCAGAGGTTCAATAACCTTCTGCCATTCAAGCAAACCTTAAGCAAACTAACATATAAAAACCCATCTGTATATTAATAAATAATTCTGTTCTCCTGAATTCTGGATGCCCCGTTTATCTCTGTCCCGGGTACAACACTGACAAAACGGTGATTTCTGTGATGCTTTCCCTTTAGATTTCAAAGTTTCCAATATGCAGAGGGAACATTTTCTATTCTGATTCTGCATGTTACTTTACAGGCAATCTGGGAACCACTGAATCTTATTTCAAGGCTTTGAGGTTCTTTTCTGGGTGAGATAGGTAACTGTGAAACATAAAAGTATCTGAGTTGCCTCTTTGGGATTTTTATTAGTAGAATTGTAGTGTTCATAACCTAGCAAATAATTTTTAAATGCTTTATTACAGTGTCAGAGTGCACCACATACTGTTGTGAGAACGCCTTAGATGCAGCAATTGCAGCTGTAACAAGCATGCAGTATTTTCTCTAAAACAGTTTTATGCTCTGATAACTGCTGACTTGAGAAAGAGCATTGTTTCACTGTAGAATTTAGTGAGATTTTAAGGTTTGTATTTGGATCCTAGATAAGAAAATGCAGCCAAACACTGCTTCCAAATCCCTTATTGTTCTGGCTCATTCGAGAGGTGTATTGAAATACTAAATGCTGTCTTCCTCATCTTTCCTATGTGTATGAACCAGCCAAGGGTCACCCTTTCTCTCAGAAGAAGGGCAGGAATACCTGCTATTAGAAGACTTTGAAAGTAAAAAGATTCCACTGCAGTGAGTGAACAGTAGCCATTCTTGGTACATGTGTGAGAGATTAATCACAGAGCCATTAACTTGCCTGAAAATATTGTTTGTTTGAGACTCATCTTGCATGGTGTTCTGTGAGTTTTAACAGAAAAACTATGTAACTTTGGCTTCCATTTTCTGAAAAGAGGGCTGGTTGTTATTTATTTTTATGTCTATCCTTTTTTTTCTATGCTTGCTGTTGCTGTCCCAGATTGTTGGCACACAAGAGTAGTTCTGCTGCCATTTTGTTCGTACTATTCTGTTTAATCAGTCATATTGATTCCTGCAGATGGGAAAAGAATCAGCTGAAAAGGATGAGTGGTCAAGCCAGCCCAAATACTTTATTTGCAAAAATGAGATGATTACCCCTCAGACTAAAACACTTTATAAACCTTTTTTCCTGGGTCTCTGTTAACAAGTGGTTTTTAGTATGTGGAGGCTGGCTTTTTACTGGGCTCCCCTTGCCTCCCTGCCCCACCTCCTCTCTGTGCGCCTTAATGCCCAGTCCTTGTGGATCAACAGGCTGGACAGTTTTCTTTTCTTGGTATGTGGAAAGAGATGTCCAGTCCTAGTACTGAGTAAGGAATAGTTTGGCCACTTACCATTGTTTGCATGTATGTGATGCCCACACGTGATAACACTGAATTCGTGTCATAGTCATCCTCTGCTTATAAAGTGAGGAGTTATTGTTGTGTTACATCCAGCTTGGCCATTATTTTAAACTGAGGTGTAAAAACCCTTTAATACTTTTCGTAATAACCAGTTGTTAATGGAATATTTAAGCCAACTGATTTTTTTATTGAACTGTACTAAAGGGAAAAATTAAAATTCCTGAAGTACAGAAGTCATTAAAAAAAACCCCAAACCAGGAGTAGTGTCTGTTCCTGTCAACTATGCACTGTGCATTTTCAGAATTGTATATGGTGTTCTTACCATGATCAGTGATCAATGCTGACTTTTGAAAATATTTAAAATTCAGAGGCTGAATTCCCTGTCTTCATTTTGGCATAAACTGCTTTCTTTGTTTCAGAGTGTCTTCAAACTTTCAGTTGCACAAAATCAGATTGCTCACAACCTATTCATATTTTGAAAACTATTTCAGTAGACTAAGATATTTATTCCAAAAGATTACTTCTAAAATAGGGAATTCAATCAGAAATGCCCTCTTGTAATAAGAAATGTAAGCTGTTGGCATCAGCTAAGCAAATGACAGACCTGGCTGCCTCATGTGTCATGGTTTTTGAAAGTCTTCTCTTTGCTCAAGTGCTTGTGGTCAAGAAAGAAGAAGCATCATTCACTTAGACCCAGAAGAACTCCTATATTGAAATAAGATAGCATTTGTTGCTTGCATTTCATCAGTAATCCTTAGGCATTGGCATTGTAAATATGCTATTGTTGCATTTTGAGCCTTGGTTATATGTTCCTGCATGCTTTTGTAAGATAAATGTAGTGTTTATGTTTTATTCCTGTAGTTTTAGATTTTTTTCATTTTAAAGTATATCCTAGTGAACTGGAACTAATAATTTTGGTTATGCAATTGATTCACTGTCCAGAGTCTCTAGACTGCCCACTTTATAGTATAAAAAAATAGAGATCCCAATCCTTGCCATATTCGCTCATGTGAAAAACGCTTGACTTTTTCTGGGATTTTGGTCTAAACGGATATCATAGAACTTGGAGAGTACATCTATAAAGTGAGGAACTCCTAAATCAATCCTTTGAGTAAAGAGGAAGGGCTGCAGCAGGGGCTGAGCTCAGAGTGTTCGCAATTTATTGTGCACTTTGTAACCTCATGTGCTTCCTTCAGTCCTATGTGCTCTGTTTTTTGCAAGTGTTTTAAACATCCAGTGGTTCACGCATGAATTTTTGAAGCTCTGAGGCAAAGGGAGTAAACTGTTAACAAACAAGATAAATATATATTCATGGTCAGCATCATAAGGAATATAGGAAGTTTCACTTCCTTGGTTGTGCCAAGAATAAATAATGAGAAAATTATTTTCTTTTGGGGGGGAAGGGGGTTAATTAAACTAAATGCAGATTAACGTTCAGAGTTACCTAGAAACCAGATCTGACCAGTGACAGAACTGAAATCTGTGTTAAAGATAGTAACCAGAGCAAAATTACTGTACTTTTCCTAATGGAAAAAATGCTAAAACAATAAGAATAAGCTGATAGGAAAAGGTGATAAAATTGAAGTGAGAACTGTCATAAGCCTCTTGTCCTGATGGAACATTGTATCTCTGCTGTTAAACGGAACAAAAAGCAGTTGGTGAGGTAAATGACATTTTTCTTGAGTGCAGATGTCCATTCCAAGCTGATCATGTTGGTTCCCCTGATAGCTGGCAGAGAGGCATTTCAGGAGTGAATCACTGGGTTTAGATGGATGTCTAAGAAGAACAGATTGAGTTTCGCACAGTCTCCACTTCTCTGATGACTGAAAAGGGAACCTAAATGAATGGCTAAACTGGATTCCTTTTTCCTCAGGTTGCCAGAACCCTGGGAGATAAATCCAGCTGCCCCTTAAGACAGTTTTGTACAAACTTATTGACAAATGAAAAGTGAATAATAGCTATTGGTTGTGATCACTTTGAGGTGGAGAACCTGTTAAATAAGGGGCAAAATGCTTCTTATGATAGTCGGTGTACTTTATTCATGTATTTTATTCCTCAAAAGTTTTGGAGCTGTGTGGTCCGGTTGCTTAATAGAGCTTACTAAGAGTTGTATAACAGGTATTCATTGGTACAAATGCATGCTGAAATATTTACATACGCATGTATAAATTAACACAATGGTATGGTATTGAGGTAATGAAAATAGGAAATACCATGGTATGTTTCATCAAAAAATGTATGGACTTCCTTAACTACACCACTACCATCTCCATTGTTAGTGTTTTGCCACTGTCTTGACTTTCATTTAAGCAAAGAGCCAGACTGATAACAGAATTTCTCTGCCTCAAGGATGGTAAATGGGGAGGTTTACAATGGAAATAAAATGATTGTAACATGGTTACTTTCCATATAAGTTTACTGGTAGTGGTTAGCACCAATACTAACGAGTGCTGTTCTCATAAAAGAACTTCCCGAGAAGTAAAACTTCTCTGCAGTTTTATCTAACAACACTGCCTTCATTTGCATTCAAGACAAAAGCTCTCTGTTGCACATGCAACCTATGGATTTTTTTTCCCTCAAAGAACATACTATTTTCCTCCTATTTATGATCTTCTCTCTTATTTCTCTTTTCCTTACGTATTTCAAATGAGTTTTATATGGTCAGTATAATTTCAGGCATGCATTTAGGGGGGTTACAAACAGTCATATTTTTTCCTCTTAACATTTCTTTCATAATTATTTGAACTAGCAAGTACTGTAAATCCAAGAATTGAAAATCTCATTTTTACCTTTAACAAAGCCAATAAAGTGCTGCTAGTTTGCAGCATGTGTTAAAAAAATAATAATTAAAAAAACCTCCAGCCCTCAAACAAACTCAGCTTCAAACTGGCATCGTGAAAACCACTTGCTTTATGAAACATCAACCTGTTGTGGAGCTGTTGGTAAAGCTCCGCAATTGTGCTGTGTACTTCACATGCATGGATTTCTATGGATGTAGCTACTTAGGATCCTTAGGTACTGCTGTTTGTTTAATAATTAAGTTCCTGCGTCTCATTTAAAAAAAAATAAAATAAAAAATTGGAAGACAGTGGTAGACTTTTTAGTTGGTTACATGATAAACTTTGTGTTTATGATTTGCAATGTTTGTTTTTCTCTGTGTGTTCATCAACGTTCTAATCTCGCAATCTCACATGTAGATCTCATGCTGACTCTGCAAAATCCAGCTCTTCAGAAACAGACTGCAACGATAACCTGCCCTCCCACAAAAACCCTGCTCCATCAGGGAGCAAGCATGCTGTGAACGGCTTCTTCCCACAGCAGGGCGTCTACGACTCCCCGCCTTCCCGCTCCGCGCTGACACTGGCAGACTCCAGCCTCTACAACCTGCCTAGGAGTTACTCCCAGGATGTTTTGCCCAAGGCGGCGTCTCCATCTGGGACTGATGCAGAAGGAGAGCAGCATGTTTTCAATACCCCATCAGCAACGTCATTAGACGCACAGATGAGGCACATCTCCATTAGCTATGACATTCCCCCCACACCCGGAGGTACTTATCAGATCCCACGAACTTTCCCAGAGGGAACATTGTCTCAGACTTCAAAACTGGAGACTATTCCAGACATCCCTCCACCTCGGCCACCCAAACCTTACCAGGCAGCAGATCGCTCTCCTGTGGAAACCTGTAGCATCAGTCGCACTGCTTCAGACACTGACAGCAGCTACTGCACCCCCGTCGCAGGAGCGCCGCCCTCACGCAGTAACACCATTTCAACGGGAGATTTGAATGTCTTCCGGAAAGGTGAGTATTCCATGCGTTATCCCACGGTATATTTGTGTTGAATTATGTGATATGAATGATACGAGTGGGCTGAATGATGTGAGGGGCATTCCTAGCCTGTAGGAACAAGTGTGTAGCCCCTCACAAAGTGGTGTGTGTTCACAGTGTTTAAAACATGTAAGAAAGAGGAAAGGAGATTTTTAAAGGAAACCATCAAAACAGCAAAGCACAGAACATTGATAAGGGATGTGCACTGCACTGTGGCATCCAGCCTTGGCTGAAAATATCTGAACATCTAGACATTTATTTGGTAATGAGTTTATATAACTGAATTCAATACTTCCATTATCAGTCTTTCAGAATGACCAAAGTGAGGTTAGTGAAGTGTGGTCCAGTCTGCAGAAGCTGAAAGTTTTCATGAAGCTCAGTGGGATATGGTGTATACTCAAAGCTTTGAGATCAACCCTGATTTGATGATCATTCCCACCAGCCTTTCTTTCTGTCCTTGTGAAAGATATGCTTCCTGCAGTTTTTAAGTAATATTAAAGTTGTTCCTTGTGGCCACCTAAATGTTGGTGCTCTAGATATGCTGTCTTGTGTATTGTCTTGGTAACCACTCTTGGGCTGAGGGTTTAATTTTATTTCAGATTTCTGAAGCAGGTGGGTATTACAGTGTTGTTTTTGAAGTGAAATTTTATACTGGTTAAAGTTGATACTAATGTTTGAGGTGATTTTAAAGGAGAATTGTTTGAAATGAGGGATGAATACAAGGATTTTAGAGGAGGCGGTATACAGAATGGGTGTGATCATACAGATGCTCAGATAGTATTGTCCTATTTGTCATTCATTTTGTAGACTGAGTTTAAAATATTGGTGGTTGTTAGTGTTTTAAAATTACAAAGTAACGCTATGAAAGATCTTTGTTTGATTTGCTTATTTTCTTGAAGCTGAGATTGTCTGCCTCAGGAAAAGTAGTCTTTCTAAAAACACTGTTTAAATTTGGTACTTAAGAGCAGAGTTGTTTATCCTTCCTGGGTGGTGAAAATCTTAAAAAAAAACTTCAGATGTATTTTTCAGGGCAAGGTGGGGATAAACCCCAGAGTTTGCCCAGTTTCTGTGCTGACATCATGAGGAGGGGCATCCCTGCCACAGGGTAAAGGCAGCCTGCTGCCTGCACAGATGAGCAGCACCTGGGAGCCAGGAGTCTCACAAAGACCCCTGTCCAACAAAGAACCAGCCACAGAGCTGAGGACCTGCTTAATGGGA
Organism: Rhagologus leucostigma; assembly: GCA_013397725.1. Lineage (NCBI taxonomy): Eukaryota > Metazoa > Chordata > Aves > Passeriformes > Rhagologus > Rhagologus leucostigma. Next base: position 1,051,496 of record VZTD01000350.1, read on the forward strand.
ACTGCCAAGAGCCAGGACTCCGAAAAGGGAGAGATCTTAGGTTCTGCAGCAGTTCACTCCAACTAAAAGCCCCTGGAGACCACACTGGGGAGCTGAGAAGGGTTTCACCTGTTCCTGCAACAGATGGGATCCAGCATTTTCCAAGCAAAGGGCATCAGTCAGAAAACCTTTCTCCAGACCTTAAACTACATCTGCTGTTTGTTTATTTTAGGATAGGTTTTTCATGAGGGCCCAGATTCTCACTCTTACGCTAAGTTAATACACCTGCTCGATCAAAAGGTAGACTCTGCTGCTTCTTTAAAAGCAAAAATTAATTTCTCTTTTCTTGCCATGGAAAAATGCTGCTGTAAGAGCTTCAAGTTGTGACTGATAAGTGCTAAGGCTGTTTGTGAACACAGTCCTCTCAAATATAGATAAATCTAGAGGCCACAGTTTCAGGAGGTGTGTTTTCGTGCTCTCAGAAGCAGACAGTAAATAACAACAGACTCTGAATGCCTGTGCCAAGTGATAGAAAGAGGGGTAATACATAGCCACTTTCTCTTCTTGTTTCTTTAGAAATTAGTTCTCAAGACTGTTATGATATTCCACGAACGTTTCCGAATGACAGATCTAATTCATTGGAGGGCTTCCATAACCACTTTGTAAGTATGACTTGATCTGATGAGAGGCGACAGTGACAGTGCTTGAATGCTCTTTGTTCCTGTGTAAGAAAGCAAGCTGTGCAGTGTTTGTGATTTTTCAGTTTCAATAGAATACATTAATCTGAGTAGATTAGGTTAAAAGACTCATGTGATTCACAGCTGATTGCATAACTTATTTTGTTAAAGGAAATATATGTTAATTCTAGAAAAACAGAAGCATGTTGACAGTGGGAAGTGTTTCAAGTGAAGAACTAGATGAAAATTATGTCCCAATGAATCCCAACTCTCCTCCACGACAGCATTCCAGCAGCTTCACTGAACCCATCCAGGAAACAAACTATGTACCAATGATACCAGGCACGTTCGATTTTCCATTATTTGGAAAGCAAGTCCCTCCTCCTGCTCACATGGGTTTCAGGTCCAGCCCAAAGACCCCTCCTAGACGGTCGGTACCTGCTGCAGAATGTGAGCCACCACCAGTGGATCGGAACCTCAAACCAGACAGAAAAGGTGAGGAAAGTGTCCAAGAGAAGCTAATTTTTATCATCTAAGAAAATAACATAGCTCTGTCAACTTCTGATTAGTGGAAAATGATCATGTTTTTAGAAAGTATTTTAGGAATAATTTTCATCCTATGAGATAACCAAATCACAGAGGAGCCCTAGGATTATTTTTAATATTATTAAAACATCACAATAACAGTGCCAAATAAAAGCATAGGTTTCGATTTTATTGCCGTAGTTACTAATGAAATACTGTCACTGAATTCCTAAGATTTAGAAGTGTGTCTTTATGTATAGAAGACACTAATGATGCAGAGAGAGAACACAAAGCATTGGGTAGAACACAAATTTATAGCCATAACAGCACTTGGTACAGGATCAGCACACACACTCATTTTAGAGGGCCCCTTCAAATCTATGCTAAAAAAATTAATCTCTTAAATCTGGTGCGCAATGTGTTTATTTTTCCTTAAAATAAGGATTATTTGGGTGACCAGAGTCCTTAAGGAACCAAGACAATTGGGTTGCAATGTGTCTATAAGAGATACTTGTATAGAGAATCCCTAATAAATAGCTTGGATTTTCCAGTTTATCTAAAATGTTTTATCAGCCATCTTGCTAGAAATACAGGAAAATGCTTAAAGAACTTGTTTCCCTACTAAGTTTTTGAGACAAGATAACTAACTTTCTTGTAGAAGAGGGAACTAAAGAACATTAGGTCAAATGTCTGCCCTATTTTGCATTTGAGTAAGTCCTATTTTTAATCTTATGTACTTGAAAAACTTAGTATTTACATTGAGAATGACTGACTTCATTGTGGGAAAGTGTGATGGCAAATATTCAGATGATCCAAAATATTCGCTAACTAAACCTTTAAATTAGTATTTTTACCACTAAGTGAAAACAGCCTGTGATTAAGGGAAGTAGAGAGTATCACAATGATAGATGAGCTGTGTGAAATGGAAAGTACCACGTCTCATTCTGCCTGTCCATCTTCAAAAAGTGAGGCATGGCCTTTTTAAGACTTTTGGCTCTCTGCTTGTTTCTAATTGTTTCTGTGTTACCAGACAGCAGTTTTGTTTAGTTCTTAAGAAATACTGGACAGGAACAGATTGATGGAAGTTGATAGTGGAAAACATTCTCAGAATAAATTGAACTGAACTGAACTGATTTAAAATATTTTCCCAGACTGGCCAGTTTGTGTATTTTACTGATAAAATGTTTGACCTTCAAAAGTAATGACTGTATGTCTTGAAAAGCATCTCACTTTTGCTGTTGGCAGTGCAAAGCTGCTGCACAGATGTCTGCTGGGGCAGCATTGTTGCTCTTGCATCTTTCTTTTTGGAACTGAATTAATGTTTCACCTTCAGAAAGTAGCATGTAAGGCTCCTGCTTTGCTCCCGTCCTCAAATGCTTTACAGCTAGAAAGATGTATCCAACACCAGGGGAAGGACTTTTAGATGTGCTAATGTACCTCTTAATGAGTGTAGAGTTACTGGGTGAAATTTTTGCCTGTAGACTTTTTGGAAGATGTTATCACTGTAAAATAATAGGATTGTTTAATGTAGTTTACAAGATAAAGTGATTTTAAAGTAAAACTGCCCCTAAAAGTAAATATTGTATAGTAAATGCTTAGGGGCTGAAAAAAGAAGTTTTGTGAATATCTTGAGCTGCCAAGATATTCATAACGATTCTGATTTATCACTGAGGGTTTTATCTTAGTAACACACACACACTGCCTCACTCTTATTTTATCAAATGCACCACTGTGAGTTTTCCATTGTGAAGAGCAGATCTGATGACACATCAGGATGGTGATATATTCCCATTTCAGTAGTTGAGGTCTCTACACAAATAACTCCTTCCAGGTATACCTTTGGGAAAATAGAACTGCAGGTTCCTTTGAATTAAATTAGATAAAGCCCTTGTTTAAGTGGACCTTTACTTAATTAAAACAAGCATGTGCTTTATATTCTTCTGTGTTGCTTTTTCAGCTTTCAAGTTCTTGTAGCAGCTTCTATTATCAGGTTGTTTCTGCTTATGTAAATGTGCTGCAATGCTCTTCTGCTACAAATTAGTGCACAGAAAGTGTCAACTAGGCCTGTGTGTTCAATAAATCTTCGGCAGACACAGAAGGGGAGGAAATGGTTAGCTTCTGGCTATTGCTCCTTTAAATGTTGAGGGGGTTTAATATACCGTTGGTTCAAGAACTTCTGTTGAAGACTATCAGTGCTTCTCCAAAAGATTTCTCTAGAATACTGCAGAGATCAGGTATGCTGGGGGTAAGGTGTTATGAGGGCACATCTCATGTTCCGTCAGAAGAAGCTTCTCTGTCTTTTTTTTTTATTGGTTACAGATTGCTGCAAAAACAGTGTTTGCACTGCCTCCAAGCTTTTTGGAAGCTATTAGAAATACCACCAACACCTTTCACATGAGCATTAGCTTTAGCTCAGTCATGTTTTTCTGGGCCAGGGAGGTTTGTTACATCCAGTGATAAAAATGCATTTGATGAAGAAATGATGCAGTGAAGCCAGCACATAAAGAAAGGGTACACTGCTTTTTGTTGTCAGATGTATGTGTTTAGCATCTCCTCTGTTTTCCTTTGGTTTAAGGGCTTGCTGCTTACAGGCAGTATAGTTTGACAAGGGTAGAAAGTGGAAGGCTCAGTGATGGCAGTGCCTCTGTTCTCCCTTTACTGTTCAGTTTTGCCAACCTGAGATGAAACTGAGACTCACTCCCTTCTGATCGTGCTGTCTTTGAAGAAAAACGTGTCAGGCAGCAAGGATCTGGCAGTCTGTCCATCAGCAGTGGTGACCGTACCATGTAAGGTCTTCACAGCTCTGATATAAGCAACTGACACTCAAGATAATTTATCAAATCATTAATACTCTCCAAATTGTTAAGAATAGTTACAACTATACAGAAGTATATAGAAGTAGTTATTGTGACATAGGTAAACTAAATGTAGGTAATAGGTCTAAAATTCCCTAGAGTATGTGCACATTCTTGTGAGGACTTGTGTAGCCCAGCTGGGAGAGCCTCAGGCTCTTTAATCTCCCCAGCCTGTTTCTCTTTCAACTGGTCTCTAGGAGAGCTTGGTTTCAGAAAATGGGTTAAAAAGTAATAATGAATGAAAATATCTACAGCCTTGACATTACAATACGGATCCATGTGGTTTCATTTCTCTAGCTCACAGCTGCTTCTGTAAATATAGGGAGCTTCCAGTACTTTCTGGAAGTCTTGAAAGTAATTTCAAAACATGATGTTGGCTTCCTGCCCCAATAACTTGAATCAAAGCACTTTCCTTTTTCTTTAGAGAAGCATACCAAAAGATAAGTGATGTATTGCTTGGGACAAAATGGAGAGTGTTTGGCAGGTGCTTTTCTGCATTCACCTGTAATTGAATGACAAAAATAATCTCTTTTTTAATTTGGTTTCTTTCAGGGTGCTGTTTCTTTAGTTACGTAGGACTATTGGCTATATTGATTTTTGTATTTCAGCTTTTTGGCTGCTTTAGCTTGCCACAGTTGCATGTAGTCCTGATGCTAAATTGGAAGTGTGTTTACTGGTAAAAGGCTTCAAGCAGAAAAAATATTGCATCCACCCATGCAGCTGGGTCTTACTCCCTGAATTGTTCAAAGACAGTGACTGGTTCTGCCACAGAGAAAAAGTGACATTTGTTGTGATGGTGACATGCCTTCTTCAAAATACTGTTTGTCCAAGAAGGAGCAGTAGAATTAAAGGTGTCCAAATGCAGTGAGGTAAAGGAAGACTCCCTAGACAGACAAGGCAGCAAAGAACAACCAGGCCCTCTTTTCAAGGGAAAGGTTCATGGTCAAAAATAAAATTTAAAAGATGTGAATTTTTTTTTTATGGGTCAGGAGGAAGCATTTGAGTGATGCAGCATTTGAAAGATGGGGGTGTCTGTGAACCTCTGGGCATGCCAGTGACCCCCTCCTGCCCCAGGATTTGGTTCCATGGCTGGGGCAGAGGGGGGTATATCCTCTTAAAACAAGACTTTAAGACCAAACAACTACAAAAACGGATTTTTTTTTTTTAGTAACTGTTTAGGAGCCGTCCAGAACGAGTCCTTATAGCTATGTAACATCATCCCATCTGTAAGGTTGAAATCTCTTAAGAAATATGTGCTTGTCATCTTGACTGATAAAATACAGTTTTTCAATATCTGAACCAAAGTGTAAAGTCAACAATGGAATTGGTGATGGTGGGGTTTACTTCCTCAAAATCTCAGTTTGATGCCCAACTTACATTTAATCAGTAACTTCTTTTTTCTGTGTCATAGCACGTTTCTACCAAAGTGGCTTTTAAAGGTTCTGAAAAGGAATATATGAACAGTGGGCATATGGCTGAACTAACAATTTATGGCCATGATGGAATGAAAATCAAAAGTTAAATCTCATTCATTTGAATATAATATATGAATGTAATGTATGAATGAATGAATATAAATGTCATTTTTGTAAAGTTTTTGATCAGTAATACTTAAAAGCACTTTCTGAGAGAGTTCCATTTAGCACAGGTCCTAGTTCAGGGTCATGGGGAGCTGAGATAGAACAGTGCCCTCAGGATCACTCAGTAGATTGCTGACAGAGGCAATACAGAAGTTGGGATTCCCAGCTTACAACATGGTACTGGACTTTGCTCCATTTGTCTTGAATAGCAATTCTATTTGTCCAAATATTGTTAGGGTTTAATTGCATTCAAGATTATTTTGAACAAGATTTTTGAGTCCTAGTTTTGAGTTGGGCAGCACAGATTATTTTGCTGATAGCAAAAATAACCAGTAGTTAGTGTAGTGCATTTTAACCTTTTTTTTTTTCTTTAAAGGCTTATATTGCAACAAAAATATATCAGTATTTAATCTGAGAGGCCTCCTAGGACTTAAGTCCACATGAATGCCTTTAATAGAGACTGCTGCTTGGCCCTGGTAATTTTCAGCCCAGCATATGGTAAACTCAGATTTAGAGACAGTGAGTGATGCACACATTTCTTTTCAAGCCAAGAAAATACCCAGTTGCAGCTTGAAAACAAGAAAACAAACAAACAAAAGAAACCAAGGGAGAGGAAAAAAATTCTCATGGAGTTGGAAATTGTGATTGTTTTTAAAAATGTTAAAAATTTTATCTGGTTGTTTTTCTCATAGTTTTTTTTCTCATTTAAGATGTTAAAAAACATAATTTGCGTGGTTAAACCACAAGTATGCGGATTGCTTCTAAAAATGTGGCTGTATCTTTGCCACCACTCCTCGTGAAGCATCTCCCAAATGGATTAACTTCACAGAGAATTCCAGTTTTCTTTATAAAAGAGCCCAGGGCCACTTTGAAAAGGTAACTGTGTACAGAGCTTTCCCGTGGCAGGAAGCACCTGCCGCATTCTGGTCCCCACAGGACCCACTGTGATGCTTCTGGATGACTGGAATAATCTTCCATTGTTGCAGTGTAGCATGGTGCTCTACAAATCCCAGGCAAAGTAGGTAGTTGTTAAGGAAATTAAGAACCCTCATTAATCATGAAGGTAGCTATAAATAGCCTGATGAACAGTTTCCTTGTTAGACATTCAAACATGTAAATATTTAGGTTGAACACTGAACATACTGCATGTCCTGATACAGCAGGAGCACCACGACATCCTTAAATAAAACTTCAGAGAAACACTTACAGCATTTGTGACAAGAGCTGACAATTCTTTTAAAATAATAATAATTAGGAGCTGGCAACACTACAGTGTTCTACACTATCACCATTGTCTTGCATATTCTTTAATAAAGGTTCACTTATGTTCTGAGGCTTTAGGACAAGTAGGCATTGAAAATATGAGAATGGTGATTTCAGTCTGCAGCAAGAACTGAAATAAAGATCTGTTGAAAAAGAAATTGTAATTTTTGTGTTGACTTTTCTGAACAGAGTATTGTTCATTTTGCTTTTAAGAAATCTGTGCATTTAATCTTCTAATCTCTCTTGGAAGCTGCACCTGTTGTTCATTCCATTTACAAATTTTAAAAAATTAAGCTTTTGGGGACTGTTTTGGTGCTTCCTCAGAGTTCCTAAAGCAAGTTGAGTACCAATTTATTGATTTTTTTTTCTTCTTTGAAAAGAAGAATCCTCCACAAGCTCCCATTTAGCTGAAAATTACATTTCCTCCATGCCTGTACTAAATTACTTGTACAAGTCTAGTTTTTACTTAATGGCTATAAATGAAGTTTACATAACTCCTTGCTGTGATGCACCAGTTCTTAACTTGCAGCTGTGATTTGTCTTCCAAAATTTTGAAAGAACAAATAATTTCAATAAAGATTTCATTTGGATGGCCGCATCACAGCTGCAGAGGAAGCTGTGCTTTGCTGGACACAATGGTTGTAACAAATTAAACATATCACTTTTCTGAAGACACACTGCAATACTTGTTTCGATACTAGCACTAGGGATGATTAGGGTTAGGGATTAGGGCTAGTGATTTTTTTTGGGGTAATTTTAAACTCCAAAGATATGAGGTAGAGCAGGAGCAAGAGAACATGGGTAATAATGCTCTATTTTTATTTCTCTTCATAAAATTTTTCTTTTCTTTGCTGTGTCCTTATCACTTTTTTTCAAGAAGACATAGTTTTTGATGCCCATATTATCATGCTTATCCATTGGTTTTTAATATGCCTAATGTTAAATTTTACTTTTCCGGAATAATTTAAATTCTGTTATTTTTTCTGTGTTATGTTTTTGAAGTGTTGGACTTCACGAATCTTAGTGCACCATTAAACTGGTAATCAATAAACACTCCAGAACACTGTACTTTGGTTTTAAAACAGTCTTTGTTATTGAATGCTTTTAGTTCATTATGCTTTGGGGACTTTTAAAATACAGACATGTAGAGTTACTCACAAATTAGAGCAGTGAAATAGTATTTTGATGATTAATAGCTTTGGTATTCTCTGAGTAGTTTTATGGCATTTGCCAAATATTTTAGGAATACCAGTGAACCTTAGCTGTCAGATCCAGTTGGACTTCTTCATAATCAGATTTTTTTTCCCAATTCATTCTTCATTTCTGGAGCATTCAAAGTACCAGTTCTCTGTAAAAAGTTATTTTGAGGAGATAAAGATGTCTGAGAAGACTGGAGAGCCTCTCTTTATGTGACTGCTTTTTATATTTCATAACATTGAAGAATAAGTTGATTTCACTTTGTTTTTATTGTCCTAAAGAGACTATAGTTATCAGCATCCATGTCTTATCACCAATCAGAACAAAGCACATTATTGATATTCCAATTTGTTGGTGGATACTAGTATGGAAATCCAGTTGAATATTGTATAACTAAATACATGTTTCTAATTATAGAAGTACCTTGGCAGGAAACAGTCTTACAAAAACAGAGATGAAAAAGCAAATTCAGGATATTCGTAGAGCTCTGTGTTGAAGACTATGTACTTGGGAACCAGGGTTCACTGGGATAAGGAAAAGGAAGAGAAGGAAAACAGGAGTTTATTCTGCAGAACTGAAAACCAAATAATAAATCCTGTGGGAGTAAGCCAGTGAGTTTCAGCCTTGTTTTTCAAGGAAAAATCTACAGTGATTCTGAGTATGGGAATTTTTGGACCTCAGTGCAAATTTTAGTTTTGTCTAATTACAAAGAAAAGGGGGCAAGATGCATATTTTGTTAATGGAAACAAGAAACTGCTGTTAGTTATTTCTCACCGAAAGTACTTCTGTGTGGATGCAGGGCATTTATGTGGCTGTTTTTTCCTTTTGTTCTCCCCCTCCTATCCCAAGCACAGCACCGCTCTAGCATTCCTACATCTGATCTCCTAGTCTCAAGAGGATTAGTCCTGTTGGCCAGGAAACAGCATTAGCAGATCATGCATTTCTCAAATTTTATGTCATGTTAGTATATTTACCTTAAAATTTTAAGCCCTAAGTAGCTGATATTTAAATAGAAGAGTTGGACTCTTTGTGAGGATGCTTGCAATTTCCTGATGTGAAATCCTGTGCCAGCAAGCCACGGAGCAAGCATCCAGTCAGGAAAGAAGTGTCTTTAACAGAAATCATGTTTAGTTCTGGTGTTTCAAGGCAATAGCCTGAGAACGAATGAATCTCTTCAGCACTGTGTCACCAAAACCATTAGGACCCACCTACACTGATGCAGGAATTTACTGCAGTGGGACAACTTTTTTTCCCCCCAATATTATATTCCAGGTATTTTATGGAAAACAACGAGAGCCGATGCAAAAACCAAAAAGGTTTTACAGTTTAAACTGTTGTTTGAAACAAACTCAGACATGTGAAATGGACTCTTTTCCCGGTGACTTTGCAGACAAAGGCAGCATTGACGTGCCCCAAATGCCAGGAGCAGAATTCGTGCATCTGACTGCGCTCCAGTGCCACAGCCATAATCGCCTGCTCTGCCTGGCAGTTTGTACAAGCAGCCATTTGTTAGAAAAATAGACTTCATTAGTGATTTTTCAGCTCAGAGTGCCCTTGTACAGTCTAATAGAACGTGCAGAAGCTGAGCTTTTCTCTCCTGGCTGTAGCATTTTGCATTTCACAGGTGGTGACTTGACTGAACAGTGAAAACATCTAATTTTCACTTCTTGTTTGGTTGGTTTCACTTGACATAATTTATTTGGGTTTTTTTTCCTGTGTAGGTTTGCATCCAGTGGTGTTGCAACATTTATTTCCTTTTCAGTTAGAAAAAAAATAAAATTGCATAAATGAAACCTTTTTTTTTCCTTTACCCAGATTTATCTTTCCCAAAATAGGTGTGTAAGTTAAAAGTATTATATTTTGTGAGATGAGGTAAATCTGGGCCCGTGGGAACCACAGGAAATGTGTTCTCAGTATTGCTGGGGTTGGAATGCTGTATGGAATCAGCTCTCCATATAGAGCTACTGTCACTATACTGATTTGAAGAACAGCCCTGTGACACTTTACCTTTAGTGAGTATTTGTGGATAGAACAGATGTGGGAGACCAGTCTGCTGTACAGGTGGGAAGCACTTTCCCCTCCATATTTTATTTAGTTTGTTGTTTTTCAGAGATACAGGGGTGTGCTCTTGGAGAAAATTGTCTTTTGAAGGCAGTAAGGGATATTATTAAGGACTTTTAGTGCCCTGGCTCATGTCACTTTATCTTCTTAAATGGGCAAAAACAGGGTGAAAGAATTCTGCACTTACACAAACACGTAACCTCGGATTTGTGATTTTGATCCCCCCCTTTTCCTTTGCCTGGTGTCAGGTCTTTCCTGTTGCACATTGTAAGCTCCTCAACAGGGATTAGGCCTTTTGGTTTTTTGTTTTGTAGGGAGGAAAAAGTAAACACCCTGCGCAAATATTTTAATTCTCTGTGACAGATTAAACTCGAGGAATTATATTATCCTGGCTGGTTGGTAGCAGCAAGTTGTTTTGCCACCAAATTTATTGAGGTTGAACAGTCTTCCAGCAGCAAGAGATGAAAGCTCAGCGAGTTTTGTATGTTCTTGTCTGATGTAGAAGTTTTAAAGAGACCTGTACTTATTTATATAGCTCTTCTGAAAATCTCAGAGTAGTTGGTCAGGGCTAAATTAAGTATGAAGCAGGCAGTTATATAATATCCACATTTTACAAATGGGGCTAATCCCAGTTCAGGAAGGTTGGCTGCACTAGACCACGTAGCATCATTAACAGAAGGAGAACTAATGAGTCACAGCCCTGAGTTCCTTGAGCTTATCTCTGTATTATGGGTTTCAGGCACTTCAGTCTGTTTGGTTATAAGAGCAGAGGTTATTAAGTGCCCACTGCTTAAATAATTCCATTAACTCTGTTACCTCTGCTAGTTTTCTCACTGTGCTTACGATCTGTGCTTTTACATCAGTGCATATTAACTTGAGTTGTACTGGGCTAGATTTCTTTTAAATCAGATTATAAAACTATGAAATACAAAATTATTATCATCAGGTAATGATATTCAGAATAGAATTGTCTTTAATACAAAGTGTTTGAATTTGAACTTCTACATTTGTTCAATCCATTTTAAGATCCTGGTCTTTTTAAATAGGCAGGCTTTTATCAGAGAGTTATAGGCAAGGGACTTAAGAATATTGGATCAGCTCAGAACTGAGTACATCAACATGTTGGCTCGTGCTTTTGACTTGGCTCCAGTGAGAAATACTTCATGTTCCACTTCACAGTCTGTGTCTTTGGTCAGCATTGCCCAACTGCTCACCCTTTTCATCAGCATATTGAGCTATTTAAGGGAGCATCTGATTTTGAAATTGGAAAGAACTGTCTGTGTAAAAATAATTTCATGTCCTTTTCTTTTTAAGGAAGTTGCTATGCAGCACTACTAATGAATAAATAAATTTTATCTTACCTGCATGGTCTCTCAGAAGCACTGTGTAGAAGTTAAGATACAGTACAAAACCTCTGTGTTTACCTTTCTTGTTGTTACTTGATTATTCCCAATACTTCAGTGATAACAGTAATAGAGCACTTCATATGCAAAACCCTTGGAGCAGAGATTTGCAAACTTCTGGTGTTTGCTGCCAAGTTTATTTTTTGCAAAGCATTCTCACCCATTGCTGGGAGTACCAGCCCACACCTGAGTCTGTACCAGTCCTTTTCCATTTTGTGCTTTAGGGCAGCTTTCTAACATAATCAGACTTAAACTTTTCATTTGGTTTATTCATATGGCTTCTTGGTGTACCACTTGAAGGCACTTGCCTTTTTTAATATTAACACTTCATCACGTAGACTTTAATGAAAGCTTAGGGCTATTATACATTATTGATCATGTTTATTTAAAATAGATAGTGTGACCTGAAACACTTGCAGAGTTTGGTCAAGTTGGCTAAAGAACATCCTTGTTGGGAGGGGATTTGCATTGCTGTCTGTAGGGAGATGGTTGGTATTTTCATGCCAGCGTCATTTCTGGTGGAGGTTGGGTTGTGCCTTGGTGCGGGGCAGGCTGGAAACTTGGGAAGAAAATCCCACTGTGTCTGCAGGATCAGAGTGGTGGGGTTTGGTACAGACAGATGGAGACCTCTGGGGAACAAGTTTAACAAATACACTGTGGAAAAAGATTCTTGGGGCATCTCGAGTGGGAGATGCACAGTGGATAGAAGACCTCCCAAGAGTACCATGGGAGTAGAGACTCCCAAGAGTCATTATTTCCAACGTAATTTTGTGACTAAGGAGGGTTTAATTTCTCTAAGGGTATTTCAACTTGCATCTGAAACATGACTGTTCTCCTTTCATGCTAGGTATTCCTCAAATATACATTTTTAATTTTTTAAAATTAAACCACTTAGTAGTAACAATCAGTTACAATATTTGTTGATGCACTTTTTAGCCTTTTTGTACACCTTTTACGCTTGCCTTCAATATATTTATTACTTGCATGCAGTGTTTTCTTTGTTTCTGGTTTGGTGCTTAAGCCCGTAGTGTGAGCCCCAGCTAGACCGTAAAATCTCCTTCAGCAGCTTGCTTATGTTTGTGGCATTAACCTTTCTGCAGGGGGTTGTGATGTTTATTTACAAAATTCCAGTTTTCCTCTTACAAATAGAATATTATTAAGAGAGTCTTCTTTTTGCCAATTAGGTCAAAGTCCTAAAATTTTAAGACCTAAACCACATGGTTTAGAGCGAACTGATTCACAAACCATAGGTGACTTTACTACAAGAAGAAAGGGTATGTACTTTAGCACTGTATGTATATGGAGCTTTATAAAAATAAGTGAAACAAAAATTAAGACAACTGTTATTTTAGAATAACTTTAACGCTGGCATATTCTTTTCTGTTATAGTCTAAGGTCATGGATGCATTTTCCGTGCCAAGCAACCAGTTTCCTGCATAAGGAATTAAAGACTTTCTGGCTTGAACAGTGCATGGAAACTTTTCTTTGATATTAACTTGGGTGTTCTGATCTCTTAAGTTGTAGCTATTCATATTTTGGATTGACTTTTGTCTGTTGACTTAGAAGCAAGTATATAATAACTTGTAAATTGTACATAGTAACTTTTAAGTTACTTGAAATAACTTTTGTTAGGCAATAACCTGAAATCACAGTTCACTTAGGTCTCCTGAAATGAAGCAAAATATTGATCCTCTGATCATATACTAGTACAGACATCTATTTATGCATCTTAACGAGAATTGCAATTAATTTGATGGGCTTTATTGAAGGTGCTCAGTTGGTGCCTTATATAGTGACAAGAAGTAGAGAAGATTATGAACAATGTTAAAAATCTCTCAGAAATATCACTGATCATTACCTTTGGGTTTTAAAGCCCATTGCAACTGGATGAAATATTTCTGCTGTTCTTGGTGGGCTTTGGACAAAGTCCTGGCTCTGTCTCTGCTGCAGCAGTACCTTGCCCACTGTTTATCCCTGATAGGTAGTCTCAGACCTTCACAGAGGACTTGAGCCAAGCTGATCAATTTTTGAGTCAGTCATGCTTTAGTATCATCTTGCCTATGTCACCTTCAGTTCTGTCACTACATGCCTGACACTCGATCTTAGTGAACCTGCCAAGAGGCAGAAAACTCATGGTGGGAGGAGGCAGAAGGAGAGAAAGGGCTGTTTTTATGATGACATTGCATTTAGTTTTCTGAAAACAGTTTTAGGGAGGATAAAGTTGACAAAAGTTTGACTCTGATATTTTTTTTCTACAAGTCTTTCTATACTTTATTTTTTTTCTAATGTTTGAGAGGGGTGAGACATATAAGCTGGAGGGAGGGATAATGTGTTTCTTGCCAATAGTCTATTTGTGGTTCTGTTCTGAAAATGGAATTTAAAAATGGCACTTTTTTTGAGAACAGTGTTAGCTGTCATGAGTGGCATTGCCCTGCTCAACTGTGGCTGAGCACTGAAGTGAGCCAGGCTCTTCCTGCTGTTGGCTCATTTCTCACTTTTGCAGACTTAGTCTTAGCTGCAGGTTCTGCCCACACTTGGAGCTGTGAAACCTCACCAGTGAGGGCACATGTACACAGCAAGGGCAGAGTTTGCATTATAACAACTGGCCCTGAGCCAAGAAAAGTCCCCAGAGTTGGCTCTGCTGAAACAGCCCATCAGCCTTGTCCTGGGCTTGCCAGCTCAACAAGTCGTCATGGCAGAATGAGAGAACATGATGCTGCCACTTTCAGAATCTCTTTTCAAAACAGAATTACTACATACAAGTATATGCTGCAAAATTCTGAAATTACAGTAGGTTTTTTAAATTTTATATTTTAATTTTTTTAATGGTGTTTCTTTTCATTACCTGGAAAGATTAAAAGCATAAGTTAATATATCACATCTTTCTGAAGATGGAACAGTGTCTCCTTTTCCTTACTACTATTTGCTATTTGAAAGAGAAGTTTTTTCTGTATTTAGGCTGTGAAAAGCTATTAAATTTAAGTTTGTTTAGGAATGTTCTGTGCTTTAAGATTGTCTGTTTCTTACATAGCAAAACCAGCTCCACTAGAAATAAAACCTCTGCCTGAATGGGAAGAATTACAAGCCCCAGTTAGATCTCCTATCACCAGAAGCTTTGCACGAGAGTAAGTTTCTTGGCTTTTCCTCATTCAGATTAATCATTTTTGTTGACTAGAGTGTTACTAAATGTGTTTACATCTGTATCATATTTTTAGCTTGTTTTTAGCTTGAAGTTTCTTTTGGAAGTGTGTGTATATGTCTGTGTGTACCTGTGCATTGAAATAAAGTGTGTCCATGTGAATTTTTATTTTGTGATATTAAATGTAAGGGACTGTGTATAACCGAAAAATGTGATACTCTATTAAACTTGAATGAAAATTTCAGCTCTAATATGCTTATTTTTGTTGTTTACCAGGAGGTTTAAGATATTCGAGATGTATTGTTTGTAAAATAATTCCTGGTAATTAGCTCCTCCAGGTTTCCCGTGTCTCCCAGACCGGATTCAGTTCATAGCACAACTTCCAGCAGTGACTCGCACGACAGTGAAGAGAATTATGTATCCATGAACCCAAATCAGTCCACTGAAGACCCAGTATGTAAAATCTACATCTTAACTACTCTCTTCCTGTGCAGTCCTTACTTTTAAATCATGCAAACACAGATCCTTCACTCAACATCATTCCCTTTATACTTCTAGATCAACAGAATGATAAAAAAATCTCCATAGCAATGCTGTAGTTTTGGTAGGATTTCACTGAAGAAGTTAAGAGCATAAAGAGAGAATGGTTGATATACATATTTATTATATAAAACAGCTCAAGACATGACTTTTCTTTTTTTCCACCTCTTTCCTAGAATCTGTCCCCTCTTTGTAATTGCTTGTCCTTGGGCTATGCACCAGTTCAGTATTATGACATAAAGGGAAATAAACTGTCCTAGGACCTCTGAGACATGCTTAAAAAAACTGTATTAAAAGGATATCTTACAAGAAATGTAGAAGCATCGGGGGGAAAAAGGATTGATACTTGTTGTATACATTCTATGAAAACTGAACCATGTGCATTTTATTAGGCTTCTTTCAAAGAAGAGGATAGAAGGAGTCTTTGTGTATTGAGTATCTGTATTTTTTCCCCTTTGGGGGGAGAATTTTCTCAGATAATGGAGCTTCAGATACTCAGCATGCAGTGCAGCTAGTTAGGAAAAGTTAATGATGCACACTGTGGTTTTTCTTTGGTGAGGAGAAGGAGAGGGAGAAAAAGAAGACCCCATAGCAGTAGTTTTAAGGAAGACAATAGCAGTAGACTTACACCTAAACTAAAATGTGGTTTAGAATATGCGTAAAACACTGGAGGAAAACCTGTATCTTGAGCTCAGCTTTTTGTCCAGTATAGCATCACAGAATGGTTTGGATTGGAAGGGACCTTAAAGATCATCTTGTTCCAACCTCCCATGCCATGGGCAGGGACACTTTCCACTAGACCGGGTTGTTCAAAGCACCATCCAGCCTGTTCAGTGCATTCACATGTTTGGGTTCTTAGTAGGGAATACAGCAGCATTTTTCATCTTTAAATCATTTATGTAAGACCTTCTTTGGGGAGGGCCTGTCTAGCACCCTTTTTGTTCTGTTTGTGTGTCTGCCTTCTTATATGGCATGTGCTGGCCCATCTCACTGCCTCTGGCCTCCCTTCTTGCAGTGCTGTTCACTTCCCTGTCCCCTGCTGCTCTGGATCCCCTCCCAGTCTCCTCCAGTGTCCCTGCCCCCCAGCTCACCAGTGCTGCCTCTGGATGCTGCGTCCCAGGTCCCCTCTCGTGCCATTCCCCACAGGAGCTCTGGCAGGATGCAGGCTCCGGAGCCTGCGGAGTGCCCTGAGCTGTGCCTTGTGCTGTGCCTGACAGTGCAGTTGCGCTTCCCAGGGGAAAGGCACCGAGCATGGGGGAGCTGCTGATGTTAAAACTTAGCCCCTCTCTTGCAAGGGCCATTGGTAAGTAATGGGTGATGTCCCATTCCACAGGTGCAAGAAACATCCCATTTTACACCAGGGATTAGCCCCACGCGTGCCCACAGTTCTCCCTGCACAGTTCAACCCGCGGGTTTCTGTTGATTTTTACGGCTGTTCCAGGGGCTTAACTTCAATGCCAAGATGGTACAATTAATGCCCAAGCTCATTAATATCTTCTGTTTGCTTGCACTGGTCCTTCTTTAAGGTTGTTCTACAGATTTCCTTTCGGTTTCATTTGCGTGTATTTAAAGTTTCTGTTTCCTAATGCATATGTTCTGCCTGCCTTGTTTGTTTGAAATAACAGATCATTTTTTGTTTAAAGAGTAACAGCTTTTTAAATTTATGCTGGAAACATTGATACAGAATCTAATTTTTGTGTGTTTAATACGGAGAAATTTGTTCAGAGAATTTGAGCAACAAAAATGAACTTCATATCAGTTGTTTGTGTTTGTCCTTGTTACCACTTCATATTAAATGAGTTGGACAATACAGATATAATGGATAACTTCAGTTTAAAAAGCCCAGCCCACTGAGCTTTAACCCATAAAATATTTTATTTCCTAAAGAACCCTAACATTTCCAGATATCTCACAGCCTTTGTTTTAAAACCTGACAATTAAACAGACTTTCTGAGAACTTTTATTTGTTCCAACTCTATCTTAGCAAGGAGTCCGTATTTCTTCATCTTTTTCTGTCATCAGCTATGAAGCATCTTGTTTGGACGTGTCATATTTCTGTTTTATTTAATAAAATCAGCAATATTCTGCTTTTTCTTTCAAGTTGCTCTCAGCCTTACCCTTCTGTCTTTCCTTCTGCCTTCCTCTTCATTTTTTGCTGACTGCTGCCCTCTGTCTTCCTGTTTTTTCTTTATCTTTTAGAGAAGAGTCCTTCTATTGTACTGTTCCTATAACACCTGTTAAGAGGGAGGGATCAGGCTGGGAGAGGACAGAGGAGGTGAGGTTGTAAAAGTCTGGGCTAATTGAAATTTAGATATATACAATGTAACTTCAGTTCAGGCAACCCCACACATATTTTCCAAAGTTTTAATATTTTGATCTTGTCAGTTGAACAATACTCTGATTTTCAGCTTAATCATGATGACTTTTGAATGAAATGTAAAAGTTTCATTTGAAGCTTTGCCACTACTGTAAATCCAAAATTATTGTAGGTATTTAACAACAGTTTAAGGAAGTAAAAAAGTTTGTGCTTAAGTAATGCTAAATTTGAGATATAACAACTATATTTAAAGAGAGCAAAACACGCTCTGTTCTTATTTCATGATATGAAGGGGACATTAAGTGGAAGGCACAGATGGGTTTGGTGGCAACCTTAAATTGGGGGGGGGTGGTTTTTGGGTTTTTTCCTCCCATTGGCTTTTGACTCTGTCCCAGTTTTGACATAGGATGTATCCCCTTGCCATACAGGGTCAATGAAATTTGCATGATTTAAGTGATTGCAAGAGTCTCTGTCATTTCCTTAATGTTTTACATTTTGGCAGTTTATAGTAAGCATATTTGATAATGTGGACCCCTAGTTGTATACTTGTAGCTGAGGTTGTTTATATTATGATTTCAGAATTTGTTTGGAAGCAACAGCCTTGATGGAGGAAGCAGCCCTATGGTAAAACCTAAAGGAGATAAACAAGTGGAATATTTAGATCTGGACCTAGATTCGGGAAAGTCTACCCCACCTCGTAAGGTAAGCAGATGTTCCGCTCTTGCAGTTCTGCCATCAGGAGCTTAAAATTGCCTTCAGCAAGATCATCTTAATGGTCATTTCTCAAATGGGTCTTGGACCTTTCAGAGAAACCTGTGCTTGTTCTGTATCTGTTTGGGACATCTACTTGCTTTTTTGTTGTTAGTTTATTTGAACTTGTTTGTCACTGTTCCCAGAAAAAGAGCAGTGGCTCGGGCAGCAGCGTGGCAGACGAGAGGGTTGACTACGTTGTGGTGGACCAGCAGAAAACGCTGGCCCTGAAGAGCACGCGGGAGGCGTGGACTGATGGCAGACAGTCTACGGAGTCCGAGACGCCCACGAAAAGCGTGAAGTGAAAACACTGCCTTGTCTTCAAAGAACGGAAAGAAGCGAATTTTGAAGAATCACAGAACCACAATGGCGGTGTTGTTCGGCTGTACAGTACCTGATTCCCTGGGGTGGGAATCAGTTATTCACTGAAAAGGATGGAAGCCAAAGGACACTTTGAATATATCAAAGGAACTTTAAGATCATCAATTGGCTCTGTGGTATCTGGAAAAATCACACCCTGTAAATAACATGTAAAATAATATCACTTAGCTTTCAGAAAACCTTTTGTTCTGTAGTTAACACATTTGTAGTATTACTATGTTTATGCACTTTTTCAGTTACAATGTTGGTTCAGGTATTCCCGGTTAGTGTACCTTAATGCCTAATTCATCTGGAGAATTCTTTTTTCCTTACACTACTATTCCTTACAACGTTAGGTTAATTAAGCTACATGTAGATATGGAAATTAATATTTGAACTTCATTTTAACAACTCAAAATTGATTTTGCAGAAATACTTTCACAATTGAATAATCTACTTGAAATGCCAAGAGATGACCGTTAGTTACATACTTGTTTATATTTAATACACACAAGATTATTTGGAAGTCTACAGGTTACCTTCCTAACAAAAAATTGCTGTGAGTTAATAATAATGAACTCTACTGGGTTTAGACCTAAAATCCTGGCTTATATGTTAGTTGTTAGTGGTGGAACTTCTATTGTATTTTATTAATGACAGTGTCCTGTGTTCAATGGGTGAAGATTCTGCAGGGTGGGATCTTACACTTTCAAAGACTGAATAATTAAATGTCAAGTAAGCCTGCAAACCACTGATGGCATGCAGTAATATTGTGATCTCACACTTATTAACAAGAAATAACCTTTATATTATTTACAGAAGGTAGAGTATATAAATCAGGTACGTACCAAGCACTGTTGTGCTAATACACTGATCAGGTTTAGACAATGAGCTTTAGTTTTGTACTGTTTAGAAGTTCTAACGTCAGTTTTCAGTTCAACATTAATGGGACAGTTTGACATTCACTTTTTGTAGTACTAGCAAAATACTGTGATTTTGAATTAGACATTAATTCAAATGGAAATACTATGTTTTGACACCATAGTGCCCTTCTTATGAGCTCTGTTTTACTTTAATCTCCTGCTTGGCCTTATATTTAAATCCCTATGCAACTGATATTTTATATCTCTGTTTTTAAAAATTAGATAATATGCCTAAATGATCCCCTTGTAAACCAATTGTTGCTCTTTCCTGGTACAGGATTTTAAGCTCTGTATACTGTGATCCTTTATTTTACTATGCCAGTTCCAAATAATAATCTGCCTTGGTTTAGAAACATTTTTTGTTATTTGGAAGAAGATAGAGTTCTTTAAATACGTGAATGAGTTAGATCTAGGTAGAAAACTTACTAACACTTTTATTTTATACACCCTCAAGTAAGTGGTTGGTTTCATTTTCCTGCCCAATTGTTTTATTTTGTCCAGATCATTTAAAAGTTGAGCCTAAAGCTGCATTGTTTTCTGGCATGTTGGCCTTCGTACTGTGCCTAATCTACCATCGGTTGTTTCTCTCCCCTCACAGCCACAATCTACAGTATGTAAATTATCTTATTTTTAACAAAGGTTCTTTTTAAATTAGTAATATTTTGATGCTTTGAATGTTCATTTTAAAAAAGAAACTAAACACAATGCATTTTGAGGTGAATTTTAAATAAATCAAGTTGTTCGGTTTTGATGTGTAAACTCTGTCCTGTGAAGCAGCAAACGGATGCCAGTGTGTCTGGAAGGTGCCTGGATGCCAACCACACTTTGTCAGAATTGTAGACTACCTCCTAGTACCTCTCAAAAAACAAATGTACAGCTAGAACAATTTTCAACATGAATCTCTGATTTAAAACCCTGCACCAAAAAGCCAAATAATGTGAATTCCCAGTCTTTTGGGAGCCATGAGCAGTGATGTGCCTGAAAGAATCAGTCTCCTAGGCTGGCCTCTTTTGCTGAGCTAGTGACAGAAGGTGAGTTTGCTCTAAGTTCACTGATATCAGTCCTTGGTTTACAGATTGCACTTACTCTTTCTTCATTTAAAATTTGGCAAGATTCACAACATTAATTGTTATTATGATTGAGAATCCACTCTTAATTTCTAGGCTTTTTCCCTTTCTTTTGTTAAGGAAAACAGGAGTTTCCACACTGTACAGACAGTGTAACATTTTCTAAATAGCAGTCTACAATTCCTCTTTAATTAGATTTCTAAGCAGTTTTCTCCCCCATATTCCAGTAATACATTTTCCGTACTGACATGCTGTCCACCGTACGTTCAGAATCAGAGGCATGATATTAACTTTTGATGATACATCTCATTTTCACCAGTGAAGCTACAGGGGCTTCACTCTGCAGATCTGTCTGAGCTCCTGGATGGTCTAAGGATATGAATATAAAATTGAAAATGTGACTCCTAAAGTTGTAGGTGGTAGAAAGCAAGTGAAACTGATATTAGCTCTGCGTCACTTCCAGTTACTAGCTTTGTGAGGACACTCTAGTTGGAGGGAAGCTGGTGGAAACTCCAGTAGATAGTAGTGGAGAAGTCGTTTGTTAGTGTTGCTTGTCAAGTGTTCTTTTTTCAAATAGGTAAGTTTTTTCTTGTTTCACTCAAACTATATGTTACCAGTTGCAGAGACAGTTTTCATTGCTGTATGTGCCATTATAAATTGCAAATATATATATGTGCAGTATGTCTTTTACAAATACACAGCATCTTGCTCTTAAAAATCAAAAGAAAACTTGGTGCCTTGTGCACTAAGATTGACTTAAGAGGTGATTTGCTATTGCTCCATGGTGTGATCCGAACATTTCATTATCTGGTAAGTACCAGTGGCTACACTTTTACACGCTGTGACATAATTACTATTACCTCATGAAGTGCGGGTGCAAACACAGCTGCTCTATTCCACTAAAACTTTGTAATGTGACATTGAAAAAGGTGAAAATGTGATCATTAGTCCTTTTTCTTTACTGAGATTTGTATTTATGTACAAAAATAATAACAATCTGTTCATGTATGACAGTTGTGACATAGTGCCACACTTAGGGAGTACAGACAAATTACAGTATGGCTGTTTTGATTAAGTAATTTAGAATTCATTGCTTCTTGTAGCTAATTAGGGAGTGATGGGCACCTCTGTAGCTTTCACAGTCCACTAAGAGCCAAGAAAGATTTTTATCACAGTGAAATTTAAGTTTAGCTATTACTGCAGCAGTAACTTCTTATATGTGTGTGTGTGTGTGTGTATGTATATGTAGTAGTCTTGCAAAAGTACTTTGGAAACTTAGCAGCCCTGGACAGAACTTCCATTCCCTCCTTAGCTATAGAAGTTTGTGAAAAGTGAATGGATGTTTATTTGCTCAAGGAGAAGGTATTGCCATGCAATATCAGTGTGCGATTTGGACAGCAATAGTGTCACTTCATCTGTTGAAATATTTCACACCTGTAGCTCTTAAGAAGCTCAGCACTATCCACAGGTGAACTTAAATTTGGAGATTATCCTTCGTATTTCCTACATCTGCTCTTGGTCTCTGTGTATTGCACCAAACTGCTTCTTAAAGGTTCATTTCTTGTTGTTTGTTTATTAGTTGGGGTACTAATATGGCCCGTGACCACAAAAAAAGCAATAAGTGTAATGAGTGTTCCACAAAAACATGGTGTTGATTGGGTGTAGATGAACCAAATCCCAAGCAATGAGGTTTCTGGCTTTTTGCCTTAACTGAACAAATATTTGGAGTTCAGCTCTCAACCTGACAAGGTGCAGAGTGGGATAAAAAGAAAAGGTGTTGAGAGGGTTATGAACAATGTCTTTAACATTTTAAGTTTTCCAGTATATGTTTATGGTTCAGCAGCCCTGATGTTAATTTTCAGTACCAAAAGTGGGAGGAGAGCAAGTATTGGATGCATGACCAGTTGAAAGGTTTTTGCCATCTCGTCGTTAGGTAAACAGAGCTAGACTGTTCTGGTGCCAGTGGTTTCCTTTCTAGATGGTCTTTAAAAGAAAATGTCCATGTTTTATTTGAAAGGGATGATCTATGTTTGCTTCAGCTTTTTTATAAGAAGCAGGTTAGCTGAAGTGTACAGTTGTATAATCTGCTGTGAACACACACAAAATATTTAACTTTAATATGCTAAAATGGAATAGGAAAAAACTTGTACAGTTTAGAACATAAAACACCAAGTTGGTAAAATGGAGACTCTCAAAGTTTTCCTGCAGTTATAAAGCCAGCACTTGCAGTAATCATCATGATTCGCTCTTGAAAATCCTCCTAGGATCTCTCATCATTGCCAAGCCTTTTCCTGTTAAGTTATATCTGCAGTGTAATAAAAAGAAAATGCGCATCACATTTATTTTCAGAAAGACCAATCCTACTAAGATTTTAATAAATGCTGTTTGAGGTCCTGGGTTTAATGTGTGTACTTGGGGCTTGCACAAGGTACCCAGACAGCTTGACTGTTTTAATCAGACCAGAAGAGGAGGAAATAGAAATATGCCTTATTTTCCTTGAATTCCTACCAGACTTCAAAATATGTAAGTTTTCATATTTTTATGCACTTTTCAGGGAACATACTGTAGAGGAAGGAATCACTACTTGCTTCTGTGCACTTGTGCTGGTTTTTGCACACTTGTAAACTATGCAGACTAGCTGAAATGTTTAGGGTTTTTTTCTTTCCATTACATGTTAGGGGTGAAGGATGCAGGCCTGGGAGTTTTGGAAATGCCCTCAGACTGGCCTGCTGGTGTACCTCAATTAGAGTCTGGAGTTAATTGCATCAAAGCAGTGATTCAACTCTCTGCTGAGGTGATCTTCTTAGTAATACCTATAAATCATGGTGTGCATATTTAATTATTTTTTAAAAATTAATCATAATTGAAACCCAAATGTTGGAAACAAATGGTGTTTAGAGTTAAGCTCCCTAATCTCCAGTTAGGCATAGAGCAGCATTTGAAAAGGCGTTATGTGTAACAGGGTTCAAATTCTCCAGGCACACAAACCCATTTAGGATCTTCTGAAGAGCAGAATTTAATATTCAAGGCACCACTGTCCTCTTTAAGTAAGTGAAAGTTCCAAGAACTTTTTCAAAATCTAATTTCTATTCAATTATGTAAATATAAGTTTAGGAACCAAATTCTAAAAATATTTTAGAATTTATCCTTATATTTTAACTATATTTTTTTCCTTCATAAATTAAAGAAGTGATGATCCTCAAGATCTTTTTGCCTTTAGCTCTTCTCACTGACAGCCCGGTATGAGGAAGCACAAAATAGGCTTGGCCCTTGAACTTTTTTAAAAAGAAGAAAAAAGTAAAGGAGCCACCCAGGACCAGGATTTAGCCTCTGATCCCCTCATACACCATGGGGTGCAGCTGCCCACAATTCCAGTGTTTGGCTTCGAAGTTGGGACACAAATCCTGTGGCCAGTACCAGGGAAGCACTAACAAGCTCTGAAAAAGTGGTTTGCTTAAAAACAATATCAAAGGTTGAAGCAAAAATTTAGTTTTGGAGAGGGTTGGTGGGTTTGTTTCCTCTGTGTAAAAGGAATAGGATAAAATTTAGGATGGTGATGCAAATATACCCAGTACTACCCTTTATGAGCTGTGCTGCATCTCACTGTGAATTCTTTTGTTCACTCCTAGTTTTTTGTAATGGTATCTGTGGATTGTATTTTTTGTAGAACATTTGGTGTACCAGAAGGGTCACCTTTAAAGTCTGGGATCAAGGATCAGAAAATGTTGGCTCCCACCAACATTTTAAGTTTAGGGATAAATTTCCAATGGATAGTTCTAAGATTTTGAGATTTTCCTTTAGTAGGTGCATTGTGTGTAAGGATGGAAACTTGAAATTAAGCAAGCAGTTATTGTTCTGTAAATGGAATGTTATTCTGCTTTTAAAAAAACCCAAACAAAACAAAAAAAATTAAAATTATTTAAAATTATCTGTTCTGCGCACACATCAGACTTTTCTCTTAGTAGTTTTTATCTCCCCTCATCATAATGATCTGAATAAATGCTGTTATTTTTTTACCAAGACACTTAGTTCTTTGGTGAAGTCTTACTTTAATTTCCTGTGTCTTTCTCGCATGATTTTCCCCCCAACTATTCTCTTTATTAAAGGAGGGTTGAAAAACAATTACTTTTATAATAGCTGCTCTGGTTTTTGTGAGTGAGCAGGAGGTTTTTTTAACACAGCAAATCTCTGTTGTTATTCAGAATAATCACTACTGCAAAAAGGAATTCAGACGATGTATACAAAGCAGTAACTCCAAAGCAGTGACTATAGGCCAATACAAAAGGCATATTCATATATAAAACCAAGGGCTCAGAAAATACATGTGGCACAAAACAACCACAGCTTGCAGCACACGAAAGCCCACGATTTTTGCAATAAAAACTGTGTTGGAAGCCCCTGTATATTATATCTGTTCTGATACTACAGTTACAGGAAAGTAGGTATTTGTCAGTGGTAAGTGTCGAAGTGTTTTTCAAAGTCTTTCACGAATATTTAAGTATCTAAACACTATGGGGAAAATTGGCCCAGATCACAGCTGAGGAGAAACAAAGCAGCATAAGAAAGGCAAGAAAACCATGAAAATCAGATTAAGATGCTATGGTAGAGGCATCAGTGTATGAAATTTAGGTGTAGAGGCAGATAGATACCTGTGTATATGTGGAATCCAACTAGAACTGTTACTTTAAGGGATAAAACTGCCCATGTAGTTAAAATAGAAAAGTTGAAGTATTATGTCTTGCTTAAAAAAAATCTTTCTCAGATTTATCCCTATCTTTCACTGAAAGTTTATATCCAACTTCTTAAAATCCCTTTTTGCTTTAAGAATAACAGCAGCAGGAGGAAGTCTCAATGATCCCAAAGGTCTTTTCTAACCTAGTTAATTCTGTGATTCTGTAAGTCAGATGGCTTAACTGCTGTGCCAATAGATGGAGAAAGTGAATTTTCCAAAAGAGTCTTCCCTTGCCCCATCTCCCTCTGGTTGCAGTGCTGTAAGGTGAGGAGTGAACTTCATGAAAGGAAACGGGGCCAAGGCAGTACCTGGTTTCTGAGAGGGAGGAGAACCTGGAGTTTTGAAAAGTGAAGGATCTGTGTGTGTGTAATAAAGTGTTTGTGCATTATTTTTTATATATAAAAATGTATTTTACATATTGAAAAAATATACATTTTTGCCTTTTGGTTGAGCCTTTTCAGTCATAGCAGCAAAGAAATAAAATCTAAAAACATTTTATTTATTCTGGGATTTTTCTGTGAGAGTGCTGATTGTTACAGACTCTCAGCTCTTC
Source organism: Rhagologus leucostigma (assembly GCA_013397725.1). Lineage (NCBI taxonomy): Eukaryota > Metazoa > Chordata > Aves > Passeriformes > Rhagologus > Rhagologus leucostigma. The sequence continues at coordinate 1,077,417 of VZTD01000350.1, forward strand.
AAGGATCTCTGTAATGAGTATCAGCAGTTGACTCCATATGGGGTAATTTTTTTTTAAGGGTAAATTTTACTGATGAAAGGGCTTGTTTTAAACTTGACATAAGCAGAGTCTGATATGCTATGTGCATGCCATGTTGCTGTTACCAAATATTCACTGGTTTGTGGTTGGGCACAACTTGAAAGACTTTTGGTCTTCACATGTCACTATTTTTGTAGCCTACTTTTTGAAGGTAGACACACAGCAGGCTTACAAATGTTCATTACAGTTTGTTTAAGCATGGCAGATGAAGTCAGTGCTGTTTATTTTCTATGAAAGGTTAATTTTACTAGGATGGTTACACTGTAATTTGAACATCATCTCAACATCTTCACAGTACTCAAAATGTAAAGAGCATATGGATGAAATTTATACACCTATGTGTGGTAAACTCTAAAATGTTTCCATTGCATTAAGGAATCTACTGAAATTAATGTATGGTATTGTTTGCATGTGTTGCTTTTTTGTGGGGGATGGGATTTTTTAATAATGAAAATCAGTGCATTGCCATTTACGACAAAGCTGATGACAGTGACCTTTGCTGATGGGCAGAGGGTTTGGGGGTTTTTTGTATTGTTTTGTTTCATTTTTTTAACAGATGTAGCATGATTTTGATGGCTTCTTTGACTGCTGATCCTCTGTGTGTGTGTGTTTGTGTGCGTGTGTATACACACCACCTCTTGCCTGCAGCACTGTTAATCTGAGGCTGGAAGAAAAGTGACAGTGACAGAAGCGATGGCTTTGAAATAAGTCTAATTGTATTTACTTTTGATGGGATAGTCCAAATCAACATCAGCCTTGTGAGGAACTAGAAAAACTTGCAGTATCTTATCTCTTATGGGTAGTATCTTGCTTTGGCATTGCAAACTTAAAAAAAAAACGGCAAAAGCTCCCTAAGATCTGAACACAAACCAAGCTCTCACTGCTCTGTTACCTTCTTGAACCCAAATTACTGCCATGCCTGATGGAGCAACCACAAACACCTCTATTTCATTCCTTTCATTTCCCAAACTTTGGGAAGATGTACAATGTTGATACATGTGCAGCAATGCCTATTAGCATAATTGCTGCACAGCTAATAGTATCATTTAGAGTTGCTCTTACTTGTGGTGTTTCAATTTCTTGTTTAACAAGAAACCATCTAAAGAATATTAATTAAAGTTATGATTTCACAACTAAGCAACAAAATTGAAAGATGTGTCGCCCGAGAGATTTGACAAAAATCTGTAATTAGACTGTTCTTTACTGACTTCATAAGCATGTTAATAATTAGTTGTCTCTACAGTTTGGTACTGGCTGAGGGGGGATTTCTTGCTTTATTTTGTGTTTGACCATATGTTGGTGTTCAGCACATCAGTAACCTCTGTCGTGAACTTCTTTATGCCACTGGTTGCTTTTGATTTAAGGTCTTCATATTTGGGCTCTGTATGGACTGTTATGATTTTGTGTGTTTATGAACATCTTCATGTTAATTTGGAAAGTCCTCTTTCCTGCTTTGGTTGGGGTTTTTTGATTTGGTTTGGTTGTTGTTGGGTGGGCTTTTGTTTCGGTTTCGGTTTTCTGGGGGCTTTTTTGCATAGTCTTCTGCTCTGCTTTCAGGATTTCAGAAAATTCAAAAAGAAATTTAGAGCTTTTTGTCTTTTAACTTTCGGCAAGATTTTTTTTTTTCAATTATTTTGCCTCCAGAAGTAGAGATGAATGTTCACCTTTTCTGATACCAAGCACACAAATATCTCAACACCCCCACCCCCTGGCATGGTGCTGTTTTATTTTGCTGGATGGCCAAGGATCTATGAGATTTGGACAGAGGTTGTGCTTTTCTCCCTTCTCTATCAAATTAGATCCTACCTGTCAATTTTAGTCTGATGATAAGAGATGGTGTCAAAGGTGCTGAAACATCCTCACTGTTCTTCCCAAATACCTGACTTCTTCCCAAGGGCCTTCTACCCCATTTTCCTTCACCCTCCATGTGTGGTTCTGTTTGTGTGCTTTGCAAGGGAGGCAAAAGAATGAAAAATGGGAAAGTGGGGAGTGTAGCTCCCTTCCCACCCTGACCTACACTCCTCACCACATGGAGAGCACTGCATTATCTGGAGCAGCTCTGAGAGAAGGGGCAGGAGCTGAGGCACAGCAGGTGGACACAAGACTATGCTGGAAGAGTATAGGTGGCTAAATTAACACAGTTAAGTATCATTTGCTGCTGCATGTATTTAAAAGTTCAAGCTGTGTCCCTGAATGGAGAGAAAAGCATTTAGCAAAGCTCAGGGACTGGGTTTTCATCTTTCATAAGAGATGACAACAAGGAGTCGGAAAATATGCCAGTGAATTTGTGATTAGCTGAGAAATCCTATTCTAGGAAAATTGAGATTTTCTGGGAATTTATTCTTCTGAGTAGTTCTGGCAGAAACAAAGTGACACAATCTTTTGGAAATGTCAAAGCTAATAATTTTAACTTCAAAAAAAATATTAAAGGATGTCTGTAATAAAAGACAATGGAATGAAGGTTGTAATAATCATCATGGAGATGGTCTCTTTGGCTGCTACCTTCCAGGTTACAGTGGTTTCTCAGGACGTGGAAGATGCAGCTTCACAAACCTGTGGAGTGCACTCAGTGGCTGCATCTACACTGACAGCACTTGTGAACATTGCTGGAATACCTACAGGTGTGACAAATCTGCAGGAGAAGATGTGTAGAACAGTTTGGATGATGTGGAGAACCCGGTTGTCCACGCTGTAAACCAGTCAGGAGACTTTTTTTTCTGACTAGCTCAGGTTTGGCCCTTTGGATAGCCTCTGTTAGCACCTGGAGTGCAATAGTAGTGCTCTTAAGCAGACTTTCCTGTTCAGTTTCATCCCGTTCCGTGCACTCTGGGGTTCTGGGATGTATGCTCTGGTAGGTGGCACCTGGCAGGTTATCAGTGAGGAAGTGCACTCCTCCTGTGAGCGAAGGCAGTGCAGGTGTAGATCTGCTCAATCACATCCTAAAGCAGGGGGCTGCAGCCCACGATGCTTCAAGCTGGAAGCAGACACTGTGTTGTTGTATTCAGGCAGTTACAAAACTGTGCTTCTGTACTTACAAACTTGGTCTGGCTCCATCAACCTGATCAAGTGAGAGCAGGGGACTTCAGAGGGGTGGCTCTGTGACACCCTTTCTGAGAATGCTCAAGCCCCTCTACCCAGAGCTCATGGAGAGATGAGGAACCCATGCAGCAACCTGAAGCTGCCTCATCAGTAACTTACTGTACAGCATATTGCTGTCACCTGCTTTAATCACCACTGCTGCTCCCACCTGGAAGTGCCGGAGCCATGAGGTGGCACAGGGGGGCTGCTGCTGGGCTACAGCCAGAGCATGGCTTCACCTCCTCAGGTGATTCCTAAGCCTTTCCTGGAGGGCTGTGAAGATGGTGAAGGGTCCTGAGGGGAAGCCACATGAGGAGCGGCTGAGGTCACTTGGTCTGTTCAGCCTGGAGGAGACGGAGGGGAGACCTCATCGCAGTTACAGCTTCCTCATGAGGGGCAGAGGAGGGACAAGCACTGATCTCTTCTCTGTGGTGACAGTGACAGGCCCCCGAGGGAATGGCCTGAAGTTGTGCTGGGGAGGTTTAGGTTGGACGTCAGGAAAAAATTCTTCCTCCAGAGGGAGGATGGGCACTGGAACAGGCTCCTCAGGGAAGTGGTCACAGCAGCAGCCTGACAGAGCTCAAGAAGTGTTTGGACGACGCTCTCAGGCACAGAGTGTGACTCTTGGAGATGTCCTGTGCAAGGCCAGGAGTTGGACTCGATGACCCTTGTGAGTCCCTTCCAACTCAGGATATGCTGTGATCTTACGCAGGGTATGAAAGCTCTTGCCTGCCCAGACTTGACCTGATCTCTCCTGTACGGCCCTGAGTCACGGGGAGGTGAGGACCCCGCAGTCACAGAGACGACTTCCACTCCCTGCCCGGCCTCAGCAGCCGCCGCGGGCTCGGTGGGATCCCAGCGGATCCCAGGGCGCTCCTTCCCGGGCGCTCCGCGCTCGGACCGGCCGGGCCTTGCAGCGCCCCCAGCGGCGGCGGCGCGCGCCGCTCGCTCCCCGCCGTC
>VZTD01000350.1:1081883-1110934 GCA_013397725.1 Rhagologus leucostigma
GGCAGGTGGGACACCCCGGGCCGCGTGGGGCCGCGGGAGACAATGGAGGAGCGGCCGCGGGGCCGCACCTGGCAAAGCCGGGCCGCGCTCCGGCCCCGCCGCCCTCTCTTCTGACCTCTCTCCCACCCGGAGCGCGGCCCGGCGGGGTGGGGGTGTCTGGGGGGGTCCCATCCCTCCGCGCCCCCTCCCCGCTGCGCAGGGGGCCCGGGAGTCGCGCTCCTCCTGCCGCCGGGACACGGGGAAGGAGGCGCTGCGGCCAGGTCACGCCGCGTATTTGTTTTCCGAACGGGGCGGCGGGAGCCCCCCGCGCTCCCGCAGGCTTTCCCTCCGCTTCTGCCTCCCCGAGACCCTGCCCAGCCTTTGCGCTTCCTGCTCCAGCGGCGAGCCAGCCCGGCGTCTAAAAAGCACGAGCAATGTTTGTCTGCCGAAGTGCTTCAAAACTTTTTTCTTTTTTTTTTCTCCCTTTTCTTTTTTTTTTTGTTGGGGGGAGCGGAAGACGGTGTGAGGGTTGTTGGAGGGGTTGTTTTGGCAACAGGTGCGTATATTCCAGAAATTTCAAGTTGGAAGTGATTGCCTGAAGATGCTAATTGTATCGCAGCATTGTTTCTTAAATGATAGCAGGAAACTGGTCGGTCCTGCTTTGAGCGCTCGGTGTTTTGTACTCTGAGTCACGCTGGGCTGTCCAACCTACTTGATCTAAATAAATTTGTAAATGCCATGTTTTTCGAATGAACAAGTAGCCAAAGCACTGTGGGAAATAATTCTTGCTCGAACCTGCAGAAATAGGGCAATTCCGGGCTGGAGTTTAGCGTATGGAGGCTGAGAAACGCGTGTACTCGAGGCGCCCGTGTGCGAGGGCTCTCTGTGCTGCAAAGTGAGTTCCTTTTTTACCTTGGGAAGGGATTTCTTGGCATACAGTGAAGTTGGAGTTGGAATGCCTTCTTGATAGTCGTGAGCATCTGAAAGACTGCTTTGCCTGATCTCCAGCTAAATTGCGGGGTTTTTCATCTGTGCAGCAGATGATGAGCTTGGATGGCCGTGCTGCTCTACCGCTGTGCTTTCCAGGTTTGGCGTTGCGGGAGAAAGGGGAATTTCGAACAGAAGTTCCAGCAGTCCTCTGCTTGTGCTCACTGGGTGTTGGCTCAGTCCAGTGAGGGATGAGTAAGAGGATTTGGTTATGACTTCAGAAGAGCTTTAGCCATAACTTCTTATGCTCAGTTCTTTATATTTTGACTAGTGAATGAAACATTTGTGTTAGGATTTTTCTGTTTCCACATGCCTCACCTGCCAGAGGTTTGTGAGGAAATACCCACCGACAAACATCTCGTTTCTTGCCAGCCTTTGTTTCATTTGTTTCTTACTTTTCCTGTTTCTTTGTTCTGTATTGGCCAGTAAAGACTGAATTTAGCTCCATTCTTACTTGGCTCAGTTAAACAGATGGTTAATAAACACTTGAAAGCATCTCATTTGTTTCATTTTCTCACCCTTTCAAGAGTTATTTTGTGATATGTTACCTTAGCATTGTTTATCAGGGAAGGATCATCTCACTGCTTTTAGTTTTAACAACAGAAGATGAAAATACATATGGGAAATGGTGTGGAAAGAGTTAACCTAATGACAGAAGAGACAAGGATAAAAAAGCTCTGATCTGAAAGAGTAATTGAAGGCAGTATGTTAAGGATTTGGCAGGAAGGGAATGAGGGAGTACTGCCCTCTCCCAGCCAACTGGTTTTTCTGTTGTTACTAATACCATGGGTAATAAACATTATTTGATTTAGTAAACTACATAGGGGAAAAATACGGTTTCCTAAATTCCTCCTCAGCTTTCAGGACAAAACTGCAGTCCTTGTTTAGATTTGTTCCTTTGATACAGAATGATGAGGGATCAGAGCAATCTGGCAAAAACCTTGAAATTACCCTCTCTTCAGACCTGGAGCTGGTGCTCTTACAGTCCGCTCAGGAGGGGTTGGCTCACCACCCTAGAAGTGGCATGCTGAGCTCCTGGACCACAGGTGTCTCCCTCATTCACGTTGATGTGATGCTTTAATGATGGAGCTAAATCGGATTACAGAGACCCAGCTCTGTCCCTCACCCCGTGGCAGGGATCTTTGATCCGTCTCCAGGTAATTGTATAGGAAATAATAGAGAGCTGCCTACTATCTGTCCACATCAGGTGCCACAGCCAGCTTTTGCTGCTTTGATACTATGTGAAACACGTTTATTCTCCTTCACATGGGTATCTTCACTTTTTTCAGAAATATTTCTTTTTAATTCTTTTTCATCTCAGGAGTCTTTTGATGATGCATCTCTGGCGAAACAAAAAGAAATCCAGGAAACAGATCCTACATACGAAGAGAAAATGGTATGTAATATTTGGGACTATGTACAGCTATTCAGTACTTATGCACTTACTTAAAATGGATTTGAGTTTTCTTTTTGCTTGTTTGAAGTATCTTAACTGGATTTATAAAGCTTTGTTTAGGTATTAAAAGATATTTAAGTAACTTGAAACAGAAAAGTCCAGAAAAACGCTCCTTGGACCCTTCTCCTTTCCAGCATTTTAAAGTTACCTGTAGAGCAGTCCATCCTGTAGGCAAGGGGGATTATAAAGAGTTGAGCATTCAGCTTCTCAGTCAAAAATGGAAATCTCTTTGTGAAGCTTTAGAGACCTCAGGTTTTTGAAGATGGGCGGTGATTCTGTGCTTCACAGGCTAGAAAGGAGAAAATTTGCTATTTTCTTTATTTTTTTATAATATAGGATCATTTTAGTTTTTATAATGTAAGAGACAGAGTTGCCCATTCCTCACCATCTCATTGCAGTTTCTTTCTCTGTTCCTCCCTGTTTGCCTTTCTTCCTCTTTTTAATTCCAGTGTCTGTGACTCCATGTCGAATTTCTTCATAGGAAAGTGAAACTGATTCTTATAATTTGCTGCTTCCTGTGTTATTTCTTCTTGCCACTGAAAATAACCCAGTCATCTTCTGCATATTTCTTTGTGCTACTTTTTGGCACACTGAAGGAAGTGAACTTGGAATTGTCTCCTTTAGTCTCTAGACAGACACAATAACAAGGGCAATTGTGTTTTAGAGATGCACTGAAAAAGAAAATGGGAAAAGTGTCTCTGTTGGTAGAAGGATAGCTCAGGGTTGCACAGTACAGCCTGTTCTTTTCTGTGTCCTGTCTAAAAGACACAGATAGTGTTTGTTAGTCCTTTAAAAGAACATCCTTAAGTGCAGTTAAAGCAAGTGTGGGGGTGTGTGTGCAGGGCCAAAACTTGCAGAAGATTCCTCACTGAAATTTTAGAATGAGGAACTTTCTGCAATGCACTTCGCATCTCTTCTGCTTCTCTTTTGTACAGCCAGTAAAAAAAGAACTTAAAAATAAGGGTGAGCAATAGGGATAGTACTGAGATCTTAGCTGGCTTAAAGCTCAGAAACTCTTACAGAGTAAGCAAACAAAACCTATGAAGAATAGACAGGAAAACTTAAATTTAGTGGATGTGGATTGTAGCTGTGTCATTCAAGCTTAAAATACTCTTAGAGTGAGTCTGAGTCCTTTGTGGTACCTCTTTTGTGGTGTCTTTATTCTCTAACACTTTGTCTTCCTATCTCTTCCATAGTGCAGGATCTGCTTGCTCAAAGGAGGAAAACACTCACAGAGCTGCCATTGCTCTTGCAGAAGTCTGGAACATATGTTCCTTTTTACTAAGAAAACTGACTTCCTGTAGCTGTGCTGCAAGTTGCTAAATATCAGGTTATGCTGTGGCAGCTGGCAGAATGTCAGAGTGGTTACTGTTAGCCTTGGAGCTGTTTCTGGCTTGTTTGTCTGTTCAAAGTTTTGGTGTGGCCTTGGCAAGGTGTGTTGATTCCAAATGGAACCTGTCTCAAAGAAGCTAATATTGATACTAATATTGTCTGCTGTAATCTTTCTTGCACAGCAGAAACAGCAATTCCTATCAAAGGAGGCAGCCTGATGAGTTAGGCTGAGCATATCTGAGGTCTCTGCTACTGAAATAGATGTTCTGGCTTGTGGCTATGAGCTGCTCTGCCCTCACTGCCCGCTTTGATGCCAGCTCTGTGTCTTATCTGACAGCCCAGGGAGGTTCTGTATCTTGCTGAGCAGGCAGGTCACCAGTGCAGTAGAGAGCAGTTGTTGCCAGTTTGGTGAGAGATGAATGACTACAGTGAAGAATCTCTTGTGTGTGATGGATGGGGGGAAATTTCTGGGAGTGGGACTATCACTTTTGATAGGAGAAAGTTGTTAAGGGGGCTCTGACCTTACCTAGTGAGATTTGTGCCAAAGTCAGATTTCAGTCTTGGCACAGATCTGTCTTGCAGCTTTGATCTTGTTGTGTAGCAAAAATGAGCCTTGGCCCCAAAAAAAAGCATTGAATCTGTTAGCAGCAGGTATATTGATACTAATCATCTCTTCTTTGGTGTTGTAGTGATGTGTATAAAGTAATGTGAATCTATATTTAAAAAGTATTTGTTTGCTTTTTCTTTTGAGTGAATACATACTGGAATGTCTCACACTTGTTCCATTTAATTTTCCCTTGTCACCAGCAAACAGACAGAGCAAACAGATTTGAGTATCTGTTGAAGCAGACTGAGCTCTTTGCTCATTTCATTCAGCCTGCTGCTCAGAAAACTCCAACTTCACCTTTAAAAATGAAACCTGGACGTCCACGAATAAAGAAGGACGAGAAACAGAATTTACTGTCTGCTGGAGAGTGAGTGATGACACATAGGCCAACTTCTACTATAATTGAGATTTTACTGTACTTTAAAAGTGGAAGTTAAACTTGCTAAGTTTTTGTCTTGTGTCAGTGTGTGTGCCTTTTTTTCAACTGCCCACACGTAAGTTGAGGGTTGCTTAAGAATTCAAGGAGTTACGAGAGATTTGTGTTGATGCTAAAGCTTTCCAGCATGAAGAAAAGCAGGGTCAGAAAAGTAAAGCAGTCGTGGTTCTAAATTTTAAGAGCTCATGGAGAGCATCAGTATGCAACACCTTGCAAGCAGCTTGAAAATTGTAAGTCTAGAAATTTGGATTGCCTTCATTGCAGTTTGTATGGCTGCAGTGTTTGGCAGGTGCAGCAGAACTTAAATGAAGTGTTGTTCCCTGTCTTGTAGTACTGATGCACACATTGATCCCTTTCCAGTCACTTTGGGCTGATATTTGAGCCTGCTGAACATGAATTCTAATCTTGCTAGAAATTTCTTTGGGTGTTTGCATTCTGTATTGCAATATATCCATTAATATACATTAGATTTTATTTCGGAACAACTTGATGACTTTTCAGTTTATCCAGAAACTTATTACTTTCTTGGACTTTTCCAGCTATCGGCACCGTAGAACAGAGCAGGAAGAGGACGAGGAGCTGTTAACAGAAAGCTCCAAGACAACAAATGTCTGCACTCGATTTGAAGAATCTCCATCATGTGTGTTTCCTTCTTTTTTTTTTTTTTTTTTTGCCCCCTTTTTCTTCAAAATGTTTCAAATGAACTTGATTTTCATGCTCCGTAAGGATGATGAAATAATTTGGCGGGACAGAAGAGGGAGGGAAAAAATCCAGCATCGATCTAATGGTACAAAATGTATTATTGAGGAACTGCTTATTTTCAGTCAGGCTAGAGAGATGGTACAGTGAGTCTTGTCCCTTAGAAATCCAGTTGCTGTATTTCAGTTAATAGGAAAGAGTTTTTAAGTCTGTCATCTTATCGTTTTTATGTATGTAACCTATATTCTGATATAATTTAAAGCATGTAACAGCTTCCAGTTCATTTAATGGAATTCAGTATTCTGTTGTTTAAATGCTTGACTGTGTTCTGATTTGGACAGTGGTAATGGAGTTAGAATTTCCATGTGCTTTGGGTTCTTGCAGAAAACAAAGCTGTTGCAGCAGCTTGCAGAAACAAAATTAACGTGTTGCTGTCTCCACTCTGCATTGTCCTTGAATTTATTACATGAATTTATTACTTGATTTTGTTCTGTAGCTTTGCTAATCACTATCAATTAGCAGCCAGCAGGTGGTGAAATTCTTTCCTAAGTTTTTGTATATCTTTTAGTCTATTCTTTGATGTCTTTTAGATGTGAAATGGGGAAAGCTGCGCGATTACCAGATCCGAGGACTGAACTGGCTCATTTCTCTGTATGAAAATGGCATCAATGGCATCCTGGCAGATGAAATGGTATGCATAGAGCCCGTGTTAAAGATCACTTAAGAACACATGCAATGTAATGCCGTTTTAGTCCAGCTGTGTTTATGGGAGTTTTAATAACAAAAAATGCAATATATAATTTGCCAAATCATATTTTTCTAATGTGTTTAAAGTCACTAATTTTAAAAGTGTCAGAGGTATCTTACTTTTAATAAATTGTGCACGCAGGTTTCAAAAATAGACATATGGAAAGGGAATCCGTCAACCTATAGGAACATGAAGTTGGAGGGGAGTTGTTCCACAAAATGACATGTCCTCTGTTTTCTTTCTCTCTAAATTGGAGGTGTTTTGTTATGATATTCTCAAGCTGACCTTGTGAGGAGAGTGTCATATATGAAAAGAGCAGCAAATGTGGAAACACTTCCTGTTGTTAGGGCCACATGTAGATACCAGGATATGAGTGTCCTAAATGGACTGATCTCCACAGAACAGCTATAGCAGTGGGAATTTTCTGGGAAAGATGGTGCACAGCTAGAGAGCTGTGTTAAAATTTCTCATACACCGTGACCATGGGCATTTCAGTTGGCACTGGCCATAGTAGCTTTTGCTTCTGTTTTTAATCTTTTCCCCCAAAAGACAAGGGATGAATGCAGAAGAAATTGTAGTAGTTTAACAAGCAGATATTTTTGTCCCGTTAATAATTTTAGATGTATCTCTTTTTCATAAGGAGTAGAAAAGAAGAAACAAAAATCTAAAATCTAATTAATTTCAGTGTATTGCATTTCCCATATCTTGTAATTTCTGTTTAATAAAACATCAAGATAAGTGAGAGACAAATGAGTTTACATTACTGTTTAGTAACATTCTTTGCTTTTAAATACATCAAGGATTTTCTTAAACATGCATGCTTATGAATAGTGGATTTTTTTTGGGCTAAGTGGAGTAGGCTTGTTTTAACGAAAACATCTGGGAAGCTTTATGAGTCCTTGGATTTGTGGTATTCCAAAGTCCATCTTGTGTTGAAGAGATTAAATATTATTATTACCTTTTTTTTTGTTTATTCTTAGGTATTAATCCTTTTGAAGTTATTAATGTTTTTCACACAGCTTATAAACACCTTTCCACATCTTGTACCAGGTGGATTTTGGTTATTTTGAAGACAAAGACTCGGAATTTTAGAATCAAAAATTACTTGTGCTGATGGTGTTTGGGGTTTTTAATTCCTGTGCATTTGAATCAAAATATTTTTGAATTATTTAAATTATAGGAATTATCTGATTTTTCAGGTCTTCCTCAGTTTTGTTTTAGTTACAATTATATGTTGAAGATACCATGTTTTACCAGAAGCTCAGTATTTGTTTTCTTCTTTGACATATGCAGCTTTTTACACTTGTTTGGTTCTCTCCTCGCAGGAACTGATGTAATTTCTGGCCTGTGGAAGCCTCTTTTTAAAAATTAATTAAGAACTTATTTACTATCATAAAGCATTATTAATATAAGATTGATAATATATAATATTATGGTGACAGTGTTATTAATATTAACACTCAATTAATTGAAGAAATTAAAAATTCCTAAGTGTTCTTGAATTATTCACTTTATTTCAAGTTTAAGAGAACACCTAAATGCAGTTTGTAAATTTTGACCTTTAAATAACCTGAGTACACCATAGTCTACAAAATAAAGGAAGCTTCCTTGTACTTTTAACAAGGTGTCTTACTTGAAAGGTAAGGCAAAATTCTAATTTCATAATCCAAGGTTTGAAAATGTTACTCTTGCTTCTTTGTTTTAATGAAATGTGGGAAGCCATGCAAGCCTTTCCTAACCAAGCCTTTGATAACCCTTTTTGTATCTCCCTCATTTGTTAAGGCTGCTGTGCCTTACATGCTGTACTCAGAGCTCACTCTTGGGTTTTCTTAAAGGTATTTTCTGAGAGGTTTTCTTTTTTCTAACACATTAATGTGTTTTACAGGGTCTTGGGAAGACACTGCAAACAATTTCTCTTCTTGGCTACATGAAACACTACAGAAACATTCCTGGACCTCACATGGTGTTAGTTCCTAAGTCCACTCTGCAGAACTGGATGAATGAATTCAAGAGATGGGTACCAACACTTCGAGCAGTTTGTTTGATTGGTGACAAAGACCAGCGAGTAAGTTTGGATATGGTGGTTTTTCTTGTGTATTCCTCTGTAAATCCAGCATGTGATCTTTTTGTCCTTTCCTTTTCCTTCCCTGGGAAGGATATTACTTGGATTGTAGTGGTTTAAGACCTACAATGCTGCCTAGTCTTGTAATAACCAGCTTAGAATTCATGTGTGTGTTGCCCAGTTATTGCTTCATCACTTTATGTTCATAATTTCTTGTCAAAAATTTGCTGTCTTCTTTTATGAAGGCAGGACACGGTGTAGACCAGCAAAACCCCATGAGACTTAAAATAGGAAAATTGTACCAGTGCTACTGTGTTCTTTTTGCTTTAAATTTGAAAAAGCCTCAGTAACTAGCTGTCACTTTGTTATCTAGGCTGCCTTTGTGAGAGATGTGTTGTTGCCTGGAGAATGGGATGTCTGTGTAACATCATATGAAATGCTTATCAAAGAGAAGTCAGTATTCAAAAAGTTCAACTGGAGATACCTTGTTATAGATGAAGCCCACAGGATTAAAAATGAAAAATCAAAGGTAATTTATTTTACACTGAAAAAGAGATTTGTGTGGGTTATTAGGTGGTGGTGTGGGGACTAGTAATGTTTTTATATTTGCTCATGTCTCAATGTCCTTCAGTTATCAGAAATTGTAAGGGAATTCAAGACTACCAACCGGCTGCTATTAACTGGAACTCCACTTCAGAACAACTTACATGAACTCTGGGCACTTCTCAACTTCCTTTTGCCAGATGTCTTTAACTCAGCTGAAGTAAGTCTTTATTTCTGCTAATCACATTAATTTTGCCAGTTTTCCAGATTTGAAAATATACCTGGATATGTATTTAGGGATGTCAGTTACTGATAAATGAGAGATTGATGATTAGAAATGTTTGTGTTGTAGAGCTTTTCATAAAAATAGGCCAAATAGGGTAATTTGTTCTTTTACTTACTGGCTATAGAAGAGTTGTATTTGTTCACCATTGTGATGCCATTGCACCTTGAAAGGAAGCCTCTGACAAACTGATGATTTTGTTGATACAGGATTTTGATTCATGGTTTGATACAAACAACTGTCTAGGGGATCAAAAACTGGTGGAGCGCCTTCATATGGTGAGTCCTTCTGCTTTTTGTACAAATGTTCCTTTTACCTAAGTTAAATCCTAAACAATTCTTCTAATGCTTCTTATGATAGACTGTTAAGATAAAAGAGATTATTCCAGAAATTTTCAGTCAAGTAAAATTAAGTCAAAGGACACAGAACCATATGAAAAATGATTTTGACCTAATCTTTGAGTCTTCCAAAGAAAGGACATGTATATCCCATGTACAGCAAATAATCTCTCCATACAGGTTGCTTTTTCAGATTGTGTAATAATAGGTCTGGTATCTGTGATAGAGAATATCTGCTCTGTGTTTTGTCTGTTGACTTGCTTACTGTTTCAGTTTCCAAAATGCATTTAATGATGAACCTCTTTCAGGTGCTACGACCATTCCTCCTCCGTCGCATCAAGGCTGATGTGGAGAAAAGCTTGCCGCCGAAGAAGGAAGTTAAAATTTATGTGGGCCTCAGCAAAATGCAGCGAGAATGGTAATTAATGCGTGTGCTTGACTGGGCTATGGTTAAGGCTCAGAAGGAATGTGCTGTCTGTGTCTTGAAGGTTGTGTGGAACTTGATTTAATTCTCTCTGATGTACTCCCAGTTTATACCTATTTCTTTGTGACACTGCTATGATGACAGAACCATGCATGTCAGGGAGATTTACCTGATGAAATGAGGGAGAGAGTGAGCTTTTGATGGTATTTGTTGCTTAAAGACAGACCAACTTCATTTTAGAGTGACCAGAATGTTTTTTTCCTTTCTTTGCTGTAGGTATACGCGAATCCTGATGAAGGATATAGATATCCTGAACTCGGCTGGGAAGCTGGACAAGATGAGGCTGTTGAACATCCTGATGCAGCTGCGGAAATGCTGCAATCACCCTTACCTCTTTGATGGAGCAGAACCTGGCCCACCTTACACAACAGACATGCATTTGGTCACCAATAGTGGCAAAATGGTAGTTCTGGACAAATTACTACCTAAGTTGAAAGAACAAGGTACGCGTCTCATTTCTGGGCTTTTGAGAGTTTTTTGGTTCAGTGATGTTTCTGTGTATCTCGAACAAAAACCAGCAGAGTTTAGCCGGGATTATTGTTGATTTCTAGTATGATACCAGCTTGGATCAGTAGTTCATTGTGGCTTTTTGTGCTGAACTGTTTTGATTCCTTTTTTTTTTAATCCCAGCTAAGTTGAGACCACAGAAATAGCATTTGATCAGGGCTTTAGGTTTTCTTTCCTAGTCCAGTTAGCCATTTGAAATACAATTATTAGTATTTTAGCCACACCTTTGATTTGCCATGAAGGACCATTTCAGATTCAGAGTCCTTATGCAGGGTTAAAGTCAAATCCTTTGGGGAATGATGGTCTTTCTTGCTGGATGTGATTTTGAGCAGCACCTGAGGTTTTTCAGTGTGTTCTATAAACACTGAGACATGGAGGAACTCTTGAGTTGTTTTTAAATTATTTGACGGTAGGGACAAAGCTTTGAAATGGATTACTTTAAAACTCAACTTGACACAGAGTTTTTGACTCTGGAATAAATTTTTAACTCATTGTTTTTTGAAGTTACTGAAGTAACTTTGCTAAAGGAGTTGGAGGTAAATTTGTGAGTAGGGACACTTAGCAGCAAAACAAAACCACATCCAAACCTCAGCCTTCAGTTAACATGAAAGTAACCTGTACTTTGTATCTAGGTATCATCCAAGCAGCTGTGGCGGTATAACTCAAGACCAAAAACCAAACAATTCAGTGGTTACTGTGCTTTTTTTGATCTTGGTTTCTTCCTGCTATCAGGCTGATTGATGAGGTGTTGTAATTAATACTGGCCTGGTCTCAAATCAAATGATCATCTTAAGCAAAAGAGTTCAGTATTAGCCCTTGAGTCTAAAGGCCAAAAGGAAATAGAAACTTTGTTATATCCTGTGTTTTACTTAAATTTCTGCAGTAGACTGGAAATGGTTGTGTATGTATGCATAAATTACTGAACATTAACTTTTCTTTTTTTTTTTAAGTTGTTCTTGGCGGGTAAGTAAACTGACAAGTCTTTAAGAAGAATTCACTTTATTTCTAGACATCTTAAATCTAAAACAAACAAAATACTTAAAAATTTTATTCTTTATACCTGATGATGTTTTTGTATTTGTGTTACCATCTTATTCTGTTGTGTCTGGGAATGTTTTGTTAAGGAGTACAGCACAAAAGAAAAGGGAAAAGGCAGCCATTAACTAGAGAGTGACGTATCAGAGTAAGACAAACATGTCCCATGGGAGGGACATGCTGTGACAGCAGCAGCTGCAGCCCTGCATTGTAGTTTGGGGTCTGAAATTCAAACTACTTTTCTTCTTAGTACGTGGAACTGCCCTCCTTCCTTTTCTGGTAGACTTGCAGAATTTGTTAAATCTTATGTTTTGGTGAAAGAATAAGAAACCTTTTTACCCAAACAGGCTCAAGGGTTCTAATCTTCAGTCAGATGACAAGAGTCCTAGATATCTTGGAAGATTACTGTATGTGGAGGAATTATGAATATTGCAGACTGGATGGACAAACTCCTCACAATGAACGACAGGTATTCACAATTTTAAGGATTGTATATAAGTAAAAATACAACTTCTAAAACATTTTGTTCAACTGATACATTATTTTCATTTATTTAGGCTTCCATTAATGCATTCAACGATCCTGACAGCTCAAAATTTGTGTTCATGTTGAGTACACGAGCAGGAGGTCTTGGAATCAATCTGGCTACTGCTGATGTTGTAATTCTCTATGATTCAGACTGGAATCCACAAGTAGATCTCCAGGCTATGGTAAAATTCCAGATGAAAATTTTGTTTTTCTTTTCCTTTTCACAGAACTTTGCTAGAAATGTGTACTTCCAAAATAAATTGGTATTTTCCCATTTTAGCACAGGAGTAGGATTTGTAAGACCAATTTTTAGTTCAAGTGCAGCTTCCACTGTGTGGAACCATTAGTCCTTAGTCACATTTGGGTTATACAATGTTTTATGCAGTGGGAAATGCTGGGTGGATGCTATACCTCTTAGTATTATTTAACGAAAATAGCCTACTTGATTAAGTAAAAATGAAATAAATCTAGGTTTTTAATCCCAAAACTATAAAGCTTTAAAGCTTTACTGTTGCAGGGAGTGGAGGTGAACGTGTTTACACTGTTTTTCCTGAGATCTTGAAAATGAGATATAGAAAAGTAGAATTAAACTTTTCAAAAACTGCTTCTATGGTGATGGTAATTGAAGGATCTCCTTTTAGCTACTATCTTTAATTTTTTTTTAAGTAGATTTGCACGCATCTCCATCCTGGAAGCATGTCAAGGACATTAGTGACCACCTAAGAAAGCAAAGCTACTTTAAAAACCGCCAGTGGTTTTTTTTGACAAACGAGGCCTTTCAGTGATAAGTCTTGGAAATCTCTTTAATTATTTCAGTTAACCTGTAGAGTCTCAAGTACTCTAGCAAAAATTATTTCAAAAGGGTGATGGAACTGGTGTCTAGAAGCTCAAGTGAGACAGTACCAGCTACCACTACAGGTGTATGTTGAGAATACTGATTCTCACAGTGGTTCATGTTTTGCTAGTCAGGAGAGGCAGGGTATTGTATTTTTCTTGAACTACTCATGGCACAGTTGTAGGATTTTGAGAAAGGCAGCTTTTGGTCAGTACAGAGATGATTTCTTCATTCTTTGATTTTATAGAAGGTTGCTTAAGGTCAGGAGCATCCAAGTCTTCTTCCCTGTGTGATTTAACAAAAAACCCCAAAACATGCTATTTTTCACACATAGAGACAGACTCATTGTCGATGTTACTGAAAAAAAACCCCAAAACTTACAATGTAGATAAAAATGTAATGTTTTGGGTAGCCGTGGATAGCTGTAAACATTTAAGTAACCTATGCTGTTCTGTTTTGTAAATTAGTGTGCTGGAAATAATGAAAATCTTAAGCCTAATTATGTAGTCTTGCTGGAAGACAAGAACTGAATTTTTGTTACTGTTTTGGCCAGGATCGAGCGCACAGAATTGGCCAGACCAAGACTGTCCGGGTGTTCAGGTTTATTACAGACAATACAGTGGAGGAAAGGATAGTGGAGCGTGCGGAAATGAAACTCCGCCTGGATTCCATAGTCATCCAGCAAGGCAAGTATATGAAGGCACTTCCGTATCTAGGATGCAATCCTCTTCTTTGCCCATTGTAAACCATGGTGGAATCAGCCAGTAAGAACCAGTGGGAATGTTGCTTTTGCCTCAGCTGAACTCTGAAGAGAGGGTGCAAAGGCCTCATCCACTTGAAAATTTATTTTACTGTAGGAGTAGGCATTTGCTCACTAACTTTTTGCTTACCTCCCTAGTGATACATGCATACAAGTGGATGTAGTCAGATTCGGTTTTTTAAAGCACTCAGCTTCTCCTTTAAACTGGGGAAATGAATGCCTTTCCTTTTTCTAATAGATGGAGAAAAGGTGGTTGACTTACTTGGAATCAGTAATATATAGCTTGTATGTGGAAATATAAGGGGGAGAAAATTCATGTGTTGCTCCTTCCATAACATAAACTCTTTAGTTAGTTGCTATCCTTGAGCGTTTTTATCTTTAGGAAGATTGGTGGATCAAAACCTGAATAAACTTGGAAAGGATGAAATGCTGCAAATGATCAGACACGGAGCAACACATGTGTTTGCCTCAAAGGACAGTGAGATTACAGATGAAGATATTGATCACATTTTGGAAAGAGGGGCAAAGAAGGTGAGAAAGTTTGGAAAGGGGAAGCCCACGTGTAGATTTAAATGTGATGGCAAGATAATGTGTCTCTGGATGATAACTTGGTTCCAAGCTGGAGAGAAAAGGGGTTTTGTTGTGGAGGGTTTTCGTGTTGCTCAATCGTTCTTGTTTTTTCTGATGTTGTCAGTAAGATGTTTTATAGTCAAGTACCTTCTAGAATGGCTCCTCTTCTTTCTGGCAATGGGATGTTTTAAAATGAAGTACCTTTCAGAGTGGCTCCTTTCTGGGAATGAGGTGTTTAATAATGACGTGCCTTCCAAAATGGCTCCCGTTCTATCTGGGAATGAGATGTTAAATAATGAAGTACCATCCAAATGGCTACTGTTCTTTTCTGTATCCCCCGTCCAAGACTGCGGAAATGAACGAAAAACTTTCAAAGATGGGTGAAAGCTCCCTTAGGAATTTTACTATGGATACTGAATCTAGCGTGTATAATTTTGAAGGGGAAGACTACAGAGAAAAACAGAAGGTAACGTTTTAAGTTTCTTTTGGAGGAATGCACTAAATTGCATGTTTTAATCATACTTATTTAAGAGGTATTGGGTAAAATACAGTGTCATCTATGATAATAGTTTAAATAAAAACACTTATGACACTAATAATGAAGTAGATGTAGATCTAATTTTATGTAAAACTTGTAGCTGGTCTGATGATTTTGCAAGACTTAATTTTTGTTTTTTGGGGTGGTGGGTTTTGTTTTTTATAGTTGGCATTTACAGAGTGGATTGAACCACCTAAAAGAGAAAGAAAAGCCAATTATGCTGTGGATGCTTACTTCAGAGAGGCTCTTCGAGTCAGTGAACCAAAAGCACCCAAGGTGAGTTGACTAATTAAAAGAAATAAATTGTTGAAATATGCATGGTAAATGGCTAAAGCTGTAAGCAACAAATTGGTCTTTAGTCATAAAAAACTGCTCTGTTCATTTTTATAAAGAGAGGAGACTATTTAAATTTAGAAAAAATTTCCAAAAGACTTAAGACAAACTTCTGTGAGAAAAAAGTAAGAACAGGATGAAACTTGTAAGATGTTAGGAGGGTAAGATCAAGTTTTTTCTGGTTCTTACTTAAGCAGCTGTGAATTTTCCTTACCTGTGGAAGATTTCCTTATTGATGCTTTAAACATGTGTGACTTTTCCCCCAGCCACCTCCTCCTCCTCCCAAAAGACCTCTCTTCCCCTTCTCTCACTGGTCTTTTACTTTTAGAATTCTTTGTGGTGGTTGTTGTCTCTTGCATGGTGTGACTTCCCCCCTCTCCCCCCCCAAGTTAAGACAGTACGTTTTTGTAACAATAAAGCTTTTTGTTTGCTCATAAACTTAAATCAGTTCTTACAAGAAAGCCAGTTCTGGATATGAAAGGGAGCCAAATGCAAACTTTGTGTTTCAGGCTCCACGGCCTCCAAAACAGCCAAATGTACAGGACTTTCAGTTCTTTCCTCCTCGCCTGTTTGAACTATTGGAAAAAGAGATTCTCTACTACAGGAAAACAATTGGTTACAAGGTAACTGAAGAATTTCCTTGACTAGAGGGATGGAGCACCTCTTGTAACAGGAAAGGCTGAGAATTGGGGTTGTTCAGTCTGGAGAAGAAAAGGCTCTGGGGCAACCTGATTGCAGCCTTTGAGTACCTAAAGGGGGCTTACAGGAAAGCTGGAGAGGGACTTTTTACAAGGGAATGGCTTTAAACTGACAGAGGGCAGGTTTAGATGGGATATTGGGAAGAAATTCTTCACTGTGAGGGTGGTGAGGCACTTGCACAGGTTGCCCAGGAAGCTGTGGATGTCCCATCCCTGAAAGTGTTCAAGGCCAGGTTGGACAAGGCTTTGAGCAGCCTAATCTAGGTAGAAGGTGTCCGTGCCCATGGCAGGGCATTGGAAATGAGGTGATCTTTAAGGTCCAGTCCCTTCTATGTGATCCTCTAAGTTCAGACATTGGAACAGTTTACTGCAACAGTAGGAAAATATGTACTTTTCCAGCCTTTCACAGTAACTTAAATTGAATAAAATCATGTTCAGCTGAAGAAATTTATAGGTTAAATTAACTGGAAACTGACAAATTAGCAATTATTTGTGAGAAGTTAATTCAATTTTACAAAGTGCAAAACCTTTCAGGTACCTCGTAATCCTGATCTCCCAAATGCAGCCCAAGCACAAAAGGAAGAGCAGCTTAAGATTGATGAGGCTGAACCTCTTAATGATGAAGAACTAGAAGAAAAAGAGAAGCTTCTAACCCAGGTATTGTTGGGTCTTCAGTGAGACTGAAATCAGCTGAAGCTTGTTGTGTGTTTTACAGCATGATGGGAATATTTCTTGGTCACTGATTCGCATGTGCTGTAGTATCTGCATATTTTGGTTCTGACTGAAAACAGTTCTAGCATTAGGTTTGTCATAGGTCTGGATATCTTTGAGGAACGTGCACCAAATTAGTGCACTTGGATTCTCCTGAATCCTAGTCTGGCATTGACTGTAGACTGATGTCTTTCCTTGGCTGTGGGACCTTGCAGACTGGCTGCAGAGCTGGGTGTGCTGCATTCCACATTATTTAATGCATATCTTCTGCCTCAGTTTCACACCCTTATGGAAATGAATCCTGAAGTCTGAATGGTCAGTTTTCCTGAACTACATCTGGTAGTGGATAGTGCCTCTCTCTAAAAGAGGGTATGAGCTGAATAGGTATATAATTAGGAAGCATGTATATTTAAATAATTTAAAACAGGTGAATGCCTGATATACCTTATTTGGATATTGTATTTACACGTTGTATTTTGGCAGGGGATCGGAATTACAGGACAGGATTTCTTGCTTGCGTAGTAATGAGCTGGAACAGCTCATTGTGGAGACACCAGAATCACAGAGGTCAGGAATCAGTACAGTCCAGTAAGCTGTGGCTAAATCACAACATGGCTGGCAGAACTTGCTACTTCCAACTACTTGTAAAAGTTATTGGTAATATGAAATTAACCTACTTTGGCACCTCATAACTTCAGCAGTGCTACTTGTGTCCCTGCTGAGTATCATCATCACAAGACAGCTTTAGTCCTTCTGAGGGAGAATGACCAGGTGCAATGGCTGAGCATGTCTGTGAGGCACTTGGGGGGCCTTTTTGACAAAACAAAAGCCATTATAGACACTGTTTGCTTCACTTAAACAATTTTTTTTCTTAGGAAGCAATCTCATGCAGAGAATATTAGGAGGAGGGATTAATTTATCAGCTGAAAATTTATCAGAAATTATAGGTAACTAGAGAACTAGTACTAATCATTATGTAGTATTTAGATGGAGAGACTACAGTGACTGTAGTATAAAAACAGTTTTTCTACTAAATTAAACTGCAGAGAAAAAAAAGGTTTGACACTGTGGAATGATGGAAGTGTTACAAGCAATTTAAAGAAACCTGTTGAATCAAATTTTTCTGTGCAATGTTTCCTCTTGATTGCTGTACAGGGCTTCACTAACTGGAATAAGAGAGATTTCAACCAGTTCATCAAAGCCAATGAGAAGTGGGGCCGTGATGACATTGAAAATATAGCACGAGAAGTCGAAGGAAAAACCCCAGAGGAAGTTATTGAGTATTCAGGTAACTTGATTTTGTACTCAGCTCTGAGAGTATCTACCTCTGCTTGCCTTGTTTGAGCTGCCTGTGAACATGGTAACTGCTGAGAATTTCTTACGCTGCTATTTAAGATTTTTGGGGTAGAATTATACTGATGGATTTTGGATCTGCTGATCTGGCTTTTACCATCTTCAGTGCTTGTGTAATTAAGGCTGTACTAAAATGCACATGTAAGCTTTTGCTGAGCTACTTTACTATATTCTAAATCTAACTGGGTAGTACTGTCTTCAGTTCTTGTTAACTTTTGCAATGTCTTCAGTTCTTATTAACTTTTGCAAAACAAAATGCTGGGAAACAATGCTTAGCTGGAGAGATTTCCCTTTTCCTTTTATTCACTAACCAGTAGTTAACCTTTACCACCTCCTCCTCCTCCTCGAGAGCAGAACACAGTAAACACATCGGGATTGAACATACAGTGACCACTGGTTTTTGTAACCTGAGTCCACTTGGCTATTTATCCATGTCTCAGAAATGTTTTCCACTGAAATGTAGCTACAAGGTCCCAGCACTACATTTCTAAAGGTATATAGAGCAGCTTGAAAATGTGAAAAATTCTTCTAAACAACCCCTTTATTTAAACACCTAATTGTCTTTTAGGCACTTGCTTGTCTTTTAGGCACTTGCTTGTCTTTGCCCTCAGTTGCCCTCTTGCTTCTCTTGGTAAAACTGTATTCTGTTACATCAGTTTCCATTTGAAGAAGCTTTTTTTCCTATGAGAAGGGGACTGACACAAAATTCTTTCTGACCTGTATTGCACCTCATTTCAACTGAAGACTCCTATAGGTACCCCCTTCAAAACAGCATTTGTAATACTGCAGCACATGGTAGCAGGAAGGGAAGGTTCCTTATCAGCTAAAGGCATGTCTGTTGTTACACAGCAGTAAGCTCTTGTAAAAGCAAGGAACAGCTAACATCCTTTTTTAAGGTAAAACCTCTGACTTTTACAATGCACGATAAGAAACTAACTGGTTGTTCTTTTCTTAGCTGTGTTCTGGGAAAGATGCAATGAACTCCAAGACATAGAGAAAATCATGGCTCAGATTGAAAGAGGAGAAGCCAGAATTCAGAGACGAATCAGCATAAAAAAGGCTCTCGATACGAAGGTGAGTTTGCTCTGTTTCCTGCTTTGTTTCCTGGTGCCAGTGAGGGGAGATGCAGGACCCGTGTCTGGCCAGTGCTGCTGATGTATGAAGACATGTTGGGCATGACATTGGCCTCTTTGCATAATGCTCAGAAATTGCTTTCTGTGGCTTTTCCATCCCACAGAAGCTTTAGCTGTGGCCTACCCTGGAGTTCGTAACAGTCTTCTGTATTATAGTACACAGTTCAGAGTGCTGTATTACGAACTCCACATAGTACAGGCTTTGGAAAGGAGCACAATTCCTTCTGGACACGTGTAACTGAAAATAGGAGAGAGAGAGAGGGATGGAGAGAGAGAGAGAGAAATGGAGGAAGAGGGAGATAAATGGAGAGAGGGAGAGACAGAAAGGGGTAAAGAGATGGGGGAGGGAGGGAGGTAGAGAGATGGGGGAAAGAGATGGGGAGGGAGGGAGGTAGAAAGATGGGGAGAGAGAAAGATGGGGGAGAGAGAGGTAGAGAGATGGAGAGAGAAAGAAATAGAGAGAGATGGAGACAGGTAGACACAGGTAGAGATAGCAGGAGATAGCTAGCAGGAGACAGAGGGAGCTAGAAACAGAGATGAGTGACATCTGTTTAGAGCACTTAAAAACAAAGACTTTCCCAACAGAGGAGGCTTTTGTTCTTGTCTGTGTTTCACCAAGCAGTATTTGGTAGTGAAGAGATTTGTAGTAAATTAAGACATTTGGTCAGAATTTTCTCCCCCCTTCAGGTTTGCTGGGTTAGTTCTCTTCTAGGGAAGAAGTGTCGGACTCAGTAAACCAGAACACAGCTGAACCATGTGCTAACTCTCTAATGTACCTTTTTACTCTTACTCTGATTTTACCAGTTCTGAGGATTTGTGTTAAAAAGGATCATTGCCATTTGAATCCTGACCAGTCTTGCCTGCTTTCAAATGTAGTGAAAGACTGCCATTAGTCAAAAGATTACAAAGCTGTCTATTGTCTAAACCAGAATTTTCCAGTTTAGATAGCTTTGATAAATGCCCTGTCCTGAGCCTACAGTCCTTTTCTTGTGGTGACTTAGCATGGGAGATCCTTAAAGATCATTTTTCTGTCTTCATGTGATGTATTGCTTTCATACAAAAGACTTCCATGCTAGTTCTGACCTATTTCTTAGCTTTATGTGATCTTATTTGTTTTGTTCAGATTGGGAGATATAAAGCCCCTTTCCACCAACTAAGAATATCCTATGGTACTAATAAAGGGAAGAATTACACTGAAGAGGAGGATCGCTTTCTAATCTGTATGCTTCACAAACTAGGATTTGATAAAGAAAATGTCTATGATGAATTAAGACAATGTATCCGAAACTCGCCGCAATTCAGATTTGACTGGTTTCTCAAGTCCAGAACTGCAATGGTATATATATATATATATATATATATTGCTTTTTTGTTCATGAATTCCTATGACAATATTAAATTAATATTTAATTAAATTGCTGCTGAAATACTGAGGTAGGTGCATGGGAACAAGGCTTTACCTTTTTATAACTTTCCAACAACTGTATGGGTGGCAAATGCAGTTAAACTAAAATGGGAGAAGTTCAAAATTCTAAGGTACCCTTTTCCAATTTGAGCTAAATACAAATGTGTTTAAAAAGCAAACATCCGTGATCAAATCCACTCCTGTGAAGCCAGCCAGTAAGTATCACAAAACATTTCATTCTTTGTTACTCTTGACAAGATCCAGTGAAACACTTACCTACTCACCAGCATTTTTAATATTCTAAGAGGATTTTTACAGTAAGTGGCTGCCTAAGGTACTGATTGAATATGTTGTGTAATGCAGGAGCTGCAAAGGAGGTGTAATACTTTAATCACTCTCATTGAAAGAGAAAACATGGAACTGGAAGAAAAGGAAAAGGCAGAAAAGAAAAAACGTGGACCAAAACCATCTTCGGTAAGATTTAAAAGGCATTTCTGTGAAAAAGCTCACTTGAAAACCATGTTCTTCCAGGTGTCTAGGACAAGTGATACCTAAAGTTATTTGAAACCAACAACTTAGAGAGCAATGTTAAAAGCTGCCTAAAGTTCACACTGATGTTCAGCTAGTGAGGATGTCAAATAAAGGAGAAAAGGTTTTTAAGTGTAGCTCGCATGCTTTGGAGCAGATGAACTTGTTACGTTTTGGATCACTGGGTTGGTACACTGTATAGATTTACTCTGGTAAGTACACCAGGGATGTATTTGGCATTTTGATTTACATAATCTGCTAAATCATCCACGGATTTGTTTACAAATGGGCTTGTACAGCTAGATTTGGGAAAACAGCACATATGCTTGACAACTCTCTTTGCTAGCTAAATTCAAATATTGCTAATATGCAGGCCAGTTTTGTAAATAAAATACCACCTTTACCCATTTTCTTACCCCCATTTGTTGTTCAGGTTGTTGCCTAGAGCTGTTGTAGCAAAACCTTAGAAGCACAACTTACTTGGCAGATGTGCAGAAATCAGTAAGGTTAATAGTGATGGATTATTAAGTTTCTTAGACCTGTTCACAGAACATTTAAATTGGTATTTAGAAGTACCTTTTCATAAATAGGAATCTTTATGACTTCCTTATTTGCTTTTATACACTTCTTACCTCTGTGAAATCATGCTCTTCCAGATTTGGAGAATAAAAAACAACAGCAAAGATGTGCACATCTACCGTATGCCACATCTGCAATTTATCACATTTTAAAGCTGCCAGGGTGTAAATCTTCCCCATCTGCTTTGTTTTGAAACACATTGCTTGCTTACAACCTTTTTGTATCACAGTAACTCCCATCAAATCTTACCTTGCAGGCACAGAAGCGCAAAATGGATGGTACTCCTGATGGGCGTGGGAGAAAAAAGAAGCTAAAGCTGTGAATGCAGAATTTTTTTAATCTCTAAATTTAAGAAGTAGTTCTTTAATTTACGGGTCTTCATAAGATGTACTGTATAATGCTTAACTATTTTAAAGAACATTGGGTTCATCTGTTTATTGAACTAGAACATAGTACTTAATTGTAGTTTCACTTTTTTAAATGCAACAGCTGTGCTGAATTTTTTTTACCATTAACACTTGAAGTAATAAATTGTCTTCATTTATTAATAAGGCTTCTTGTGACCTTTTTTTTCATTAATGTTTCCACTTGAATACCTATTTATTTCGTTATCCCCCAGTTTGTTTCCTCTTAGGGTGTTGTGAACATTATGATAAATAGAACTGTTTAGTGGTGTTTTCTTGGTACAAGCCGCCACTCAAACTCCATTTCTGGAAATTTTGTGGCTCTGACTTTACCTTTACTGAACTTAATTTTACTGTACAAATATGTTCAGTTCCTTGAAATTTGTGGAAAGGCTGGTTATTTACTCTAAGAATAATGATTGGAACAAAACTGTTAACACTTTCTCCTTCAAATCTGAGCCAGAAGAAAGATTGGTGAGTCATGCTGAGGTCTGCACTTCATTAGAATGGCCTAAGCATGGCAGAATTGGGTCTTTTGGCAAACAACTGTGAAGTCAGAACAGAAAACGTGACAGTTTGGGAAACACCCCCTTCTCTCACACACTCAGCTGTGGTAAATGCAGAGATGGTTGTGACTGGAGTGAAAGGAGCTGGTGCTGACTCCAGCTGTGCACAGCTGTAATTAACAACTCTCACTCTGACAGTGCCATGCATGAGTGATCTCTACATTATCCCTTCCTGGTGCTGTATCCGGCATCTGCTGATTGAGATGCCATCATCTAATGTAGCATCGTTTTGGAATTTACTAGGAAAACAAACCAAAACAGAGCAAATGCTCATAAGCTCTGCTCAGTTTTGGCCTGTTAAGAACACCAATCTAAAGGCAGCAGTTTTGTGTAAACAGAAATGATGAAAAGTCAGCTTTGCTGAGGAGTCCCAGATGCAGATTTCCTGTACAGCAGCACAGGACATGAGTTTCTATTTGCCTGTGACTGATTTGCGAACACCTGCTGAGAACAGGCTGAGTAACTACACTTGGCTCTTCAAAAAGTCCAACAACATGGTATGTGTAGCAGTGTTAACAGCCAGGCCACAGCATGTCACATGTTCAATAGTCCTGGCAGCCCTCGAGGACGTCAGTTTAACTGCTTAAACTTAGGATACCCTAAAGGAAAATGCTTTAATGCTGAAGCCTTCCTTTGAAAGCATCCATTTCCACCAAAAAAACCCCAACCAAATGCCATCAAAAAACCCCAAACCAAACAAACCACGAGCATTTGGTTTTAAACTAGTCTAAATAAAAACTTTTAGAGCAAACAGAAGGGAAAGTTTTATTAAGTAGCTAAGCAGCACTTAATTTTTAATGATTGTCAAGTGTCCACATGCAGTAAGTGAAAGGAACTAAACCTCAGTCTCCCAAATTGCATCCTGCAAGGCAGAGAAAATTCGTTTTCTTTCAGTAAGTAACTAAAACAAGCAAAATATTTAGCTTGTAGATTATTCAAGTGTTTCCCCAGTGTCATCTGGAAAAAAAATAAGCTCCCTTTTTATATGTATTTGCCTGTATTTTGATGTTATTATCAAGCAAACAAATAGGCTATTACTGTACAGTATGGGAAAGCAGTCATAATTATTTTTCTGAAGTGCTAGAATCTGTTTAAGAATGTTTGAAAGCATTTAAAGCATTGACATATTATTTTTCTAGTGTGGCTTTACAATAGTTTTAATTCTCACTGACTATGTGCCATGCTTTCCTTGCAGACAACTGCAATTACAGCCTTACCTGTGAGAGCCTCCTGTCCCTATGGCTGGGATCCTCATTAAGATTTGAGACAACACTGTCTGCCACGTTAAGAAATACACCCAGACACATAGAAAGCCCCAACAAACCAGAACCTTCCTCATGCACATTTACTATAAACTGGAAAACACCAAGTATCAGATTCATCCTGACAGAGGTCCCAAGTCTGCTGTGAAATAAATCTTAATTCAAGTCAACGGCAGAAAGGCACTTGGGGAAAGGGTTAATCTTTCCTTAAGGCAGACCACTGAAGTAGAGCAGACAAAATATGTTCTAAGAGAGCTTATTTCTCCTTAGTGTGAATGCAGAAAGGCTATTGCATTTATCTAACAAAAGAAGGGCCTAATTTAGGCAAAAACTCCAGGAGACTCAAAAGAGACTAGGGGAATTTGCACTAAGCTGACTTAAAGCAGGAGGCATGGTTCTCCCTTTTTATTTCATATCATATACACACCAATCACTTTTTTTTAAGTTGCAAGAAAATCAAGTCTAATTCCTTAGGTTTTTTCCTATGCAAAAAGGCCCTCAGGATCTAAAAAGGCCTGCTACCATCCCATGCATGCTTTGTTCACATACCAGGATCTTCAGTTTGGGTGAGTCGGCCAAGAATCCATCCCAGACATCCATCCCTGTTCCTGATGGTCTTGCTGTACTTGGGCACTGCACCAGGGCAAAGGAACACCTCAGTGCTGCAGCTGAAGGAGTCACAGAGATTCTGAACTGGATCCACCATCACTCACCATAGATTTCAGATCCTGGTAAAGCAGATTAACACCTTTTACGTTACGCCAGTCAGTCTAAAATTACCCAATCAAGTTGTTACCAAGCTATTGTTCTCAAAAATTCTCAGGAGAGGAATTACCTAACTTTAAGTGTATTTCTTCTTGCATGTAAAGACAGTGTGTTCCATGATTATCACTACTGGTTTATCATGGGTTTTAGTCCTATCTTCTGTTACACTTCATCCTGAATTGTGGCTCTTACAGTGCAGCTCTTTTAAGCGAGTTCTCCCTTCTCTTCACTAG
Organism: Rhagologus leucostigma; assembly: GCA_013397725.1. Classification (NCBI taxonomy): domain Eukaryota; kingdom Metazoa; phylum Chordata; class Aves; order Passeriformes; genus Rhagologus; species Rhagologus leucostigma. The sequence goes on from VZTD01000350.1 coordinate 1,106,581, forward strand.
AGGGCAGCCCATAACCACATATAAGCAACTACCAGCCTGATAACATTACAGCAAGCAAAATAAAGTTCTTGACAGGACAGCTGAGTTTTAGACTGATAAATCAGGGACCAGTTAAAACCAAAATTATTTCTGGTCCAATACTGCCATTACCAGAAGTTTCCCTGGAACCTGATAACAGCTCCCATCAGTGAGTGAGTTCAGTGGGTGTGAGCACCTGTGTCTTGGGGTGACTTTATGCTGTTTTATCCCCCATCACCGCTCTATGCCCAGATATGATCCTGAGCCTTTCTGTGCCTTTAAAACTGGGTGCAAGAGAGAGAGAGAAAAAAAACTGAGCGAACTTTTCAAAACAGTTTGTGCTTCAAGGACACAGAGATTAGCTGCTGCTGGTGAGGAGTGAAGGAAGGACCCTTTCTGCTTCTCTTGGCTCTTCGGCTCTGTTTCTCTGGAGAGAGACTGAGAGTTAAGATTCTTTCTGGAACTTCGGCTTTTCCGTTCTTCTCTTCTGGACTGTTTCAACATCAGAACACCAGAACTCCCTGGGAAAATTTCCACCTTAGGCCCGGAGGGGGCCCAGGCCGACCCAGCTCCGAGGAAAATCTTTTTTTTCCCGAACCTGGTAGGGGAGGGATGGCTGTAACCTCCCTCCTAAGAGACAACGTCAAAATTCAGATGTTCCTCAGAAATTTGTCCCAAACCAGCACAACCTGCCCTGGGCCAGAACTCAGAACAAGATCAAGAACGATTCTCAGTTTTAGATGAGTTATTCTGCATCCAGTCTGCAACTGAGAATAGCTGCATGAGCAAGTCAAGGGGCCTCTGTGTACAATTGTTTGATTCCTGTATTTCTGACTGGAATAACCTAAGCAATGAAGTTTGCTTTCAGGAAAATAATTCTTTATTAAAACAGGAGTTATTTTGTATTCCCCACAGGAAAACTTAAAAAAAAAAAAAAGAAAGTACTGCTATTTAAAATGTACAAAGACAACAAACTTTAACAGCAGTTAAAGCAGTTTAAACAGCAGTTTTTTTGTTTTAGAAAATTAACTCTTTAGAGAAGCATTACCTCTTTAGAAGTATTCTGTACAATTCTTACGTGATCTGTTTTCACACAACAAAGGTAACCAAATAACAACTGGTCTTGAAGCCATAAGCTACCAGCTCATTAATTATCTTTCTTTTTCTAGCAAAATTAGGCCTTATGCTCCAAGCAGTATGCTTTATTGTAAAAGATCATAACATCGAATTTCAGAAAATTTTCATTGCTTACAGGTAATGGACAAGGTGTAGACAAGAAATAAACAAGAAAAAAGTTGCTCACATCAAGAATTGACTCTCTCCTCCATTTGTCTGATGATTTTCCCAAAATTTGCAAAAAAAGAGTACTCCAGAAGCCTCTGCTTAGGGAAAGAGACCATTTGATAAAACAGAAAATTGCTGAGCAATTTGTACTATGCATAATACTAACGTAAGTTTCAACACCTGTTTAATGTCTCACTAATTCTTCACCAATTCCTTATTTCAGAACTGGAAATTCTGGGAAAAGACTGGAGCAGCAGGTATATTACCCTACTTAAGGTAATATATTTTCTGGAGTTCTTAAGAGATACTAAGTGCATTCTAGGGAATCCATTCTTTATGTTGAGAATTTAGTACTTTTAGTCTAAAAATAACAAAGGGGAAACTTTATCCATAAAGCTGCAAAATCTCTCAGTTTCCTATTCTGTAATTTGTAGGAGGAACATGAAGGGCCAATTGCTAGGAAAAAGAAGCATTCACATAATGTACTTTACACTTGCATTTTTCAGAGAAACAACATTAAAAATGACAACAAACCGTATCTTAAAAACAGGCCAATATGAAATTAGAAGGTTGCCAGTTCTGCAGTTATGACCGCAGAATCACAGAATGGTTTGGGTTGGGAGGGACCTTAAAGATCATCTCGTTCCATCCCCTCTGCCATGGGCAGGGACACTTTCCACTAGACCAGGTTGCTCAAAGCTCCATCCAACCTGGCCTTGAACACTTCCAGGGATGGGGCATCCACAACTTCTCTGAGCAACCTCTTCCAGTGCCTTATCATCCTCACAAGTAAAGAATTTCTTCCTCATACCTAATCTAAACCTTTTCTCTTTCAGTTTTGGAACTCATTCCCCCTTGTTCTGTCGTGTTCTTCTAAATAGTGTCTCTCCATGTTTTTCTCTTGTCAAAAAATATTTCATAAAAACCTTGAGTTTCATTAGACACAGCCACTTCTTTTTGGTGTTTTCCTAAAAATACTGCCCTAGTTTACTGCATTCTTGGTTTTATTACTCCTAAGCAGGAGTTGATGTCATGCCAAGTATTGCAAGACCTTGAGGATTAGATTACTGCAAGTAGGTAAAACCTGGCCATGTGCTTGGCATATGGATCCTGCTACTACGAAAAACAGATTTTCTTTCTGTAACCCTTAGAGACAGTATGAATATATATTTACCAGTATTAACTAGTAAAAATAGTACATTAATAATCCAAACAACAGGACACTTCTTTTTTCTCTGATGAAAAGTCCATCCCACCAGCATCTCAGACTTCGGTTTAGTTTGGGTGGTTGGCACTGTTCCTATCAATTCCTTCAAGTGAAATTATGTTTCTTTACAACAGCTGTCCTGTGAATGCAAGCATATTTGCTGTTGGCTTTGATTTGCTGGATAGATAAAATTTACTGAAAGAGGGCAGAAAGATAGAAAGCAGTTCAGAGGAATAAACAGTGAAGGAGATAAAAGGAGTGAAAAGCTGGAGAAACACAAAACGAAGAAACACCAAAACCCACTAGGTCAGAAAAAGAAAGTAGAAACCTGTATGAAAGGGAAACACTGGCAAATGTTGGAAAAGTTTAAAAGGAAGATGAGAGAGTATAAAACCTAAATTAATTTGTAACTTTAGCTAAAAAATTAAAGCTTGGTAAAGTAAAAAATGGGTCCTTATCCCCCAACAACCAAAAAACTTCAAAGACTATTTAGCAAGAGACAGAAAGCAGGTTGGGAAATGTGAGTCTGCTGGGATCTAGGCTGTTTTTGTCTTTATTTTGAAGAAAGTCACGCTTCTCTGAAAAAAAGAAAAACTCAAAACCCTCCAAGTCCCGCAGTTACCTTTCAGTTGACTTTGATAGGCTTTAGATCAATGTTTTTTGTACAAGATATCTAGAGTCAAGTTCAAAGAACTGTCAAAGAAAAGGTTTCATTTGCACAAGTAGTTTCGTTGTGCCTCAAACACAGCTGAGCAGCTTCCTTACTACAGTCGTACTCTCCCATATTCCCCCACAATCCACTGTATTTCAGTACGAAAGCAAGTTACGAGTAATGGTCATAAGGTGATCAATAAAACATGGATGCTTGATATCACTGAGAATTCTGGAATCTTCATTTATCACCATGCTAGTCCAGTGTTACAGCACCAGAAATACAACTAAAAGATGAAAGCTGCCCATTTTTCCTCCACGTTGTACATCTCTTTCATTAATACTACCGATTCCAAACGGGGCTCAAAAACGTTTCTGCTCGACATTCACATAAAAGCATAAGGAATTCATAGCTAGGAGACAGTCCAAACCTGGGTGCAGCACAACAGACACAGCTGGCTCCTCAAGTTCTATGTCTGGGTCATTAAAAAAAAAACAAAAAAGGCAGCAAACAAACAGAAGAATGCAGAAACAGTTGCTCCAGAGGATTTAAAAGGTGGAAAAGGAAATCTCCACCTGTTCCATTAAAAAATACATCATTACTTTGCACTAGTTTCCCATGCATCACATTCCACTGGCTGAGAGCATTAGGATCATGTGGGTAGACGAAAAGCACTCAAACTACTGACATTATAGTTCAGTGGTCAAATCAGCTCCTGGTTGGATCATTCTTTAAGTTCTCTATCACTGTTACTCCCCACAGTCCCTAGGATGAATATACACACATGCCTTGTGATTCAGCTACACAGAATATATAAATATAAATGTTTAGTCATAAACTGAAATCAGATAGCAAGGGTTTAAATAATAGAATATATTTTTCCTCTCTATGGAAGTTTTTGAAGTATAACATAGCTGTCCTTGCAGTACGTCAAGGAGATCAAGTATAAGAATTTGGATTCTTCTTTCCCAGCTTTCCACATTTATGTTAGAACAAAAAAATGCTGATTTACACAGAAATTATTTTGTTCCACGAGTCTAACCGAGATAAGTTTGAAATTTACTAGATACAATCCAGCTACATCAGTTCATTTTCAAAATAACGTGGGATAAAACAAATGATCCACTTCATGAACGGAAGCCACTGAGATGGCTGGGAAGAATGGGGGATTTTTCCATGCAAGACTTCCAGGT
>VZTD01000352.1:0-218003 GCA_013397725.1 Rhagologus leucostigma
AGGACCCTTCACCATCTGCTGGGATGCCCCAGGACCCCAAGACCCTTCCCCCTCTAAGGGAACCTCTCCTGGCCCTGTTCCGGAGCTGGGCTGCTGCTGCCCAGCCCCGCTGTTTCTCTGTCACTGCTCCGGTTTTTTGCTACACTGTAGCCATGCGCCCCCTGCCTGCTGGGACACCCCACGGCTCCTGACACAGCTGCTGAGTTTCTGCTGCCTCTTGCTTGCTGCCCCAGGTGAGCCCTGCCTTCCAGCCACTGCTCTGAGGTTCCTGCTGCAGCCNCTCTTGCTTGCTGCCCCGGTTGAGCCCTCCCTCCCAGCCACTGCTCTGAGGTTCCTGCTGCAGCCCATTTTTGCCATCTAGCCTATCCGCCATTACCACATGAGGGAGACACAACTGAACTCGCGCCACAGCGCCCCCTGCAGCCACACGGGAATCATCGCACCCACCCTGCCCAGCCAGGAGCCAACAGCAGCCCTGCCGGCTGTGGCCGTAACTACAGCAAAGGGGAAAGTGCTTAAAGAGCAAGAAGAGACTGTTTATTGGGTTTTCTGGGGTTTTTTGTTTGTTGTTGTTACCATCGTTGTTGTTTGTTTGCCTTGTTATACATACAGATATTAGTAAAGAACTGTTATTCCTTTTCCCATATCTTTGCCTGAAAGTCCCTTAATTTCAAAATTATAATAATTCGGAGGGAAAGGGGTCATATTCTCTATTCCAAGGGAGGTTCCCACCTTCCTTGGCAGACACCTGTCTTTCAAACCAAAACACAAAGGTACAAGCAAAGGAAAGTAGGAGTGCATATTAATGTATACATATATGTATATGCTCCTCACAACCACGACGTGAAATTTCTTAACATTATTACCTTAATGTGAACATAGAATATGTGCTTTCACTGTCTTATTCAGTCCATTTTCTAAAAGTTGCATTTTCACTCACAGTATTTCAGTCAGCTATGGCTAGATTGAACGTGAGGTAAACTAGGTTCTAATATCCACTTTCAAAATTGTAGCGGGTTTAGTTCGTAACCGGGCAGAAACACCAATTTAATGTACTGGGTTTGTTCGCATTTCTTACTTTCTGTGAGATAAGAATCAGGAGGAATACAAAGCAGGCTCTAAACTTACAGAATATAAAGAAGTTTATTAACTAAGAGAAAAAAGAATATTAAGGGTCAGAATAAACCTTCAGAACACTTCTCTTCCCCTCATCCTCCCCCCTCCTCCCACTTACAACATAAAGACACAAACTCAGGATTATTTCAGTCAGTTTACCACCTCTGTAATAGTTTTTCATCAGTTCACTTAGGGAGAGGAGTCTCTTTTGCCCATGCTATGGGGCTTTTCCACAGTCACAGCACAGCAGCTACCCGGGGTGGTTTTCTGTTGGCATGTGTGAGTCCCTTCCCTCGACTTACAGCTTTCCCCACAACCGTTTTCGAGGGTTCAATCTTAGCTAATGGGGTATCATTTTAAGGATAAGCTGTTCAAGAGCAAAGGTTCTCTTCATCCACCTCTGGGATCATCTTCATCTCTAGGAACAGAAGTCTTCTTCTTCTCTGGCAGCAAGGATCTTCACTTCAACACTACCTCTCTCTGTTCAGGCTTCTCATTGGATCACAGCTACTTCAACATTTGCTTATTTCAGCGCAAGCATCTTTACTCATGGCAATTTGAACGCTCCACCCCCCATGCTTATCACAAAATTACAAAAGGGTTCTCTGATGTATCATAGTCCATCCAGATAGCTTTACAAAAGATTTTCAGCTTTCAGGTTTTAAAAGCATCTCCTCTATCCCCTTCCTCTCTCTAGGTTTCAGTTCTCTCTTCTTCACTGACTTTGGTGTCACTATCATGGTGTTTATTCACGTGCCTTGGCCTTTCCCTTTCCTCTGACCCAGGAGAGGATTGATGTTTGCAGGATTCATTTCTTCTGAGGAACTTACAGTACTGAAGGGGTTGCTCGTATCTGGGTCTGGGAATTGCAGCTGGTTGGTCACATGATCTCTGCTGGGCAGCGGCCGGAGTTGGTTCCTGGTGTAAAGTTTCGGTTCGTTTTGCCGCACCAGGGAAAAGTTCATGCTGCCCTGCATGGAGCCGTGGGCTGTGGCCTGGCCCCCGTCGAGCCAGGACAGAGCAGGGCCGTGGCCCCGGCCCCACCAGGCCTCCACAGTCAGGCCCAGCCAGGCCCGGCCCGGCCCAATGTGGCCCCCACCGGGCCAAGCGGGCAGCCCTGCTACCTGTCCAAAGGGCCGGAAGTAAGAGAGAGTTCCCACATCTCCACGGGGTTTATATATGTAAATTTTGAGAAACGCTATTGGTCTAAATGACTGTCCATCAAGTTCAGGTTCAAACCACCACAAAGATACAGTGACATAATTAGAAAAAAGCAGAAAATGAGTCTATTACATATATTATTCTTGGGTTTTTCTGGAATGCTACTCCTCTGTGGTTGTGTCCATCTTCATCAACTCAGAATATTGTCTGTTGCATCTACTGCTTTTCAAATATTCATAGGGAAAGGATTGTTGTGCTATCTGAAGTACAATATCTGAGTGCAGGAGTGGGGAAAATAGTAAGCAGTACCTTCACAAAAGGTTCTGCCAAAGGTTTCACCTGTCGCACATCAAATTCGGACATGCTAGTGGGAATATGTTATTCAGGATCCCACTAACAGCTGCATAATGGGACCAGGCATTAACCACGTGGCTGTCCTCAGGAGGCAACACCACAGGAATCAAAGGAAGAGAAAAACAAAAAAATAAGAAAAATCATGGGATGGAACTGAGGGAGGGCTTCCACATTAGCCAAGCATAGATAACCTGTTAGGAGCAAGAGCAGAAGCTACAGCTGGGTGATATCTTAGGAAAAGGAACAAGACCTGTATTTGGAAACACCAGAATGTACAATAATGATTTATTAGCCAGTACGTGTGAAATGTAGCAGATGCTGTTAAAGGAAGGTACACAAGTTCAATGAGTCTGTAGGTATTCTCAGGGGAGAAAAGGAAGGAAAAACAATGGCCACAAGCATGCAATCTGAATGTAGAAGATGATTCTGACCTCTGACAGCAACAGGACAGAGGATGAATTCATTGCGCTCCTACTAGAAATCATCAGAATTTTTTCTTCAAAAGTGAAATAAAATAAAGCAAAATTCCAAACTGAGGAAATTGACACACGTAAGCCAAAAAAAAATAACAAGGACATGGCTCAAGGTAACAGAGTGTCAGTCTTATTTAAAATTCCTAAAAAGCCTGATAAGGTAAAAAGAAATAAGCTGTCAGGGACAGACTGGAATGCAAATAAGTAAAGGACTACAGGATTAAAAAGGGAATTTAGTTAGAACTCCAATACAATATATCACTCCACAAGTACTGAGCACATGGAGAGAGCTGACAAGTTTATTCATCAAAGTAAATTATATAAATGAACCTAGAAACACTTGGACATTTTTATGCTGAGCAAGAGAAAAGGGTATTGAAGGATACAATAGATATAAGTCAGACAGAAGGGGATACAATAAACTTAAAGAAGAACCTTCTTGGTTCAGATGTACTTTTCAAGTTCAGAAATTCCTTTTTTACCATATGGTGATTAAATGAAATCAACTTCTTTTATGTTAAGTATCTCTTAAGTACCATAATCATTGCTCCAGAAGTTATTATACACAGTTGCACGCAGAAGCCCCCCACAATTTCTCTTTCTTTCTGGCCACAAAACAATCCTGTGTTCATTGCCTGACAATATAACATGTAGCATTAAGAGCAGAACTCATAAGATCCAAAAGCAACAGTTTCCTCTCATCTGACTTGCACAGAAAAGCCCAAGCAAGCTGAATGTATTTTTCAGTATTGACAGAACCAGTCACACATACTGCCTCCCAGTAGTACGATAGAACAGCCCAGCAAATATATCATGAAGACCAGCAAATATATCATGGCAAAGGCCTTGACTTAATTCTTACTTGTATCAGTTTTAACTTAGTAAAAGGGCAGAATGGATACAAAATTGGGGAAAAAAAGAAAAAAATCAAAATTACTTTCTTTAAGCAGAACAAGTCAACATTTATCTTGCATAAGCCTTGTAATCATGATCACTAAGAAATATTAGAAGCTGCTGGGAGGGCTAGTACATGGTTATTCCAGATAATAGCTCTTCTATTGTTTATTTGTTTAAAGGAGCGGTATATACTACAACATTTGACATATCTTTGATATTTACATCTCCTGCACTTTACTCTTTTACTCCATCTTTCCTAAATAACTCCACAGAACTCAGAGTATTGCTAGCCACACCATCTAGGGGATCAACAGTGCATCATGAACTCTAACAGCTAGCCTGACAGAGGCATGTAGTATTATTCGATGTCTCTAAGTAGTTGGAAAGTAAGCAAAGTAAGTCCTCATTTACTGTAGTGTGGCAGAGATGCACCTCAGAAGAAACACAGGCTAGATGTTACACCAACATTTGCATCTTGTCTACCTTCACAGTATGAATTACATAGACCTTACCACATGTATTAAGTTCTTATATATCTGCTGTACCAGCTTTAGCTTTAGCAATGGTTGACAGCTTGTAGTTCAAAAGAAGGTGAAGAACAAAGACTTCCCTATTTTCTGATCCTCTCTGACATTTGAATAATTTTTTGTCTGTACACAAAGTTTAAATTTCCTTCTCCTTTCTGTTGGAAATATAGCAAGGAGAATAAAAAAAAAAAGCTCAACAGCTGTAACAATCTGTCCTTGCTTCATATGTCCACAGGACTTAAGTTGTTCAAAAATAAAAATTTAAAAAAAAACCAAACCCAAATATTTTTAGGCTGGCAAAATGAAACATACGATTTTATTCTCAATTCCCTTTGTTTCAAGCTGGTTCTCATTACAGTATTAGCCTGAAAGCCCTAAAATCTGAAAACTTCTGTTCATCCCAAAATATCAGCAAGGAGAGCTTAACTTAGTACTTTCTCTTCCCCATAAGCTTCAGATATGACATGGAGGAATCTCTGTCAGCCAAAAGTAGAGTACTCAGCCTTCAAAACTAGCCAAATAATCATTTTTCATCCCTTAAACAGCAAAACAAATGTGTTTGTTATGCAGATGTCTAATAGGAGATACCAGCAGTGGTCACCAGCTCAATACTTCCAAATTTATGTGGTTTTCAAAAAATGGCCTGATTTCCCAAAGCTAGAACCAAGCGTGCCTTACCCGAGGTTCCAATACTCTGCCACTAGTTCTGTGGTGACAAACATCAGTAAAGATTTTATTGTAAGCCTACAGGGAACACTTTTTAACTTGTACACTTGCCCTCTCAAATTCCCCACATAAAAAGTCTCAAAGCATAACCATGCCTTGGTTCCGTTCTCTATATACCAGTCACTTTTACTTTATGTCTAAGCAATCTCCCACTGATCATTCATGAAAATAGAATATTAACTTCAGTTCTATCTAGGTTTGTTTGATATAAATCATATTTTTTACTCTACTCTAAGAGACACAGAGATAATAATAAAAAAATCTCAAATTATTCTTACCACATCCTACATGATACTATCAATATAACTTGTATAAAATCTAAATAGATAATCAATAGCGCAATTATTAACAATATGCAAAAGAGGAATTTAAAAGAGCTGTTCATGCAATACTCAAAGCAAAGCACTGGAATTCAGGAAGATTTTATATATTATATATTATTATATTTTATATATTATATCCAAGCAAAAATTTGATAAGATTTGCGAAAAGACACTTGTTCTCTGTGTTCTCTGAAGGACGCTGGTAGAGCGAGGCAGAAAACCCTGGGCTATAAGTGAAAAGCAAATTACATATTGAGTACAAACCTTCAAATATCCAGTCTTCACTCACTTCTTACTTCATGGAACTTACATGCTTCTACCCTCTGTTTCTCAGAGAGCTGCATTCACATTTGGAAAGGCACATACAAAATTTCATCCTATAACGAGGGATGGATACAATTAACTTCTCTAATACAAAGACTCACTCACTTGAATGACCTGCTAAGGTCCTTGGCAAGTATTAGACTGATGCTCACCGTGTTGTGCTTCAGGATCTGATCTTTCTCAAGGAGGGTCTCAAAAGGGCAATTGCATAAGGAAAACCTCTGCATGGAGAAACAGCACAATTTCATGGTGCGTACTTACCTTGTATATGAATTCTCAGACAATTTTTTTCTAAACTTTCAATTTCAGGTTTGGTTGCTCTTTCTCTATCAGTTCCTTTTCACCACCATCACTCCCCCCCCACCCCAGCATGGTAAATGACTCAAATAAACCCTGAACAAAAATTTGAGAGTAGACTCCTTGGTTATTTAGGGTTCTACAATCCCTCACTGGATAATTTCTGTAAGCATTCCAGGAATTATGGAATCATCTTGAAGTAAAAGCAGCAAATCTAACACTGGTGTTTGACATAGTCTAGTGACTTGACACCAGACACAAATATTGCATATGTCATTTCCCTGATTTGAAGGGCCTAATTCTCACTACCTCACACACAAAAAGACATTTACTTCTTCAGGCTTCATGATCCAGAGACTGTCTCTTACAGACACGTTTCTAAGCTGTCACTAGACCACTGCAAGAAGGTGAGCAAAAGTCTTCCCCCTCTCCACACAGATGTATAAATGCTGCTCACAATAACTTGTTCTCAGAAATGTGGAGCCCATTTATTTCTTCCCAACCCTAGAAATCAGAAGGAGAAATTAGGTCCAGATCCTATTTACCCCCTGAATTAATACATAGACTGGTGAAACTAATTTGGAGGTATATCACACTTGTGCTGACTCTTCCACTTGTACCCATAGTGGCGCTAAGAACTTTATCTCTCTGGGTTTTTTTTTCTCTCTGTTCACTATTAGAATAAATATTCCTGCTAGCCAAGTAATTTTGTACAGTTAATGAACACAAGCATTACGAGGCTAAATGAAACCAATGTTTTTCATTTAAAAGATTCTTTCCCTCTAGCTTCACCTAAAACACAGTAACAACAAACCTGAAATTAGCTATCTTATTGTCATGGATAGAAGCGGATGCCAAAAAAGGGAGAAGGAAGAGAGCATGGAGAGCAGACAGAAGAATGGAAAACTATCCATTTTAAAACCTGTTTCAGATCATATAAAGCTGGCAGTGCATTTGGTTAATCTCTCTAATGCTTCAGTGAAAAAATCACAGCGGGCAGCTGGATACAGCATCGAAGGCTGCCCTTTCTTGTGGTTTTTTCCATTTCTGGCAGCATATTGTCAGACATGCAGCATTTGTCCATCCACAGATTGTGGCTGTACATTCAGCTGAACTAAAACAGTTAAAGGAAAAAAACCAAAAGGTAAGGTTCAAAGGGCACCGAATACCCAGGGCTCTTGGAATTCTGCAGGTGTAGGACTCCTGATTCTGGCTAGCAAACCCTGTGGCAGAAAACACTGCAATCATTTGCAGAGCTTTCATATCTGCAGCCAAGATATGTTCATATCTTTCATATTGTTCCACCCGACCAGTATCCAAATTTCAAAAGCTTGAAAATCAAAGATTTTTTAAAAAGTGATTTGTGCAACCTGGTCCCCGACCTTGCATCATAAGTATGGCAGAGGAAAAGAGCGGCAATTGTCATTCAATAAAAATGCATTATTATTGACACAGCGGTGTAAGTACCAGTGGAATAGACCCACAATGCAGTATTCAGGATGTATTTGTAAGGATAAAGCACAATTTCCTTTTTCTATGACTGCTATGTTTTTTTCTCCAAGAAATATCTAAACATAACCAGTGTCAGCTCAGGCAGAAACCTCTTCCTAATGTGATAGAAATCTGAGGCACTATACAGATGTAACCCAGTATCTCTTATGGAAATAATATGAGGTTAAGCAGTACAAATCTGTTCCACTGCTATGTGGACTCTATATTGCTGCTTGTTTTTCAAGTAATTTTCGCTGTATCTGGTGGTTTCTGCCAGGACTATATTTGAGCTTGGTACAGTTAAAATATAAATATAAGACAAATAACTGCTCCAAAAAGCTCTCCATGTCCGTAGATAAAATGGATAAATAGTGAAAAAGGAAAGTAGGATTATCTCATTTTACACAGCGAGAATGAAACTCATAGCTCTATGTTCATTAGTACTAGGTTATCAAAAAAATAAAACCCAGAAAAACACCAGAAACAAGAGCAGGCCTAAGCACAAGCATTTTTTTCTCAAACTAGCTCCTATCATAATAAAGAAGTTGCACTGGCTGTGGAAGAACGAGTAAAGTTTGATCTAATAAAAAGTTTGCCTGAAGGTCACTTAAGAAAGATGAGTGCCTTCCATTAACTATTTAAGATGCTTTGCCACATATTTCATATTTCTTAGAGTCATTGTAAATAAAAGTATTCTCATGATGCTGAAGTAACCGTTTATATTAAGAAAAACAAAGGGATTTTTTTTTTCAGTGCTACAGTAAAGGAGTTAAAAACAGGAAATCACATAAGCATGGATAGCACGAAAATTTGTGCTGTGCTTTGGAGTTCTTACAATAAAGGAAGGAAGCCCTAGCATGTCTTTTACACTGTAAACGCTTCTTTGGAGTTAGTCACTCTGACTAATGCAAAAACATATTTGACAGAAAAATAAAAACAATTTAAAATTACATACTTCCAGTTTTTAAATACTTACTATAAATATTCATCAGGTTGATCAAGAGTTTGCATAAGTGATGAATTCCGGTTAAAATAAAAGTGTTTTATCAGCCTTTGGTCAGACGCAATATTCTCCACCAACCGAGACATAAACCAAACAAGCTCAGCAGAGGAAATGTGTCTTTTGCTCTTTTTGTCCTAAGCTGTTGGGTGAATATGTTTCTACATGCTTAAAACCTTAATCATTATCATAAGTTAGAAAAAAAACAAATTCACAGAAATTTTATCTGCCAGTGGCATTTTAGGAGTTTTCTACAAAATTACACCCAGACTAAAGAGAAATTTTAAGAAACAGAAAAAAAATGCAATTGATTAAAAGGAGAAAGCCCCTTAAAAACATTTAATCACTATACAATGTTGAAGGACTCAAAAAATTAAAAAACCTCTTAAATTTCGTGGTGGTTCTTAGATAAAAACCAAGACGCCAAAGCCTAACATGCAAGTGTTGTCCGTTATGCTTCTAAGCAAACTTAACACTAAGACACATTTTCATCCTGCTGGCACTAACACTTCCTTCTTCGCTTGAAAATGAAAAAGAAATAACAAGAAAGTCTGCCCCACTGCAAGGTGAGAAATGTGGTTCTTCATTAGCTAAAGAGCTGACAATTCCAGTTCAAAAGACCTACTTTCTTGGTTAATGCTAATCATCCCTTATAATTGACAATAAATCGATTTGTAAGAAACTAGCTTTTACTGTATTTCACTGTTGTTAGTTTTTCACAGACAAGTTTATGAAGCATAACTTTTCATCACAGCCTCCATCAAAGGCTTTGCTGTCTAAACTTAACTACTTCACTTGGAACCACATGCCTTTAAAATAAGGTGTAAGACTCTAACAATAGGCTGTAAAAGGTGTATTCTGAAACTTCAGATCAACAAAATTTTAAATTTACTGACAAATACAAAATCAGTGCTCTCATTTAAATACGCCATAAGGAACAGGACTGCAAAAGTGCAGCTGAGGACAGAAGGTACATGACTTGAGTGAAATCCTTAGCTGTTAAGAAGCAGTAGAAGAGAACGTCATTTGCCATTAGATCCTGTTTTCTAATAGTTTTTCAAGAGGAAAAAAAAATAACTGCTTTTACTTGTAAATACATGTCATAGTAAAAATAAATTTCATAAATTGCTTTAATTTTTTTTTTTTTTCATTTTCAAGTAAGATCAATAATATTGATACAGTTGGAAATAAAATGTAGGACTGTAGTGTTGTATTTTTCTCCTCTCCTGTGCTTACCTTTCCACGTGGGTCCCCCCTTCCCCGCCCCTAGCCCTAACCACTCCCTCGGGTTTCTCCCATTGATTCTGTTACCCCAACTCCGCCCATGTACCACCCCTATGCCCTGTGACCATTGGTCCATGTGCTCCCTCCAACCCCCTCGCCCCAGGCAAAGGACCCTGCATGCCACTGATTTCCTCTCTTGCTCCTCCCTCTCGCATTCTACCCTGCCTTGGGGCACTAGCCTCTGCCTGGGAGAACCATGCCATGTGCTGGCTCCCTACCTTTGGGAGCCAGCACATGTGCTGGATATAGCTTTCTGGGTGCCACCATGAAATACAAGATCTTCTGCAGTGCTCATGTGGAGAGCATTCTCGCCTCCTTTATCGTCACTGTGTTGCGGGGCTTCAGCTAGCCAGAGCAAGCGAGGGGCAGCCTGGAAGAGGCACAGGAAGCGGAACAGCCACTCTCCCCGAGCAAGCCTCTCTGCGCTCTCCGAGAAGGCTGTGGCATGCCATGCCATCGTAGAAAACCACCCACCGCAACATACGACAAGCTAACAACTTGAAAAAAAAACCTTTTCACTTAAAATGTTTTGCTTGTAGTGTTCATGAAGTTGCAATCTCCTACACAACTAAACAACTCGGAAAATTTTCAAGTACACTTCAACAACACATCCAACAAGACAACATTCACTAGGTTTTTAAGAAAAATCTCTCTTGATCACTGTTCTTTTAAGCTTCACTGTCTCTCCTTCATCTTGGAATATTTTCATTTCTGAATCAGCACCAGGGTCCTTGGAGCTATACATCTAGTGGGCATTTTTCACCATGTAAAAGGGAACCCAACTTTGCCTGAAACCTCAAGGTTTTGTTTTAAAAAAAAGAAAGATATAAAAGGTCACCCTCATTGCACACTTCAAGAGTGATAACTTCCTATGCATTAGCTGATATATTAAGTCTAGGTAGAAGAATATAATATTTTGCTCAGAAATAACCCTGAATAGTTGCCTTGAATAGCCCAAGGGCTGTCGAGTGCTGTCTTTATTACATTTGCAAACAACTTAGGTTGTTTTAACTATTGAAATTGAAATAAATCTCATGCTTAAGTCTATGCAAAATGTACATGGACATATCTATTTCATAAACTGGAAAACACTTTCCGTATATGGTCTTTTTTGCCTGTCTTCATTGTGATTTCAACCTACAGACATTGCACCATTAGAATAGACAGAAATTATAACATGAAATTGAAATTATTTTTTCTGAATTAGGTGAAAAAACCTAATTTAAAGCAGAACAGAGCTCAAAAGTAAATATGGTAACTTGCAGTACTTGCTGACTCCCATCAAGATCTCTATGAAGTCAAGAAAATGTGTTCTAAATGTTAATGTGTTTAAAAACATCTGGAAAACAAATAAGGAAAGGAAGAACAAGATCAAGCAAGGTATATGGGGTAGAAGAGCTATATTATTGAAAACTGTGAATGAACTGTCTATTCTTGTCTACTGCTATTCTATATGGAAAATCTATTAATTTAGAAGGTTCTGGACTGAAGGAGAAGCAAATCCTGTGTACCTTGCAAAAAACCAGAACAAATCCTTAGCCCAAACACATTCTGCTACAATGGTTCTATTCTCTGTAACCCTCCCAGCAAAGCCCATTCATCTAACCACTTCCTAATCAGACCTCTGACAGAAGCCTAAAGCAGGAGATGGAATTTCCCTTCTCAGTAAAGAAATAGATGGGATATTGCCATAAGTAACTGAAGTGTAATAAACTTATAATATATATTTTCCCTACTCTTGCTGTCTCTGGTGAACATTTCAAGAAACATAGCTGGATTTAAAACCAGGATAGTTCATCTATTAGGGCAATGACATCATCTGTAGGTCAATTTTTGAGGAGGCTAAACCAGACCTCATTATGAATAGGGAAAGATTTTACTGTCAAGCTTTTTAAGAAAGATTTTACTGTCAGCTGGATACATGTCATTAAGAATAAGGTTGGTTTTTTCTCAGTAATGTAGCCTTTAAAAGGTAATGAGCCTCCTCATATGGAGTCTACTTTTTGACAAAAAACTTTGAAATGAATGTGTCACTTGTGTGTGGTAAATTATATGCATGTATACATACTGTGTTTGGAGGACATTTGTGGGCACAGAGACTCAAAAAATGGATTGCAAGGAAGAGGAAAAAAGAGGATTTCAGTCCTAGAGTATAACCTACATTTTATTCAAGTGAATAGTAGTCTTCACTTTGATTTGAGGAGAAGTTGCAATCTCCGCAAAATGAGCTATAGATACCAATCTCTAAGCACATGTACTTGTTACAATTGGCCACATTTGAGTCCATCTTAAGACTGATTTCAGCTGCATCTGTGTATTAGTATTGTGTTACATGCATGTAATATATACTTACATTAATAACTTTTATTGATTTAAATTTTGACTATAATACTTTTTTGCATACATTTTTACAATGAATAGTAGGAACAGTGCTGCAAGCAGGCATTCACACATTTCTTTCACTAGGATCAGCATTAGATACTTGCTTGAGCAGAGAGGTTGGACTACGTGACTTCCTGTGGACCCTTCCAACCTTAGCCATTTTGTGATTCTGCAATTCTGTGAATTACTGAGGTATTGCACTACATACTTACATATTTTAACCAATATTCTTAATGCTGTAATTACAGAAATCACTCAACTTTATGATCAGTTGGTAAATTTAGAAATGCACATGTTTAAGTGTCTGCCTGTGTAAAACTGCATCGGCACAGGTTCCAGATTTTGGATATGAGGTGTACAAGTCATGTGTTCTAAAAGGTAATCAAGTGACAGCCATCGAACTACCAGAGATAATTACAAATTATTCCCTTTTTCTATGCTACCCCTTCAATCTTCAATACTACACAGAGTGCAACTTAATCTGAAAGGTTCTGGCACACTGAATTATGAGACTCCATCAGAACATTATATCCAATAAGACAGATAATTAGTGTGATAAGAAACTATAGATATTGCAGTGTAACTCGTTCTGCTTTCCCTGACAGTGGCATACGTGAATTTACACCAGCATAAAAACTATTGCAAAACATACATCAGGCTATTTGTTCATAAGCAAGTGAACATAGTTCATCTATTCACTAGACAAGGAGGAAACACTATAAGCCAAAGAGTGGACAGCGATCAGGATGCCCCAAAGCCTTCCTGGAGTCCTACCAAAGAAACTTTGGTGTGGGGAAATTTGCTTTCCACAGCCAACCTTTTACAGTCCCTCTGGATTTGAGTGAGCAACATTAAACAAAACTTTAAAGTACTTAGCTTTTTAAAAAAGGGTGTTGGACTGAAATGCTTAACCATAAAGACCAGCTCGTCTTTCTTTTAAATCAACAGTTGTGTCCACTTAAGAGGCACCAAAGGGGCACTGTGGTTTTCTTTTAAAAGGTTTAAAAAGAGAAGCAGTAAAAGAAATATATCCTCGTATTTCCTTAAAATTGCTACTACTTCAGGAGCTTCTGAAGCACTGGACTGTTTTATTAAAATTGCCTCCTGGTAGCATAATAGTGTTGCCAAAAATTACTGCTCACTGCAGTGATTAAAAAGTTACTCTTTTTCTTAGAAAAGCTTTGAATTGTTTAGTCTGTCCCCCCAACAACAGCAAGTGAGCAAAGGGCATGTTTTTAAAAAATAAATTAAGACAAATAAAAAGCTTAGCACAATTGAATTGGATCCCTGTCTTCCCCTGGTAAATATATCTAATATCACATGCCTATTCAGAGTGGGAAGAAGGGATTTCCCCTCAGTAACCTCTTGGAGAGAGAGAGGGAGAGAGAGGGAGAGAGAGAGAGAGAGAGAGAGAGAGAGGGACAGAGAGAGAGCACGAATGAAATTGTTCCCCATCTCATTGTATGTGTCACTAAGCCGTGATGCCAGCCACATGCTGATTATCTCTCCTGTTACATAAAGTGCTCTCCTGTGTGCCAATTGCCTGCCCTGTGGTCTGTATCCTGTTACATAAAGTGTTATACTGCACCACCATGTGCTGTGCCAAAATGCTATTCTTTGCTACCATGCTCCCTGTCTTCGGAGCTCAGACGCCCTTTGTTTCCATGCCTGCTTCTGCCCACATCTTAAAAGCCACCTAATGATTAAAACAAAACAAGAATAGTTCTCACTAAACAGTGATATTTTAGTTACACTGTAAAACAAGAAACAACACAAATTACTGTTGCTCAGGGATTCTGGAGGATGTGAGAATGCTGCACGAAAAATCGCATTAAAGACAGAGTCACTGCAAGGCCCTCTGTGACTCAGACATTGCACCTTCACACTTCTATCATTTATGGGTCAATCTAAAAGATGGAGTTTTATTTGTCTCAACATTTTCCAAAGGCAGTCCTGGGATCAGCTGTACTGCTTGAGATTAAAGCACCATTGGAGTAAAACACACTGAGAATAGCTGTCTCTCATGATGTGTTGCAATAACACGTTGTCAAAGAGTGCTGCAATCTGTAAACATGCTATATCATCAAAACAGTGCAGGAGTGATGATGTGTTACTGGAAAGATGGCAGTAGTATAAGAAGAGCACATCTACAAGCAGAGCACACCTGACAACTGGCTGACAGCCAACTCACTGCTCTTTTGGGTGGCCTAACAGGAATGACACTGCTAAATCAGCTGCACTGGCACTACTGTTTCTGGCAACCAAAAATGGCAAGTCTTACGTGCACAAAGATAAAGGTTAGGCAAAGGGTCTCCTAGTTGAGGAGAGACAAAAGAGAAATTGAATAATCAAATCTTTGTGAGGCCACAGAAAATAGAATCTTATCTCCCAGAGCTTCTGGCCTTTTCTACAACAGTGCTTTGTAGAGAGGGAAGAAGAGCCGGCAACACTATATATTATCCCCTGAACCCCTGTATGAGGCTAAGGGACATTTTAGTATAAATCCTACAGTTTGTTACTTTCAGTGTTTTTAAAATATTTCTCAGATCTCAAATAACCGTACTATGTTTGGTAACATGTTCATCAGATATCAACGCAATCTATCATCAGGAGCAAAGAAATCCCCCAAACAAGAGCAAAAATAGCTCTACCTGGTCAGTCTTGCTTACATAAGGACCAAGTTTAACTCGAGGGATGAGATTTCAGCTTCACAAAATTGAACAGCCTCAATCACATGATGAAGGCTGGGGAAGGAAGATGCATTATTTCTTCATTCAAATGGTCTCTTGAGACTTTCTACAAAGAAATGGGGCAAAGTCCTGATGCCAGATGTAAAGAGTGCAAAATGGTTTGTAAATATCAGTTTCCCAGCAGTTCTAAATCAGAGCTCACACTACAAGAGGCAACTACAAAAAAACTAACCAAACAAACAAACTAAAAACCCAAGAGAAAAAAGTACAGCCCAATAAAACCTTTTCACACTTCTAGTCTTAGAAATTGCTATTGGTGGATTCGGTTTCTATGAAAACATGACAAGTATCTTGCAACATTTAAACAGAAAGCTTGCAAGAAAATAATGGCAAGACTCTGCTTGAAAAGATTAAAAGAGTTCAAGATTCAAATAACATGAAGAAAATCCCAAACTCTGTCACAAAACCTTTAGTCTATACAGAGAAACTAGCAGAAAAACAATATTCTTGCCTTCATCCAAAACTCACAGCAGACACTTTGTACTCATTACCACTAGCTTTGAGTTGGGACAAACTGCTTAACTTTTGTGCTACAATGACTCTCTTCTAGAATCATGCAAGAAAATGCATTGGCTGTGAAGACAGTTTAATAGCAAAAAAAAAGGAAAAAATCAATAGTAGATAATAGCCTCGTGGTGTATAAACACTATAGAAGTGATTTTCTTTTGTTGTTTTAACTTGAAATAATGCAATCAGTGTCTTTTCTAAACGAGCTTTCTGCTATAATGCTCCTTCTCCTGCACTATATATTGTGTCATACTACACCATACATTCTTTATACCCCGCTATAGCATCCCTAGGGTCAAAGGCAGAAGATAGAAAAATTCCTGGAATAATATCCCAAATAAATTACTACTAACTATTATAATTCAACACGGGCATATAAACGGCACTTTAAAGAAAACTGAATTTGTTGAAAATTAAAGCAAACCTGGTGTTACTTTGAACAAGAGGCTCACTGATTGTTTTCAGATTTCCATAATAAAATAGGCTTTTTTGTTTTATGTTTTACATACCCTCTGAGGAAAGGAATTGTACCTCAAAACATATGGGTGTTCAGAATCTTTATTTTTAAATACAATCCTCCATGCTCATAAAACCCTGATTGGAAGCCAAGGAATTTATAACAAGGTGCATAACAGCAAGCCTGAAAGAAGGCTAAAGACAAAGAAAAACAGAGCTTTCACTCATTAATTAAAATAAGAAAAGAGCCTAGAAGCGAAAGTGACCTTAATCTGGGGACAAATATGTGTGATTTAATTTAGTGACATCTTCTCACTATATGAGTGGGTGTATGGGCACTGAAATACACAAGAAGACAGACTAATAAACAGGTATTTATTTAGTGTAGCAGGCATATTGTTTTCAGTCTACAGCATAGTCCTTTCCTCTTATTGCTGTAATATATTACACTGAGAGGATGAAGAAAGGATTCTGCTATCTGAATTTTAGGGAACATTTTCATGCACAGCTTTCCTTTTAAAACGCACGTTCTGTTAGAACAACAAGCTTACACATCTTATTTTAAACTAAGTGTTATATAACCTGGAATGTTGTTAAATATGCTCTTATAATATAAGCCATGACTGAGTGTGCTAGTGTGCCATGGCTGAGTGTACACTAGGATTCAGTGTATGCCTTGAGTGTACTTCCAACCTGTGTAGTACACCACCTGTGAAGTGTGCTTCTAATCCACTAATGCACATATGGATAAGCTTTTTACTATTGTGGGAATGGTTTGTTTTACATTAAAAAAAAAATGTAAACACTCCTTTTTGGTTGGGTTTATGCAGCTTATCCTTTTATTACAAAAAGTCATTGCCCGTGAGGGGCAACAGCATGGAAACATGAAGATTATAATTGGATTTTAACTAGGTTGCCCAAAACCTTGTTTTCTTCTATTGGTTAATGGATTTCTTTTCCCTCTATCTGCTCTTAACTGGGGAATCTTTAGTACTTGTCTGTGCTGTATTCTGCATTTATCCTTTCATTAAAAGGTGAGAGTAACATGGCAGAGGGGGCACAAAACTGTAGTTTAAAAGAAAAACTTGACAGTACAAGAAGAAGCAATTAAAAATACTATCTCTTACAAAGGAGATGTCCTGCCCCCCTTCCTTGCTCTACTGTCTCTCACATTCTCATACATTATGTCAACACATCAGATTCCTCCCACATACACAAGCTTAGTCTGATGGAGGCATGAAACCTCTGCCTGCATGACTAAGGAGAGCACTGATGTGATTTTTACAAAGAGACTCACACCAGCAGTCAGAGTTTAGAGTTGAATAGTGAAAATCCACACCCAGAATCTGATCTCTTATATTTGCAAATGTTTTCTGGTATTTCACATCTGTCTCCTCTTGATGATCCCTTTGGGCCTGGCAACTACCAGCTTTCTTCTGGGCCTAAGATTAGGTGAGGAGGAGGAACTGGAGAACACTGCACTTCAAGGACATTCATATTACACGAAGGCACCAGCAATTAACAGTCTGCCTGCATGCACAAAAAGCTAGTTTGTCCAATCAAAGTTGCACAGTTAAGCTGCATGCACAACAGTTTTATGAACAATCCTGGACTTCACAGGTTTTGAAAGTTGGGCTCTGCAACTATAAAATTATACACTTGATATGTATTAGTAAGTACAGTAAATAGAGTATAATTAGAACAGAATACAATGTACTATTTTTCACTGCTTTTTGTTCTTACTTCCCTAGAGCTACAAAATGAGTTTCTACTGAGCTTTGGGTAGTCACATAAATAGAAAACCTAACGTTGTAATGCCTGATAGTGATCTAAACTGCTTAGATATGTTTTGTATTATACCACAAAACAGTGGTTTGTTCATGGAATGGAACAAAAATTTCATGTTACTCATACTTTGGCCCTAGGCATGCATGTGTTGAAACCATAATCCCCCGACGTATTTCAGAATATGTTTGGACAACCTAAGTTTCTCTGTGAAAAAGACCCAAAAGGAAAAACCCCTATTCATTAAAAACATAAATTACTGAGACCTCAATGTTTAAGTGTAGCCTACAGCACATAAAGAAAAATTTCCAATACACTGTTTATTTTCCCAGTTAAAAAAGAAAAAGGAAGATGAGAAGGATGTATTCAGGAACCATATAGGAAAGCTGTAAACTAGCTGTGTATGGATAAACATTCTATACAGCAGAAACAAAATATTCTATGTCAAGGCAGGAAATCTCCCTACTAAAAGGTCTCCAAACAGATATATACTGGTTTCACATGCAGGGGTTCTCCCCTAAGATTTGCAACAGCTGTTTTGTTTTTCTCTGGTGGGGAGAATAACATGAAACATCAAAGAAGACTGACAATAGCAGAAAGTATTTTTTCCCACTCTAGCAGATCCCTACAGAGATTAGGTAGAATCCTGCACACAAAGCATGAGTGTCATTACCCTTACACCACCTCTACTAGGCAGAAGGATAAACAGACAAGTGGACAGGCAGGCTGACAGACCAATAGAGAAGTGAATAGAGAGTAAATGAATTACCAAGAGTCAAACAATGAATGTGCTGCAGTCAAGAAATGGATCCAGATAACACAAGTTCTTGTCTAGTGTTTCAAATACAATGTCATCTTCAAGAGGCGATACTTCTTTACAAGGTAACAGCTAATACACTTGCACTACTTCTAGCTGTTTATTACTTTTTCTCCAGAAGCTGAATCATAGAATTGTTAAGGTTGGAAAAGACCTCTAAGGTCACTGAGTCCAATCTTGATCCCAGCACCACCAGGTTCGCCACTAAACCATATCCCCAAGTACCACATCCATGTGTTTTTTGAACATTTCCAGGGACAGTGTTTCCACCACTTCTCTGGGAAGCTGGTTCCAATGCCTGGACACCCATTCAGTGCAGAAATTATTCCTAATATCCAATCCAAACCTTCCCTGGTTCAATTTAAAGCCATTTCCTCTCATCCTGGCACTTGTTACCTGGGAGAAGTGGTTGACTTCCACCTCACTACAACCTCCTTTCAGGTATTTGTAGAGAGCAATGAGGTCCCACTTCAGTCTCCGTTTCTCCAGGCTAAACACCAGCTCCCTCAGCCACTCGTCATCATACTTGTGCTTCAGACCCTTCCCCAGCTCCATTGCCCTTCTCTGGACTTTCTCTGGCACCTCCATGTCTTTCTTGCAATGAGGGGCCCAAAACTGAACACAGGATTTGAGGTGCAGCCCCACCAGTACTGAGTACAGAGGGATAATCACTTCTCTGGTCCTGCTGGCCACACTATTCTTGATACAGGCTGAGATGCCACTGGCTTTCTTGGCCACCTGGGCACAACTGGCTCACGTTCAGCTGCTGTCAACCAGCACCACCAGTTCCTTTTCCACTGGGCAGCTTTTCCAGCCACTCTTCTCCCAGTCTAGAGCTCTACAAGAGGTTGTTGTGACCTAAGGGCCATCACCTTGTTGAGCCTTGGCCCATCAACACAGATTGTCCAGATTCCTGAAGTTTCAGTAGATTATTTTTGTAGCTGCCTAAATGCTTATTTCATACATACGGACCAGAACTGGAGCTTAAAAACAAAGCATAGATTTGAGAAAGTGTAGATATAAAAGGCCATCTCAAAGTTCATCAAAAATATGTTTTTATAAGTTTCCTTCCTTTCCCAAGTTGGGAACCAGAAATGAAAAACAAAATTTAAAAAAAACCAAACAGATTCCAATTGAAAGTATGTTCTTGGATTAATCCTTTTTGGTTTTGCTTCTTTGAGGTAATTCAAGAAATAAGCAGCCTTTTTACTGTTTATATGAACATTGTTTGCAGGGAAATAGAAAAAGTGCTAACATTTGATTGAAACTCACAAGGATATAAAAGGTCAGCTGCTAGTCATAGAAGGTTTACTAAAAGATGGTACACTAAAAATAGGCAAAAAAAAGTTGCAGTGATCAGTTCTATTATATTTTTATTACAGAAACATAGAACAAAAAGGTGAAAATATTCCCTTGAAATTAAAAAATTTCCTTTGGGAACGGCTCCATTTTGGTTTACATGCAGCACCATTTTCACAGCGTTGGCTGTGAAAAGGGATTTTTCAACGGGTCTTTAATGGAATTTATGCCAGTTTTAAGGCTTTTTGCATAGCCAAAGGAGCACAAAGAGCCTTGATACAAATGAAAATCTGTTCTTTAATGTGCACACTACTTAAAGCAATAAAAGTTTTATTATTTTTTAAGTTATGTACACCCACTGTGCAATATCAAATACGCATGTTGTAAACACGGTGGACCAAGTTCAGACATGATGTAAGCATGTGTAACTCAACTGACTTCAAAGGGACCACTTGTGAAACAGAATACTACTTAGCATGGCTATGAGTTGCAGGATTCGTGCTAAATTCCTGGATGATGTTTTTTTTAATATAATTTTTTTGAGCAGTATAGTGTTACACAGCATCAGAAAGTAAAGGAGAACTGGGCTGTCAGTAATCTGTGGGGTCAAGTATCAAAAGAATTGTTTGACTTCATGCAAGACACACAAAACATTTCAAGCAGACTGAAAAGAGCAGAGAAGGAGCATGCTGAGATGTCACTTGAGAGCAAGAATGGACACCACTGCTTTAAACAAAGAAAAGCTAATAGTTCATGTAGCTAGTGGTGTATATAAGAAAAACAATTACTGTTTAGGCAACACACGGAGAAGAGAGAGGGCAAGGAGCAGGACCCATCACCCTTGGGAGATGGGACCAAAATCAGGAAAATGTCATAGCACCAGACCAGCCAGACCACTGTCGCATGCACTAATACATGGAGAGCAACAGAGCACGTAACAGGTGGTATTGATCTCATGGATCATTTTACAAAACTCCACTCACTCTTAAACTTTTCATCTTGCATCTATTGCACTACCTAGCTGTATGCTCAGCAATCAAAATGCTTTTGGAAAATATACAATGAAACTGTAGCTTGTAATACAACTAGTTACTTTTTTTTTTTGTGAAAGAAAAGCTAGGGCATTAGACAATTCACAACCACAAAGACATTTCACCGTGGATCATAAATCTGCAGACTAGGAGGCTGAAATCCAATGGAGAAGAAACTCAGCAGAGAAACCACAGGAAAGCAATATTGCTGAAAAAAAAAGACATTCAAGAATGGAACCAAAAGAGATGGTCAAAGAGAAAAGGCCTTTCTGAAATAACTAAATGAAACTGAGCTTCTGACCTTTTATGCAGATGAGCCTCATTCCCATTTTTAGCAGTGTTGGTCACTGAAGACTCCATCTGGCAAAGCTACTGCAGTGTTTGGAGAGAAGGTTTTTTGACTTACGGGACAAAGGCATGTGAACTTTTTCTTGTGAAAGTTGAACAAATTACTGCATCCTTTCAAAATCCCACCTAAATCACTGTTTTGCTCTGAAAAACTCCAGAAGCACTTTATTTTATAAATTTTAAAGTTGCAAAAGCAGTCCAATTTCATGAAACAAGAGAGGATTTAGTTCTTTCAGCAACAAGGGAAATGCTACAAGTGTTCTTTTCTCACAACATGAACAAGTGGCTTCCTTTTCTGTCAAAAGATATGGTGACAGGAATAATCTGTGCCCTGGGTAAGAATGTGAAAAAGCAACATTTGCAGATGTTTTGCAACTCAGTTTGAAAAAATCACCTAAGATGGCTTGCCAATTTAAGATCAGGTATGAATCTCAAAGTAATGCGAAAAAGAACATCTAGCAAATACTCATACAAATATAAAAGCTATGTCTTCAAATGCAAAGTATCAATACATGAGAACAGCCCTAAATGGTCACACCGCACAGGAACATACTGAGAGAGGACAACTCCCCAAAGTGTCAGATACCAATTCACATTTAAATCACATTTATTAGCCTCAAGAGTATTGAGTATTTGAATGTAGTATTTGAATTTTGCCCATGGTAAAACTCCTTGTTTGAACACGTTTGGTTGTCTCCAGGCTTTGATGATATCCTGAAGTTTGTACATCTTGCAACGTAACTGATATTTTTACCCAGTCAAGGCTGCAAGACCGTGCAATATACAAGACAGTAATGAAACCACACTTCTAAACACTGATTCTGGGTACTCAGCAAATAAATGAAGCTTGTTTTGACATGCTTCATGCCTTAGAATTGTGCCTGAGAGCATCTTCTCTTCAAAATGAATCCATGCATTATCCATGAAAATTTGACACTGCTCAAATAACCTCTGTATGCATAGTTCCCCATAGAATAATGTAGTGACGAGTGTATTAATAAGTCTTTCATAGCAGCAAGTAGTGATATTTAAAACTCATCTTAAAAAACATCAGCCATTTCTTGGAGTCACTAAAGACTGTCCAATAACTGACCTCAGGAAAAAGGGCTGTAGCTACATTTATATACTTGGCCACTAAAAAAAACAGACAGGAAATAAATGTTTGATGTTTTTTATACTGTCATACTTATACAACAGTGGGTTTTCAGTCTGTGGCCTGTTAAAGACAATATAAAGGGCTGAGCCTCAAGCCACTATAGTTCTACAATTCCAGGCACTTCCAGTATCACAGAATATTATTTAATAAATGAAATACATACATACATGCAAAGATGAGCACACAGAGTTCTAAAACTATTCTGTGTATACAACTTTGGGATGACCACACACTAAAAAAGTATGTGATCACAAATAAGCTGATACTTAAGAGGCTGAAGCAGACCAAATTTTATTTTAAAGACTGTATAATTTTCAATTCAGACCTATATTACAATGTGAAGAGATAGACTGCTACAACTTGAATTCTCAGTAATAGAACACCTACTGGTAAATTGTCTTCTGTCCCTGGAATTCAACAAAGGCAATTGCAGGGTCCTGTGCCTGGGGAAGAATAACCCCCTGCACCAGTACAGGCTGGGGGCCAAACTGCTGGAAAGCAGCTCTGCGGAGAAGGACCTGTGGGTCTTGGTGGACAACAAGCTGTCCAACAGCCAGCAGTTTGCCCTTGTGTGCAAAAAGGCCAATGGTATCCTTGGGTGCTTTAGGAAGAGCATTGCCAGCAGGTGGAGGAAGGTGATCCTGCCCCTCTACTCAGCCCTGGTGAGGCCACATCTTAAGTGCTGTGTCCAGCTCTGGGCTCCTCAGCAAAAGAGTGACATGGAGCTCCTGGAGTGGGTCCATTGGAGAGCGATGAAGATGAGTAAGGGACTGGAACGTCTCCCTTACAAGGACAGGCTGAGGGAACTGGGCCTGTTCAGCCTCAGGAAGAGACAGCTGAAAGGGGACCTGACTAATGTCTATAGTACCTGAAGGGAGGATGTCAAGAGGATGGAACCAGGCTTTTCTTGCTGGCACCAAGCAGCAGGACAAGAGGCAACAGGCAGAGACTGAGGCACAGGAAATTCCACCCGAACATGAGGAAGAATTTCTTTACTGTGCAGGTGACTGAGCACTAGAACAGATTGCCCAGAGAGGCTGAGGAGTCTCCCTCCCTGGATATATTCAAGAATGGTCTGGACACATTTCTGTGCCATGTCCTGTGGGATGACCTTGCTTAAGCAGGAAGGTCGGACCAGATGACCAACTGTGGTCCCTTCTGACTTTACCCATTTTGTGATTCTGTGATTCTGTGATTCTGTGATTCTGTGATTAGTTTTAAAAATTCAGAATGCCTTTGAATGGCAAATTCTTGTCTCTATGTAATTTAGTATTCATCTATTTGCCAATATATTACCATTTTTATTGTCCTTTCATGCCAAAACAAAGGCTTCTCTGTGTATTTAAATGTCTTTTAAATATCACAATACTGAATCCTAAAAAAATTATTAAAAGGAAGCCTATAAAGAGTAAGATGTCATTCTGAACTCTGTTACAAATTTATAGTGTTGAAGGATTTGCATGATGCTTTACTTTTTCTGCAGTCTTGCTTGAAATAAAAGTGTCAAAAGCATTTCGAGCTATTGAACAGAATGTCACTGTTTGTGCTATTACGTCTAAGTAACAAGTAATGAAAGAAAATCTAAATTTGCCCTCTTAGGTATAATTCCCTACACTCTCTTTCTTGAAGGAACACATCAGGGAGGAGTGAGAAATGTGATTTTAAAGATTGACTCTAAGAAGAATTTAAATTATTCATTGTTTTTAGCTTGATGATCACGCTACAAAGGGAAAGCTATGGGTAGAATTCAATTCACATTACTCAACTACCCAGAGCAGCCTTCAAAATCATGACCCTGAGGCCAGAGCAGCTCTAAAGGGAGCAGGCAGATACTGAGGGCAGCACAAGAGAGCCTGTGGAGATCTGATCTTGTACCTCTCCTCTCATAGGGAGAATTCAGCCCCTCATAGGGAGAATTTAGTTTCCAGGCCTCAGCCAGATCAGATGGGCAAAGCCAGAAGTGGAAAGGAGAAGAGAGAGCGAGGTCCCTTAGGCAGCTGTGAGTGTGAGGTGCCACCAGTACATACCGGGAGGCACCTCAACTGCTTGCTTGCAAAAGGAACTGTGTAGCCTTGCAATCTGGGATCAAATACATGCACAAACCACAACCAAGGATACATTGTTGGAGTAATCCTGAAGTCAACAGATTGCACAGCTAAAACTCTGAAACTTCTTGGTATTAAAAATAATTCTTAATGAGATGTAACAGTCAGGAAGACAAAGAAAGAAAGGGATGGTGTGTCCTATGATGTTCCCAGCCTGCCTGACTTGGTCTTCTCAGTTTTTGAAAATCATCAATTTCTTGAAGAGACCAAGACATCAGGTTGTTCTAATAATGATACTTGAATAGGTTTGTTTATTTTCCTGATACCTGAATAGATTTGTTTGTATTATTTGTTTATTTTCATTTATTTGTTTATTGTTATTATTTACGTTCTGAAGTATACTGTACAATGTACTTCATTCAGAAGATTTACTGTGGATTGATCTTTTAAACGTATCACAAGTAAAATATTAAACTTTCCCATGATTCAAAAGAAACAGGGGGGAGGGGAAAAGTGTGGATCATATTAACTTAATTCAGAGAAATGATGTAAAAACTCCAGGGATTAAACAGATGCACGCAGGTTCTCTCATACAGTCCCAAACCAGATTCCTGCTAACAAGATTAAATTTCATACCTTGGGATGTTTGGGAGTTCGTTTTGCATGTCTCTATTCAGATAAACGTTCGTCTTGACTGCAGTGGGTCTAAGTGCATGAGCAACAATGGCTTGTGAGCTCGCATATGTAAAGGCGCCTCTATAAGACATAATAAAATATGTCCAACCCTAATATATACTTAACAAGAGTCCTTGCGGAAATTACGATCAGAAAGGCTAGTACAGAATCTTAAGAGCAATAGGAATGAACCATGAAGTAGAAAAATTTGTAAGTAGGAATGCTCGAAACAAAATAATGATCCATGTTTGAAAAACACCATGTCAACATGAAAATCATTACTTATGTAAAGTGAGGACAAGATGCTATTTGATAAGGCTAAATTATTTTCATTCTCCATGCAGGAAACTTTGGAAATCGACATATATTTATCACAGAATTACAATCTTGACATTAATCCTTCAATATGGATGCTGACCATGTCATGCATTGACAAGTGACTAAAAATTGTTTAAGCAGTGGTTTGTTTGCAAAACCAAAAATCTGTTCTGCTAAAGTCTTTCATAGCAACCTTCTCCCTTTTTCTTAAAATATGTTTTGCTCTGCTGTGACAGAAAAAAAAGCCTCTTCCAGTTTTTGGTAAGCAAAATAAACATTGTTCAGAAAAAAACCCAAATCTATCTGTATCGGAATGCAGATAAAAAATAACAGCTGCATTTGCCTCAGCAGCTAGTGGTATTTGCAGATTGGATTCCTACTGAAGAATTCCAAAGTATTTCTACCCATCTCAGTGGAGTTAGACAAGGCATGCACCATTACAACAAATGGAATAAGCTATATCTTGAAATAATTAAAATTCAAACATATTACCATTAATAAATAATATTTTAAGGAAAATACATTGCATTTAAGTCCCACTGCAAGCTTGAATTGTACAGCATCACTTCTGTGGAGTTCAACTGTTCTCAGAAGTCCTGGTAATAAAGAGGAATAAAGATATCCAGGTGAGGTAAAGGGCACAGCCTTTGAAATGCTACGTTATACCTCCTAGAAGAGTGAATGTACATTGTATTTCTACCTTGTATAGGCTGTACATACGCTGTCAAAGGCTGAAGTGACATTAACAACAAGAAGTTGAACATTTGTTATTTCACCTGGAGCTTACATAATTTTTTTCACCTCATGGTATACATGTTCTGAGAGAATCAAGATACTACAGAGCATAAGTTCCCATCAAATACTCTGCAATCTTGCCAAAACAAAGATACAGAATATGAGATGAGATAGGAAAAAGCACAGGTACAATTTATGAGGGCACTGGCATGGAATGTACACTTCTCCAAAATCAGCTAGTCATGCTTAGGAATGATGGAATGCTGTCTTCTCTGAAGCTGGCATAGATGATTTCAGTTATTATGAAGGCCAGATGGTTTAATTACTTTTCATCAGCTATGTGGTAAGCCAGAACTTCCTCAAGGCTACAAATGCTTTCTCTGTGACTGGCCCAAATCACGTCAACAGAGAGAGGCTTGGAATGCTTGATTTCAGGTTTTAGTTCTTGCTTCCTTGGTCACAGCAAGGATTCTGCTGATCTGATCAGAAATTCCAATTTTGAAGGCATCTGGAGGTATTCCAAGGAAGTCTGCTTTTTGTAAGGAACACTTTCAGATATTGTGATCTAGCAGCCATAATTATGACTAAAAATGTCAGATTCAGTGCAAATTTCCAAGTGTTCACAGTTATTCAGGACTGGCTACGTTCAGGTTCACAAGTCACAAGCACATACTAATTCACTGAAATTCAGCCTGTGAGCACAATGTCAAGGTCTTCAAGAAATGGCTGCCCACATGCTTGACATCCATCCATTCAGTGGTGCTCCAGCCACTAGCTTCAGAACATCACAAGTACTTTCCTTTCCTCCTCATTGCAGAAAGAAGTGAGAAGACATGTAATTTCATTGTATTTTTCTCCAGCTTTCTGTTGAATGGGATCTGTAGGCTATTTCAAGATGAAGAACTGAGAAAATGAGTTGTATTTAAAGTGATTCTAATAGATTTTTTTTTTTACCATGACCATTGCTAAATAGATGATGAATCATGCCTGCTACTGATCACTTGTTTTCTGTCCATTCCTGAAAACTTTTTCACATACAGTAGATTTTATAAGATGATCTCTTTTTGCGTATTTCCATACAGAACAGTGTACACATTTGTTTGTATTATAACAGACATACTATCAAGCCAGAAACAGTTTTAACCTTCTTATGCCAGCACAGAAGTGTAGTCAGTTGGTAAGAATTATTTCAATGTAAAAATTAAAACTGTGACAGAGTATTCCAGCTGGATCATTTTCATATGAAACAGGAAGGCCTATAGAGAAATATGTACTAAAATAATGAGTTTATAAATTAATAGTGATTGCTATATGTCCCTTGATAGCATCTAAATCAATTGAAGCTGTTAAAGAAAAAAAACAGGAACTTTCACATAGAGTGGTAAAAATACTGCTAGTTACTTCCAAAACTCCTGCCTAGCCACTCTGAATTGGCTTCTACTGAAAGGACTCTACCAGACTGAAGACATGAGTCAATGTACAAATTTCATAGATACCAAAGAAAATTATTCACTATGTTCATTATTTATATTGATTCTTTTGACTGCTCTTCCAGAGGCATATGCCTAATTCAGGCTGTGAAAGATGGCAGACTTTCTCAACTTAGAGCACCAGAGTTTAGAAGCTTCTGTTAATTTTCTCAAGCCCAAAGAACTGACTTCTTTTCATAGATGGAATTGTTTATATTACTAGCTAAACTTCAATAATTCCTAATGTCTTGCCTCTCTATTTTGATTTTGTATTGGGTTTTTTTGTGGTTTTTTGTTTCTTGTTTTTTGGGGTTTTTTTAAAAGTACTATGAGATGTTTGTAGAATGGACACTCAGTAAATGGGAATGTCTTGAAAGGCTATATGAGATACTTGCTACATACACACACTCTCTATAAAATGTACTCCAAATGCTAATTCTCATCCATATACTCATGTACACATATACAGGTAACATTAATGCAGACAAACACTACTGCTAGGAAAAGTTACCCATCATCCTATAAATAGCTATTCATAGATATTTTTCAGTTGTAAAAGCCTTAATCCTCCCAGATGGATTATGAAGGAGGGAGCAGGAGAGGGAAAAGTGGAAGGGGAAGAGGAAATTATGGGGAAATGGAGTACCTCCAAATAAACCAGTTCCACAAAGTCGTAAACAGAGAAGATAAAAAGTGTTTCATTCAACACAGAGTCAACTTTTTCAACTGGGTTAAAAAAAATTCCTGGCAAGAAACAAGTCCCTAGTGATTCTATTTCTCCCCAGATAATAACCATCAGATCCTGAGCTACTTCTTATAAGCACAATTTCCTCATTGTTAGCAGCTGTTCATTGGTTAGCATTGCACAACTGGCCAGGTGCATTACAAACGGAATGAAGGAGGAGAGGGGGTTGTCTGCCTCCAAACCATCAGATGGGCTAATAATATTCTTCAATACAGCAGTAACTGGCCCACTTCCTAGCTACATCTGAGTTTTACTGAATGTAAATAAATAGTGGAAGGGAAAGGACACCCACAGTCCTGGAAAAAGTCAGAAATCTTCAGGCATTTGTTGGGTTGTTTTTCTGGCCCCACTTCCCCAGAAGTTGGGAACTGCAAGATTATGTGATTTTTTTTTTTTTTCCCTCCTAGCTTCCTGAGGATTCCCAGGAAAGCCTCAGGGGACTGGGCTAGTCCTTCACCAGTTGCTTTGGGGGCAGGCAACAAGATGCCTCTCATGCAGCCCTGTCACACTATACACTGTGGCTGCTGATATTAAAATGGACAAATAGAAGTTATCCTGAAAGCTCTCTAAATTGATTGTTGTCAATTTCTATTTTCAGCTTCTCTGTGGACTACTTAAAAGAATTCTTGATGTGATGAGCATTTATTTTTAGCAGTTCTTCCATACCAGTTCAAAAGCTACAATTGTTTTTGCACTGCTCTTATTGCATACTATTAAATGGATGATTCTGCCATGACTTTGCACAGGAATAATCAATAGATACAAGTTCAGGCATGTCTATAGTAATGAGAACTACTGAAATACTTGAACTTAAAAAACACTTTATCAACAGTATATTGCCCCTAATATCCTGTGCAAAATACATAAGGCAAAAAAATGACTAGCACCCAAGTAAAGAATAATAACAAGGATCAAAATACTAATGGTGTATGTAAACATGAACATATCTTAAATCTAAAATCTTCTCTGTAATGGTTTAAATTCTAACATAGGCCTCTTTTTTTGTTGTTGTTGATTTGAAACTAGCTGATTTTTAATGTTATAACTCTGTTGAAATGGGAAAAACATAAAAAACCAAACAGACTGAAACAGAACACTTTCAAGGAAAAGTCTAAAAAACAAGTAATATTTCCAAAGGTCTAGGACCTAACACATAACTTGATGAAAACTGAGCCTGAAAAACCTATTTTAACCGTGCTTTGACAGAGGAAAATGTATCCTGTAGGATCATTTGTGCTTGTAATACAAATGTATATCAAAACTCAGTGAATTGGTTTCCTAACAGTATGCTGTCTGCACAGACATACTTTCATACCTAGAGCACCAAGAGCTAAATTAGGTGAGTAGAGAATGAAACACATGGAGTCCCACTTGCCATATATGCTGTTCCATGCATGTCTTGCTGATCTCTAACTACATGGATTCAGATTATAAAGTTCATAATATCATAAGATTGCACATAGACACTTTTAGATTGGTTTCACTGCTTTGATCTCTATGGAAAATAGAGAAGTACAAAAAAACATACTTACAAACTATCACATAAGGAATGGAAGACACAAGTTTTAAATAAAATCTGTCTTTACCACCAGAAAAATATACCATATTTTTATATTTCATCCACCAAATCATGTGCAAAAATTTTATCTAAATAATATTTGAACAAACCTCTACCAAAAAAAGGAAAGTTTGAAAGAATGAATTTTTTAACTGATATCCTGACTTCAAATTATTTTTGTTTGACTTCAAATACTTTTGTATTGAATTGTTATCACTTTTATTGTATTTCTGGTACTTTTCTATCTTCTTGTATGTATATTTAAACTACACTTTTCCACTGTTATAACTGAAAGTTTCAGGTTGCTCTCCTTTTTAGAAATCTCAAATAATGTTGCACTTGTGATGGGAACCAATAAACAGCTGTTAACAACAAGGAGTTTGTGCTTTTAAGAAGTAGGTAAATATCTGACAGATATTCCCTTAAGAAGTACTAAAGCTGAGTAGTTCACTATTGTACTTGACTCAAATGCAGCCAGATTTGTCACCAAGTACAAGAGAATGACATGAAATAGTTTGACCCATTATCTTTAATGTCATTTAAATGCTTGATTGAGGTTTTCCTATTTGAATACGTAAATGAACAGTCTCAAATTAAACATCTCAGTTCATGTTTGTATTGCCTAATTAGCTCTTCTGGATAAAGCAGACAAATCACAATACCTATGTCAGTAGGTGCTAACAACTAAATTTACAACAATTTCTAAACTCCAGTGATAAAGATTATTCAACCTAATGCTTGATTTTAGCTCTAAAAATCTTGTACCTCAAGGCATAAAGAATCTGATTCTTACTTTACATAACCTTTACTATAAACTACACAAGCCTTAAACTTCACCTAGTTGCAATTTAAATTAGATTGGTCAGGTCTTTCCTTTTAGATCATGAAATGAGTAGAAAGATTTATCTAAACCTAACCTATTTCTCCCAGTGGCCAAAGTGACTATATCTGTCTTTTAACTGGATGGTTACTAAACACTACCCTTAAGATCTAGATTTCTATAGAGATTTACAGTTGGCACCTTTTGCTTCCAGCAGGATGCTGGCAGCCAGCTGCCACGGATCTTGATATTAGTGCCTCATTTCTCTGAGTTCATAAACATTTATTACAAGTTCCACTCACTCTGAGTTCTGGGGTGGCTGTCAGAAAACGCAGCAAGCAAGCAGACTACTGGCTTAGCAAAGGAATTAACGTGCATTAACAATTGACATGTCACTTACTTGAAACAGTCACATCCAGAGGGCAGTGGTCAATGGTCATCAGTGACAAGTGGTGTCCATCAGGGGTGTGTATTGGGACCAGTGTTATTTAATATCTTCATTAATGACACAGACAAAGTGATCGAGTGCACTCTCCCCAAATTTGCAGATGACACCAAGCTGAGTGGTGCAGTTGCCACACCTGATGGGATGCCATCCAGAGGCATCTGGACAAGCTCAAGAAGTGGGCCCGTGGGAATCCCATTCAGTTTAACAAGACCAAGTGCAAGGTGCAGCACCTGGGTTGGGGCAACCCCCAATACCAACACAGGCTGAGGGACAAACAGATCAAGAGCAGCCCTGATAAGAAGGACTCGGGCATGCTGGTGGATGAGAGGCTGGACATGACCCAGCAATGTGCACTCACAGCCCAGAGAGCCAAACGCATCCTGGGCTGCATCCAAAGCAGTGTAGCTAGCAGGGTGAGGGAGGGGATTCTGCCCCTCTGCTCCTCTCTGGTGAGACCCCACCCAGAGTATTGGGTACAGTTTTGGGGCCCCCAGGACAGGAAGAACATTGACCTGTCGGAGCAAGTCCGGAGCAGGATCATCAAGATAATTAGAGGGTTGGAGCACCTCTCCTACGAGGAAAGGCTGAGAGAACTGGGTTTGTTCAGCCTGGAGAAGAGAAGGCAGCTTCTGGGTGATGTAAATGCTGCCTTCCAGTACCTACAAAAAAAAAGGAACTTTTTACAAGAGCATATAGTGACAGGACAAGGAAGAATGGCTTAAAACTGAGGTTTATGTTAGATACGAGGAAAAAATTCTTTACTGTGAGAGTGGTAAGGCACTGGAACAGGTTCCCCAGAGAAGCTGATGATGGCTCATCCCTGGAGTTGTTCAAGATCAGGCTGGATGGAGCTCAGATCAAGTTGGTCTAGTGCAAGATATCCCTGTGCACAGTGGCGGGGTTGTAATTAGACGATCTTTAAGGTCCCTTCCAACCCAGGCCATTTTATGATAACATACTGGGAAATGAAAAGTAAGAAATGATCCCCAGACTTGCCTCTACCTTGTTCCCACTCAATGAATCTATTGTTTCTCTGGATAGGGTCATCAGAGAAACCATTAAAGGAATAATTGCTAGATTGTTCTGATTTTTCATAAAAGACATATCCCAGAACAAATGTTTTAATGCAAAATGTAATAAAATAAAATAAAGCTTGATATGGAGATATTTGAGACCAGGTCCAGCAAAGGCCCACTATGATGATTAAGTACCCCTCATGTGAGAAGAGGCTGAGAGTGCTGCAGTTGTTTAGTCTGGAAAGAAGCCCTATCAGAGTGAATTTTATCAATGGATATAAATCCCTGAAGGAAGGGTGTAAAGAAGAGGATGATGGGCTCTTTTCAGTGGTGCCCAGTGACAGGAAAAGAGACAACAGGTACAAAGAGGAGGTGCTGTCTGAACATCAAGAAACACTTTTTTACTGTGACAGTGACTGAGCATTGAAACAGGATATGGAATCTGCCACCTCTGATGGATATATTCAAATCCACTGAGACATTATGCAGGGAAACTGACTCTAGGTGACTCTTCTTTAGCACAGGAATTGGACCAGAAGACCTCAAAAAGTCCCTTCCAACATCAACCCTTCTGTGATTCTGTAGAGAAATTCAAGTTAATGCTCTCAAATGGAGGTGGCAACACAAAATGAAATAAAATGCCATTCGAAAAAACCCAAATGAAGTTCTTATTTCTGATACAGACACAACCTTTGCTGTAGCAAATGTACTCCAGATTTCTTGCTGCTAGTGTCACACAGTTCCTTTTTTATGCCTCCTCAGGAAAGGAAACCTAATTGTGTAAGAAAGGGAGTAGATAAATTAGAGATTTGACTATCATTATTTCCCTCTTAGAACATCACCTAAAATCTAGCTAATACCCAAAATATTTTAAAATCACTGTGATAGTGGTTCTTTTGTTATCTGTAATGAGTATGGCTTTAATAATAGTGCATTAATGCATGCTCCATCCTGCATAGGAACCAGTGACATAACTTTATTAAGAAGTTCTAGTTTTCCCCACAATTTAAATAAAATGCAATCTCCATCCTTTAGTTTCCATGGTGTTTCAAAAAAAAAAAAAAGTTGTGGCACCACAATATTACTCTCTATCTAAGACAAATACAAACACAATAAGGCCAAAGTTGTATACGAGAAACAAAATATTGGCCAGTTATTGCCTCGGTCATGATTATATGCAAGGAGTAATAATAAATGGAGTATCCTCAAAATATCTTTTTTAAGTCTGAACAGGATCAAGAACATTTAAACTGCACTAGTGGAATCTTTAAAACAGGATGTTACACTTAAGGTATAATGTAATATGTTTGTCTTTCATGGAGCAATTAATCACTGGATGGAGGAGTTAAGACCCAATCAAAATGGAAAGGTGTTTATTGCTGCAGCTGGTCATTAAATTATTTCTATAAAGCTTAAACACTGGGTTTTATTGTTTTTATTACAGATCCGCTCCTATAAAAAATACATTTACACTTCCCTTTTTAGATTTTGTGGTTTCATTTCTTGTGCTTCTGTTAACCAAACAAAACCAAACCCAAAGAAACAGTATATTATTCTGTTATCAGTGGAATTATCAAGGATAATAGGAACTGGAAAGATAGAAAATCATGTCACCTTGAATTCCAATACGTGTACCTTTTATCTATGGGAAAAACCCCATGAATGATGGCAGAAGCTGAAAATAATCATGATGTGAGATTATTTTTCCTTGGGTGGGAATTTCTTCCATTCAAGACAGGTAGTAGATTAAAAAAAATATTTCTTGATATATGGAGGTACTTAAGAAGATTCTCAAGTACCCTTAAGATACCCGTACATGCAGTCCTTTTAAAGCGGCATTTGTCATTTTGGATAGACATCTTGGCTGCTAGTAAAGGAATGAAAGAAACTTCTCCACTATATTTAATCCTTCAAATGACTGTACTAAGAGAAACATCTGCAAGGACACATCCAAGGGACAGACATCCTCTTTGCTGCATTATCAAAGGGTTTGTTGTCTTGATTGCTTCAATGAGCTATTTTTAGCAGATGCAAGTGCTTTGTGGGATTATCTGTTTATACCAAGAAGACACATGGAGGCTCACAATTTTGATCTGAAGCAAAACCTATGGACTTCCCCAAGACAAAAATTGAATCCTAAATTTCATCACCTTTGGACTGATTACCATGATGAATGTCACAGAATTGTCACATGGGAAATAAAACCCCAGAATGAGTTTGGGTGACATCTTAGGGAAGCAAACCTGTAGCTTGAATGTTTTCTGAAGAAAATGAACGGGCTACAAAGGGCATGCTGAACTAACATAAGATACTGACTAAATACCAATTTTAAAAAAACTTGCTAACTGCTTTAAATAGCAGAGCCACTTTCTGGCAATTGGGGCTGACAAAATAATGTTTCTTGTAATGAGTCAAAAATATTGAGGCAAAAGCTCACATCCTTTCTCTTGGTGATGGGGCAAAGAACAGAACTCTACTATCTTGTAGATAGGTGCACAGAGATGTTAGCAGACAGAAAATTTACAGTTTAAATATATCTGGCTGCAAACAAATCAATAGTGGGACATGTACACATTCTGTTAAGAAGCAGCAACAAATACTATCAAGATTTATACAAGACTTTTTTAATGTCCTACATGCTTCCACTTAGCACTCCAATCAAGAGGAATTAATTCCTGATAAATTCATTTACAATTACTTCAACGCTTTCCCTATGGTATTAAATCTGTAATTTCTTTCCTTGGTATCTGAATGTAATTTGTTCACAGTTGCAGCTAGAATTTAGAAAAATTATCCTTGAATATTAACCTTCTAGAAATAGCTTTGTTACTTTGATTCATAAACAGTTTTTAAGGGTAGTAAACATACACATAAATCAGAATTAAAGACTAGTACAGGTCATGATTTGAGATTTTGAGGAAAAAATATTCCCAGGCCATCAAATTTCAGGGTGGAAATGGACAGTAATCTAACATTAGGAAAAGAGAAGTCAGCAAAATCTCTTCCATATTGCAAAAAGCATGATTTTAGCCTTTTGGAAACATTTTCTGGAGTATGAGGAAAAAGTTATGTATTGGACATCATATTGCTTATGGGAAAAATAGAGTGGATTAAGCCACACCTGGTTGAAAACGGAAAAACTGTATTTGAAATGTCTGCAGAGCTCATTAGTACCTTGATACCAAATGATTCAAAGCTATCTTTGGCTTTGACTCAAGATGCTGTCCTAAGCATGGCGACACAACAACAATCCAAAAGCTCCA
This sequence comes from Rhagologus leucostigma, assembly GCA_013397725.1. Lineage (NCBI taxonomy): Eukaryota > Metazoa > Chordata > Aves > Passeriformes > Rhagologus > Rhagologus leucostigma. The sequence goes on from VZTD01000352.1 coordinate 35,597, forward strand.
CAGATGTATACTAGAAAACGATAGTGCTTCATTAATTACCAAAGTAAAAACTTGCTAAATAGAGGCCCATTTTAGAAAATAAAAAAGAAACAGACTGTTAAAACCAGATGGGAAATAGAGTATAGTGGCCATTCATTACCTTTACATTTGCAACCAAGAGAGTATTGCCAGAACAGTTTGTTCATTTGTATAAGGAATTCTATGCTTATATCACTGCATTCAGTTTTACTGAAAGTTCTTGATAACACATTGAGCAATTTTTAAAAAACCTGAGTCAATCATGCATAATTTAGGCGAAGACTTTGGTCAGTTTTATGGCAAGATAGCAATGGATTGATAATTGATGCCTATGTACAACACATACAAAACTACAAAACTACTTGAACTTCTATTCACTGTAAAAGGTAAAGCTAAAATCTTTACAATGCTGATCAGCAGGACTGCTTTCTTCCTCATCTTCTGCTTGTAAAAATCATATTCAAAGTTTAAGCTTTACAAGTTCATAGTGCAATGGGTAGTGGGGGGCTTGAGGGAGCGGGGGGGTGTAGAAATCCATTAGAAAAATAACAGAAAAACACTTTCCTGCCACAGACCTGGAAATTGAACATTTTACCACACAATACTTTCCTTTATACCACAAAAATCCATGACATAAGAGAAAGCTCTTTGGTTTCTCGACATAGCTATGGCAACAAGACAGGCCAGAGGAATTATACCCTAGTTATGTCTTTTAAATTGAATCACTAATGAATTACTTTCTGATGACCTCTTAATTACACTCTCTACCTTGAAAAGCCCATAGACTACCTCAAAACCACTTTTTCTAGTTTTTTTAGTCACAAAGAACATCTCTATTTTTTAACACACATCATTAAAAAATGAACTGAGTTGACTCAATGATTTTTGTAAATTACCTCTAGAACTGTACGTTGAGACAGAGAATTGCTGTTGAATTCCCCTTGTACCATTAACTTTCTTTAAATTATTTCTATGCTTTCATTGATTTATTCCTGTATTTTGGAAGAAGAATAGACTTTGAACCTATTTAAGTCTACTGTGTGTTAAAGCTAAGCTATACAATATATTAATGAGAAGAAAGTTGTCAAATCTCTAAGCCTATAATCTCCTGTATCGCCGAGGTTTTCCATATACACTTGTAGCCCATTTGGCTGCTTAGAATCATATTCTTCCCCATGAAAGACTTTTTACAGTCACAAAGTACTGCCATGAACCTCAATACATGTATTTCAATCATCTAACTCATGCGCGAAGAGATATCAGTTAATGTAAATCTAGCAACAGCTGCTACAGTTGGAAGAATATGTGGGCTATTTGCACCAAGCAATCTGTTTGAGACACTGAAGAGGGCATTGTCTTGGTTAGAAAGACAGGTGTCTGCCAAGGAAGGCGGGAACCTCCCTTGGAATGGAAAATATGACCCTCTTCCCTCCAAATTATCATAACTTTGAAATTAAGGGGCTTTCAGGCAAAGATATGGGAAAAGGAATAACAGTTCTTTACTAGTCTATATATATATACGTATAACAAGACAACAACAACGGCAGCAACAACAAACCAAACCGGAAACCCAATAACGGCCCTCCCTCGGCTGTCGGGCCCTTTCCCCTTTGCTGTAGTTACGGCCACAGCCGGCAGGGGGCGCTGTTGGCTCCCGGCCGGGCAGGGCGGGTGCGAAGAGTCCCCTGCTACTGCAGGGGGCGCTGTGGCGCGAGCTCAGCCACCTCTCCATGTGGGTAATGGCAGCACAGCCAGCGGGAGAGATCGAAAATGGGCTTCCTTTACAAACTCACGGGGGGCAGCCAGTCCCAGTGCCCCTCCAGATGGCGAAATGGGCTGTAGCAGGAACCTCAGAGCAGCAGGCTGGAACAGCAGAGGTGGGCACACTGAGGGTGGCAAACAAAATGTAGCAGAAACTCTGCAGCCATAGCAGGAGCCACGGGGTGTCCCAGTGGCCATGGGGTCTTGAGTTAAAGTGTAGCACAAAACCTGAAGCAGTGGCAGAAAAACAGCGGGGCTGGGCAGGGGCAGCCAGGCTCCCGCAAACAGCCAGGAGATGCTCCCTCGAAGTGGGAGGGAGGGGGTTCAGGTCCCAGGTTTTCCCCTGGAGCACCTGAATAGATGGTGAGGGTCCTTTCCAATGAGATCGGGTGTTGAAAAAAAAAAGGTCCTAGTTCAACGGCCACTCTTATAAGCAAAGGCTCACCCACAGTAGGAAAAGCAGTAAAGGGCTGGACTCCCTGGTAGCAGCAACTCAACTGTTCCCNGGGCAGCCAGGCTCCCGCAAACAGCCAGGAGATGCTCCCTCGAAGTGGGAGGGAGGGGGTTCAGGTCCCAGGTTTTCCCCTGGAGCACCTGAATAGATGGTGAGGGTCCTTTCCAATGAGATCGGGTGTTGAAAAAAAAAAGGTCCTAGTTCAACGGCCACTCTTATAAGCAAAGGCTCACCCACAGTAGGAAAAGCAGTAAAGGGCTGGACTCCCTGGTAGCAGCAACTCAACTGTTCCCCTCTGGGCCCGAGAGCAAGAGAGAGTGAGGAGCTGAGCCCAGCCCCCTGAGCCCCCAGCCAAAATCTCGCAGTATCTCTGCACTTCCCAAGAGAAAGCACCCCAACTAGGAGGGTAGCCAACTGCACCCTTCCCCCTCCTCCTCCTCCCAGCCACATCCTTTGTCTCTTAAGTATAGGTCATTCTCATCTCTTAGGCAACAAATGGGAAAAAATTCCCTGAGAGAAAGAACAGAACAAAAAAAGGAAAAATCCTAACCTCCAACAGGCCTTGATTTGTTGTTCTTGTTGTATCAATGTTCATAAAACATTGTCATTAATATATCACTCTCAGCTTTTGCTGTTTGAATCTCTGTTCCAGTTTTGGGAGTGACACGGCCTAACAAAGAAAATAGTTCCATTTCCCTCAATATAGGACCTAAAAACTATAACTCTATCTGTAGATTTTCTTCTTTCTGGAAAAGAGAGATTCATGGGAAAATGCAAACTTATATATTTCTTCAGTGTAATATATGCAATTGCACAATTTTTGTGTTTTCACTATGAAAAAATGAGTTACACAATACTAAGACATTTCATCCAGATTTACTCCTGGGAAGCTACATATTTAACAAAGATAGCAAGTTAGCCAAGCTAAGGTCTTGTGTAATGCTAAACAGACTTAATTAACCAATTTCTGCCAAAACAAATTTTGAATGCTTTCTTCTCCACCTCATTGTGGTTTATCCTTATAGACTCTGCCTGTTCTCATGGATCTAGCCAGAACTACCATACCAATCCAAATATAAGGTGACTTCAGATATAAGGCCACCTTCATTTTTGAAAGGCTACATAGAAATTTATTAATAAAAAATAATTTCTCTCCTGGAACTTCTTAGACCATCTTCTCCAGCCTCAGCTTCCAAAGACCTTCCTCCTCATGGTCAGCTTGCCAGGCATGTTGATGGGTGTCTGCACATCTGTTAATTGAGTACTTCACGTGCAGGGCCTGGACCAGCCACACCAGTTGTGCATGTCCACAGCTGGATCTGGACTTTGGCAGAGCAAACAGATGAGGAAGGTGAACAGATGGACTAACTCCAAGCCCTCCAAGCAACATAGCAGACTACCAACATCTACCTTTCTTCAAAACCTTGAACTGAGTGGGCCTGGGCTGCTGCCTGCACTACCCCTGCCTGTGTGAGGCTGGGAAATTCAGAAGGCTCATCATATAAATGGAGTTTTAAAGGAGGCCAGACAGCAAACTCACAGAATCACAGAATATTCTGAGTTGAAAGGACCCACAAGTCCACCTCTTAAGAGACTGGCCCATAGAGGGATGGAACTCACATCACACAACCTTGGTGTGATAAGCACCATGCTCCAACCAGCTGGGGTAATCTCACTCAATTCATGCCTTATCAATACAGGAGTAAGTCGTGGGACTTTTTACCTTTAGTTTTGCCTTTCAAGCAAGCTTTATAGAAATGCAATGGAGTACCACTAAAAGTAGCACTTCTACATTTTGCCACGCATGGGAAATGTTTTTCCTGCTTTTACTCCCCACCGTGTCACCCCAGAAGTATATCTAAGCGAGCATGGTGTTATATCACTCCATGAATCTGTCGCTTACAGATTCAAGCTTTTAATCTTCAAGTTAAGTACATGATAATTCTTTCATTAGTTACTCATTTGTTGTTTCCTTCATTTCCCTTCAGAGCTATAACTGTTGTTTAAATTTTCATAAATGCCATGGTCATATCCTAGCTGAGAGACTACGAGAACAGTTCTGCACTTAGTACCCAACTACCAAGGTGAAATGACTTACAAAGAGTAAGAAGCTTGCAAAATTAAATCCTCCAGCTTTGGAAATAACAGAAGCCAGTTCACAGACAGGCATATATGTACCAAAATATATAAAAACCTCCTTGTACAACACTATTTACCTCCTTATTACCAGTGCCAACTCAACTGTGAAGATAAATTCAAGACATTGGATATGATCCTCCACATTCTCAGAATTCACTGAGTATCTGTCAGGTATTCTGGTTATTGTGACCAGCTTCTTTAGGATAATTGACTGAAATAGTAAAGTATACACTCATTATTTTCCAAAGTAAACCTAATATCATTTCTTGTGATCAGAATTTTCTGGGAAATACACAATCAGAAGTGAGAAAACTTCACCTGTGGAGTGTAAAAATCAGCTGATGTCTGAGTGAAACCTGTGATCCTGGGGAAGCAATTCATTTTTTAGATAATGCTATTTGCATATGGAGGGGAAACTTTCCACAAAGAAAGGACAAAGACAGCTTGTTCATGACCTTCCATAAAGATTCTGATCATGCCAAAGCCATTTCCCTTTACAGACAGGTGGGCTAATGCCTGGCAAACAGCAGGGAAGGGGGGAAATATTTTAGTTTTGGTATATGAACAATGTCAGTGATTTCTCAGATAGTATCTCAGAAATTTAATGACTACAGTGTGGCCCGGAAATGAGCTGTAATGAACAGCATTGAATCAATTCATCTTTAAGTGCAGCAAGAACAAAGCCTAATAATTATCCACAGCAGCTTAAACTGAGAAAACCACAAATGGAGTCCAGGAAAAGGCTAAGAAATGTTGCAGCCAAAGGCTAAAAGAGTTAACTTAGGTCTCTGAATGTCAGATTCCTGCTTTCTAAGCACTGGCTCAGAGGTTTCTGATTCAAGTCAATGGCCAGCATGCTTTTATCAAACGTTAGTGTTTATAGAAGCAATACAAAACAGGATTTTGTTAAATGTATATATTATGCCAGATCAAACTATAAGTTGAAACATCTGTGTCCAAGTTAATCTCAGATACAGCAAAGAGATTATTTGAATTGTGTGTTTCCTTTTGTGACCTTTTCAGATGCGGCTTTGTTTGAAATGGGGACGGGATAGTTTTCTTAACTTTTTATTCCTAAGTAACAATGCCAATAGTCCGGTATAACAGCAATATCTTTTAAAATCACCCAGCTGAATAGCAAAAATCCTTTAGTAATTTCCCAGTATTGTTATACAGGGAGCTCTAAAAAATAAACTATAGTCATATAAATAGAGGCATATAGTTTTAAGCATGCTACAAGCCATTCATGACATACGTATTCAATTAAAACTGCTTTTATGAGCAATAATCACATTCTGAAAAGGCAAACATGAACAGTTTGCGGATATAGCCATAATGCCTGCAAAATTAACTTTTAAAAAAGCAGGTAAACAAAATTCCGTGTCTCTGCTACTTAAATAAAAGATTTTAAAATTCTTTTGCTCCTGCCTCCAAAACACAAGGGACAGGACAGAAATTTTTTTTTTCATTATTTAAAAAATAAGGTAATTATTTGCCTTTATGCATTAATATTATCAAAAAACAATCTCAGTTTAACTGAAACTATGATTACAATAAACAAATTTCAGGTACGGAAGTAATAGAACAGAACAGCTGTAGTTTCCAACAGTATAAATCTGGTTAATTGGCAACAGTATAGCACTTTGAAGAAGACAGAAACTTTTAGCTTTATAGGTCACTTCATATTTTCTCTTGAGTTGCAAGTAATTTAGGACAAAATTTCACGGTATCTACCTCTCCTCTAGAAGTACATGTTGGTTTAAGACCCACTCTTAAATCCATAGAAGCCATTTTTATTACACCAACACAATATTACAAAATAGCCAACAAAGTTTGCAAGGAACACCTCTTCCCCCATTCTCCTGACTCTCCCCTTTAATCTCTTTGTTTTGAATGCTATTTCATTCTCAGCTCCTAACCCACCGCCTATCATGCCGACTCTGATTAACTATTGTAATTTATTAAAACTAAAATGAAGTCAAGGCTGAAAAGGGCTTACGTAAAATAGAGATGATGACCAGTATTTTATGAGATTAATTTGGTGGAGTGATATAGGGAATTTCAGAAAAAAAATTTTCTGGACCACAATATAAACATATTTTACAATATCTACAAATTATTTACAGTATACAATATAAACCAGAAGCAAGTCCTCTGATATCCAATTGCTTAAGATGACCATGAAGGGCCAGCCCCTTATCTGTTAAAAGACATTTTCTAGTTTTTAATATCGTACATAGCATAAGCTGTGGTATCACACCTGCCAGCAAAGGTACACTTGGTATTGCTGTGCCATTAAATAAAGCTACTTTAGGCCACTATTAGCACTCCATCCCTTAGCAAATAAAATGTTGACTAGATTTTATTTTATTCCTAAATTTATTTCATAAATTCTTCACTCTTCAGAGGGCAACAGATATAGAAACATAGTTTAAGGCACAAAAAAAGCATAAATAGATCAACCGAATCTTTAAAATTGAGTTGAATGAAGTGGGACACAATAATATTCCATCTCCTTTCACTGATGTTGGCTTGTATAGCAGGGTGATATGCTTTAGATTTATCATGACTATCAGAAGGAATGCTTTGCTTATCACACCTGAGGGAGTGGAGCATTAGAATTTATAATCTCTGATAGATGACTTTTTAGATTCTCAGATTTTGGGGGACGTTTTTTAATTTCCACGTTCCAAAATTTACTGGGAAAGAGTGCAGGGGAACTTACATATTTCTGGCTGAAGTTTCTCATATCAATGATGTTTTCCATTAGAAAACTTAAAAAATTATCAAAAATATAGTTTTCACTGACAAAAATTGTTTCAGTCAAAACTGAAACAAAATTAAAAGCAGGCTCTATCTGAATTAGATCCAACTTTACCTTTTCAAAACAACAGCCTGAAATCTATTGGTTTCAGTTCCTGTACCTCAAAGATGTAAACTTATGTTAAATTAAGCTCCATATCCATAGATACTTGGAAAATATACATTTTTTAGGTAAAGTTTTGCTATTGCTTAGCTTCGCCCTTGTCTTGGGGTGAATTTATGATGTTGTATCCCCTATCACCGCTCTATGCCCAGATATGATCCTGAGCCTTTCTGTGTCTTTAAAACTGGGTGCAAGAGAGAGGAAAAAAAAACCTGAGTGAACTTTTCAAAATAGTTTGTGCTTCAAGGACACAGAGATTAGCTGCTGCTGCTGAGGAGCGAAGGAAGCACCCTTTTCTGCTTCTCTCGGCTTTTCGGCTCTGTTTCTCCAGAGAGAGACAGAGTTAAGATTCTTTCTGGGACTTCGGCCTTTCCCTTCTTCTCTTCTGGACTGTTTCAACATCAGAACACCAGAACTCACTGGGAAAATTTCCACCTTAGGCCCGGAGGGGGCCCACGCCGACCCAGCTCCGAGGAGGAGGAGAGAGACCACCACAGAAGGACTTTAAAATCTTCCCAGCTTTTTCTCCACAGTGAGAGGTTTTATTATTTAGCTTTATTATTCTTTTCCTGTGTGTTTGTTAAATAAATAGGTTTTTTTCCTTCACTTTCCTCCGAAGAAGATCTTTTCTTTTCCCGAACCTGGCGAGGGAGGGGTGACTGTAACCTGCTTTCCTTTGAGGAGACGATCCTTTTGGACATTTCCCCTGAATTTGGCCCAAACCGGCACAGCCCTCCTGTTTTGTGTTGAAGAAAATATCACCTTCGTATCACAGGAGCATGTTGGGGGAAAGGTCTGATCATCCTCATTTTCTGTACAAATCCATCACTGAAAATAATCCATTTAGAATCCTATACTAGCACTGAACCAAAAAGATTCTGGCAATAGTCAGTAGGGCAGTGGGAATTCAGGGGAAACAAATAGCTCCATGATCCAGTCCCAGTTTGCAAAAAGACCTCTTATACAACAGTTATGCACCCTTCCTGGGAAATGAACATGCTCAAACACCTCTCAGAAGTGCCTGTATACCAGTGCACACAGTATGGGAAACAAACAGGAAGATTTGGAGATCTGTGTGCAGTCACAGGGCTTCATCTCACCGCGTCTACAGAGACATAGTGGGACAGTTTGCATGGCTGTAATGTTGTCATGAAAGGCTACATGATTTTAGGAAAGACAGGACAGAAAGACTTGGTGATGGAGCTGCCCTTTCCATAAAGGAAATCCTGGAATGCATGGAGCTTCACCTTGGGGAGGATAATGAACTACTCAAGAGTTTCTGGATTAGCATAAAAGTGCAGACTATTGAGGGTAACACAGTGGGTATTTGTTACAAGCCACCTAAGCAGGAAGAGGAAGCGGATAAGGCCTTTTACAGACAACTGGAAGCAGCCTCACAGACACAGGCCCTGGTTCTTATGGGGGACTTCAGCCACCATAGCATCTGCTGGGGAAGACACACAGCAAAGTACAAACACTCCAGGAGGTTCCTGGAAAGCACTCCTAATAACTTTCTGATACAGGTGGTAGAAGAACCAACAAGGAATGTTGTGCAGCTCAAACAAAAAAGGAGGGCCTGGTTGGAGATGTGAAGCAAGGGGCAGCCTTGACTGCAGTGACCATGAGGTCATGGTGTCCAGCATCCGGCAAGGAGGAAGCAGGGTAATGAGTACAAGTGCAACCCCAGACTATAGGAGAACAAACTTTGTCCTCTTTGGGGACCTTCTTGGAAGAATCCCATGGCACTTGTTATGTAAAGCTTGCTGAAAAAACTGCGTTGGCATTTAGAGAAGCAGAACCACCTCCAAGCAACTGCATGTTAAGTCAACTCCACAACCATAAGCCTCAAGCAGCATGTAAATGAGATTTTGAACTATATTTATGCCACTTTTTCTCACTTGGATCTGTAACACAAAAGCCATGGGTTTCCATTGCTCTAGATTGTCCCAAGATCTACATCAAGATCTACAAATTTCTTGCATTGAAGCATGCACATTGAAGCATTCCACACTATTTGGCCTTAAACTAAAAGGGACAGAAGACACAAAGAATTAGAGTTATAACCTGAAGTTTTCAAGAGTGTCAATTGATGGAAGCTAGTCACCCTGCAGAATTCAACACTTTTCACAACTTTCTAATGCATGTGAAACAAAATTCTTTGACCTTACTGTCCCAAGATATAGCTAAAGTAAAATAAAGACATCCAAAATCAAAAATTATTCTTAAGGCACTAATCTTTTCCTCAACGGAAGATAAAGGACAAAAAACTTGTGAAGTATATTAATCACTTTGCTTATGTTGAACTGGAAGGTTCTCAGTTAAGAAAAAAGAAGGTAGAAGATTTTGCATACAGTAATAAAAAAATAAAATCCTGTGAGGATAGTATAGAGTCCAGCAATCCATAAACTAAGACCTGATACTAGCATTCTTCAAAGCCATTTCCAAAGTGTGAAAAAAACCTCTTACATTTAAAGAAATATTCATAGCACATTTTTTGTTACTTACTTGCTTTTCCTCTGAATTCAAGAAAAATAAAATGGCTAATAGACTGCTAAAATGTTTCCGTTCCAAGTCTATAGTCATCTATTCTGAGAACTATATAACCAATCTACCAAGATTTTCAGTTTTTACCTAGCAGCCTTGGGGCTTTAACAAAAGCTTATTATTTATGTGCACAGAGTTTAGACAGTAAAGCTGGAGCTTTTGTGAATCCTTGGATCACTTTTAAATGTGGCTTTTTTTCTCATCTGTTCAACAGTGATCGCCTTTATCCATCAATCCATCTTTCCTAAGCAATTTTTAAACCACAAAGTGAAAATTAATTGGTCTCTTGATTTATCACAGGTACTTCCACATACAGACAAGAATATAAAATCAGTGGAAATTCTTAGGAGAATGAGGTATTCTTTCCTTAAATATATAATCAAGCACAAAGAAGATAAAATTACAGGGGATACCATTTTCTTTTAGTCTTGAAATAAAGGAAATATCAATTCAACCTGACAGCATATCAGATGTTTCACACTTACCAATCCTGTCGTTTTCCTGCCCTACACCTCACCTCTACTATTTCACCAATTAAGACTAAACACACTTTTGTGGCATGCAGGTGACCAGACGTCCTTCACTGACATAGCTGGAGCCTTCACCCAACCCACTTGGTCACTACCAGTCGATAGTGCTAATGAAACATGAGTCAAGCCCACAGGTGGCAAAACCTTCTGAGGTCAAATCTATACTATGACATAGAAACAAGAAATGAAAATTCCTCCTGAAGAAAGATGGAGCATGGTTTGCTATCAAAGATTTAGGGCTTGAGGAATAAGGTCAGCAAGTGGCAAAATATACCCAAAAGCAGTTACTGACCAGTAGCTCCCTCCGCTTCCTTCAAAGAGCACGTCTTTATATTGTTCCACTTCGTGCCTTTGAAAGGAAAACCACAAAATGGCTGCCTTTGAGATTAAAAGCATCCACATCGCACACTAGAACGAAACACTTATGAAGTTTTACTGTCACTTCTTTTGCCAGTGGCTTTTTTGTCAGACAAAAAAGAAATTCCAAATTTTTTAACTCAAAGCAGTTTTAGTCTCTTTAGCAGGATTTATAACTGTACATATAATTAACCTCAAGAGGCTCAGAACACTCTGCAGTCCACAGTGGCTAAAAGCAGGAGAGATGCCACAATCAAACTACAAATATATTCTAGAAGAACATAGCCATGAAAGCACGGGCAATGCTGGCTGAAGAAGAAACACAGCAAAGCATCGAGAACACACTGCCCTTGGGTAATATCTGTTGAGAGATAGAAAGGGTGGGAAGGATGAAGGCTGCATTTGCCTGCACAATGCATGAGGGAATACAGTAGCATGTATTTGACCTATCCTCCCTCTATTGCAGGACAGTTTGTATTCCTCTGCTGCCATAATTTGTTCCAACTCCAAACTGTGTTTCCAATGAACTAGAGTCCTGAAAGGAAGAAAAAAAGAAAGAAAATTTCTCAGTCAAACCTTAATTTGAACTGTTTCTGAAATCTAAAAAAATGTAATCATTACCCCTTCAAAATTAGATGCATTTCCTGCTTCTAAATAAAACAAGGATCATTCCCAGAATACTATAAGAACAGTTGTTACAGCACAACCAGAAGAAGAAAAGGTCAGATGCTTTACAAGAAAGTATGTTATGAAATTTCCAGTATGATTTTACAGAATCCAAACATTTTATAACATAGTCCAAACTTTTAATAATAATAAAATAACAATACTTAACCCGCTTTTGGGGGTTGAATAAGAACACTAGAGTATTCCAGAGAATATTAAAGATGGAAGCTGGTGATTCCCAGTTTTGATCTTGAGTCTGAACCAGAGAAAATGAATTTTTACATTTTTAAGGGGTGTTTCTGGGTTTCTTCAGGTGAATCTACAGATAAACAGTTTAGACTTTACTTGGCAGAGTATCAATTATTTTCCACATATCCAGTTTTTTGATCTTATTTTAGTTGAACACTGTTTTGTGTGTATTGCTTTGCAGATTTAATGTCATTTCAGCACTTTTCAGGTTTTGGATATCTACATAAAAAAACTACAATGCACAACAGAGTGGAAGACAGAACCCACAAAACTTCCAGTTTTTCATGTCAACATTTAAAGTCAACATCCTGTATGGTGATCTATGTTTGATTTCTCTCAGCCCTGGCTCTATGCTCTGCAAACTCCTGCCACTATTACAATCACAGTATCAGGACCAGGCTATTGGGTGCGACTCTGTGACCCAACTACCTTTACACCATACAGTCACAAAAACCCCACATGCTCTCCCCTTGCTGCCTTCAAAGCATCGCAGGAGGGTGAAGAGCACACTATCACCTTGGAGAGAACCTTGTGTTTTCCACAAGATAGGAGCTTTTTGCTTTGTCAGACTGCTTTGACAAAAATGCACAGATCTCTGAGGTTTATTGGGGTTGCACAGCTTGAGAGAGCCATCTGATGTGTATAACAAACATTGAACAGGCACAGGCACAGCAACAGGTTACCATGGTGCAGGAAGAGAGGAGGATTACATGGTATTCATATGGAGGAGGGAACAGGGTGGGGAAATCATGTTTCATTACAAGTATGTTGTCCAAATTAGCCGAACTACCTTCCTCATTCAACCAATTCCTTTTTGAACACTGGCTCATAAAATAAAGCACCCCTCCTTTATATTTTAGTATACAAATGAGGATAGTTGGAGATTTTGGCGGGTTGGTTNTAGCAGATGCAATTCTATCTGATTTCCACTACATAAGCCTACGGATGCTTATGCAACTGCATAGCACAGCAACTGAGAGACAAAACAATGGAAGTTTTAAAGCTTTATTTATTGCTCATTCCCAAAACATTCGATCGCCATCATGCTTCAACTGCCAAATCTAAATTAGATAGTTTAAAAAAAAAAAGTACTCTTCGGGGGAACATTAGAGCTCTACAGAGAGGTGCAAGCTCAAGGAGATGGAGTATCTGGCTAGAGACCAACTCGCCTATAAGTCCAGACCAAGTGGACCCATATGGATAGCTTTTAGAAAATTGTAAGTGGTAACAAGTAGAAAAATTTCCTCCCTTCCATGTTCAGCCTCCTTTTTTGGCATTAGTAATTAAAGTGTACTTACTGCTATTAGCAGATTACAGAAACTTCCACCAGAATCTAAACAATTTTCATATAATCCAATCACTTCCTTATTTATTCATGTTTACCCACAATTTCCCTCCTCTTTCAGTTGGATTGCTATGTAATATTACAAAGCATAACAAAAGCTGATTTGCTACTAATTAAGTACACCAGGGCAGTATATTAAGCTCCTCTTCCAAAAACACAAGGAAAATACATCAAATCTCAGTCTAAAGGTTTAAAGCAATTAGTAAAGTAAAAGGTCAAAAAGATTACCACTGAAGTTTTTTTATGTGCTACATCTACAAATTGCTGGAAACATTAAATAATTTGCACTTTTGCTAACATAATTATTCAATACAATGTTTGGCAACTAAGTTATAAATCTGTGCTAGTGATCAATAATACATTTAAACTCTCATAAAAAAATTGGCACAAGCCACACATTTGTAATTTGCGCAGCTTTCTTTCCCTCTATTTTCTTACTCAGTATGCAACTGTGCACTGCTTCCTTTCTTTTCTATTATCCAACTAGTGAAAACATGAAGGAAGTTTTTCAAACTTTTAGTACCAAAATCTCATAGAGTACCTCCCAAAAGCCAGGATTTATCATAGATATCCATTGTAGAAGAAATTGCTCATTTACTTTGGTTGTAAATTTTCTTTTTTCCCATCAGTACTTTGCAGAGGAAATAAATTCGAGAATCAAATTATGTAAGACCATTACGTGCTCTCTGATCTATCTGCTTTTGCATAAAAAGAAAAGTAATCCTTTTCATACTTCCTAAAAATGTGTTTACTTCATTAAAATGAAAAAAAAATAAGGGGACTGAGACAAAGATATCTATTGCTGAAAAAAAAAAAAACCAAAACAAACCACACCAACTAATCTGATTTCTAGTGAATTTGAGAGGCCTTCACATCAAGAAAGTAGTATCTTCTTCTCTGACACAAATTTCATATAGTATTATTGCATTATATATACATATGAATAAATATGTAAGTATAAATTCTAAAAACATAACATAGACATGAAGTACTGTATCTATTTTCTAAAGAGAAAACTCTATTTCACAGAAATTATTTATCACAAAGAATAATATTATTGCATTCCAGTTGCTCATAATGTTAGTTAACACATGGAAAAAACACAGTGAAGACTAAGAATCTTCTACCAGTAGTATCTGGTTAATGATATGAGCCAACCCTAGAATTATGCCTAGCATTTATTTTACATTTCCGCCCATCACAAGACAAAAATTTCTAAACTGACACATCTTCAGTTAGCATCTCATCATAAATTAACTTCAATATGTTCTTTCTTATGTTAACTAACACACCTTTTTACATTTTGGTATGCACTATTAAGTGAATTTCCTGATGCCAAAACAGTACATCACCCTCAAAACTGAACTAGAACCCATAATATTCCTGGACAGATTTATGCCTAATCCCTCAGATACCACAGTCCCCTACACAGCATGCAGTAAAGATCTGTCTGCATGGTTAAGCTGGAAAATAAACCTCTGAAGAAGGGAAAAAAATGAGATTGCCAGGAGAAGAAAAGGGAGCAGGATGCAAACCCAGTGGAAGCTGGACTATGATTCAAAATGAGGTACATTCTCCTCTCCTCCTCCCAAAAGAGTGTTACTGATAAAAACATTGCACAGACATATGTATATAGGATGAAGTCCCAGTTATCATTTATGTATTTAAAATTATTAAACCATGCAGGCAAAAGGAGCGAAACAAAAACAGAACAAACAGGGCAACCCCCATGACACATCCTGATCGCAATGGATGAACAATGAACTGAATACTTCCAGCTGGACAGGAGCGTCATCTCCACACTGTGTGATGTATTAGTGAAAAGCCAAGCAGAGGTTTCTCATTTCAGTCCAGAGTTAGACAGTCAACTCCACTCTTTGAGAAAGTGGTTTTCATAGGAAAGCAGATTTGAAAGTCTAAATTCAAATACAGTAAAAGAATAAAACAAAATGTAAAAAAACAGTTCAAAATCAATCACTGCTTGACAGAGTTGTCACAACACACTCTCTCTCTTCATTTTCTTAATGACATGAACCGAGAACACAATTCTCTGCTGAATAGTTTTGATTCACTTGCCTACTGCTTGCATTTTCTTTATCCAACAGAAAGATATACTATAAAGTTGAGTGAGGCTTGGGTATTTTTATTCCCCAATCACTCTTTCTGCCAATTTTTTTATATTCTCTTGTTTTGCTTCAAGCTTCAGATGCAAGAAAACTTAAAAATAAATGGTAAACCCCAATTTGAAATCACCATGTTTTACTACATTAAAAATCAATCAGTGATACTTGGCACGATTCTAGTTCACAGCAGTTTAACCTTGCTGGTTTAAATACTGGTCAGATTGTAGAAAAAAAAAAAAAACACACCACAAACCACAACCTAACAAAAACAAAAAACTCACACCAGCAAAGAAAACTCTGAAATATCCTGTACTTTCTCAGTATCTTTAAACTGCAGAAAAAATTAAGCAATATTTTCCTATAACACAAGAGATATCATTTCTTATTCTGACTACCATACAACTGATGTAAAGCCAGTTCAGTGCCCCAGTGCTTCCATTTCCTGTTGCATAGGGATACCAACACTTACTTATCTCTTCAGCAAAAAAACCTTTGAGTTGCACATATAAGAAATGCTAGGGAATGGATAAATTATAGTTGGTCATTTCATTTTCAAGTATATACTTATATCAAACATAGGCATAAAAACAGTCCAACTGTGAAACTGGGAAACTGTGAACAAACATTTGATCACTAGTAAAATTAGTAACTATGTACTTTCAACTTCATCCTTGAAATTGTCTACAGTTACTGACCATATTTTTGGTTACTTAGAGATACTGTATGACTTCTAGGTATTACTTCATCTTGGAAGCTTTAAAAATTTGGTTTCTGAGTTCACAACCATGACCAAGAAAAAGGTGTTCTTAAATTTAAGATTGACACAATTGCAGTACAAAGTAATTTTTTCTTCTTTTTGTGACTTTTGTACATACCATTCTAGATACAAGAAAACAATCAGTGTCAAACTCCTCAGAGGGGAAAGGGAGGCACTGAGTACAAACACCCTTCTGCTCTCACCACCAGCTGGGACAGCTGCACTTCCCATGTGGTAAGTGTTATCCAATGGCACTGATCAACATCAGAAATTCCCTTGTCTTTTAATGCTCTTTAATAACTGTAATCTGAATACCAACTAGGCAAAGTAAATTGAAATATTGCTTACTGTCTGTATGTCAAAAGCAGAAAAATGGTGGAGGGAACTGCATCTTTTTGGAACCGGGCATAAAATGTGTCCTATAACAAGGGTAAAATACTTTACTATAAGCATTTCTCTCTTTTAAAATTTTTTCTTACCAATAGCAAGGACCCTAACACGTTGCCCACAGGGAGAATTTGCCCCAAAGCATCTTTTCTCTGAATGTGCCTTGTGCCTCTCTTTTAATCTCCAACACTGTGGTCTAATTTTGAGAAACAGAATGTTGTCAGCTCCTACTGACTTTAGCAGGGACTGCCAATGTATTTTCCTCAAACTAATTTTATTAGTTCATCTAATAAAACCATCACCTTTCCCTCTAAAGCTCATCTCTGAAAGCGAAGTACTCAGCCTCTTTCAGATGCCTTTGAACTACCTTAACCAAGTGGATATTTTGATGAAGACTGCAAAACCTTTTGCTCTTCCACAGACTACCTAACATGTGAATCTTCTAAACTTCAGGGCCAAATATATATGAAGAAGTATTTCTACCAAGCACCTAGGACTGACAACAGTTCCCATTTCCTTCTGTATACCTTAACTTTTTATTGATCCTTTTTCTCCAGTTTGTCCAGAGACAGATAGTATAACCTTGGACAGATACTCAAATGAGACACTAGCAATGTTCAGCTGTGTAGGAAAACATGTAAGGCTTCTACATCAAGTCTTACTCTTTCTGGAAAGATGATGCAATAGCAATTTATTTTTTAAAAAGTTATTATGGCTTCATTAACACATTGTACATTCTTATACTCAGCCCCAAAGGAAAAAAAATTCTGCTACAGCACCTATCAACAATAGGTTCTAATAACAAACAGCAAATAGAGAAATCTACTTTTATTTATATATACATATATACACATATATGTACACATAATATATATAAAAAGTAAGCAGGAGTAATTGCTATTCCCTGGATGAACACATGGGAAAAAAATGAAATAGAAGAAGAAATAACAACTTCCACACAAAGATGCCTTTCTGTGGCTTTCACATTACCTAGATCCATCTGTCAAAGCATATTCTGCAATAGGTTGTGTAACTGACACTTCAGAAATTATGGCTCTGATTCAGGAAAGACTTAGTCCATCCCTCTCCAGTTAAATATTTAAGTATTTTAAGTACATGCTGAAAGTCCTGTTGAAGTTACAGACTTGCCCGAGCAGTTTTCTTAAACAGAAAATGTTGACTTGAGTGAAGCTTATATGAACACATCTATTTTCGTGAATTAATGTCCTCCCTCATCTGAAAACAACACCATGAATAACACACAAGACTAAGGATCGGTGATGACAATACAGCAGGTGTCAGAGGAAAAGGGAGAGATTTAGCTTGAGGATCTGCGGGAAAACCTGCATAACTCTAACCAGTGCCAAAAGTGACAGATGAAGGACTTTATATAAATGCAACAGAAATTAGAGAATGTTTAAGGTACCGATGACTTCAGCCTACAAAATGTGACACAGGGAGGCAATGTCCACAGTGAAGATCTCAGTGCAGCTAAACCTATCTTATCTTTAAACTATCTCAGGCAAAAATAGTACCTGACCAGGGTGTACGGTGCCTCTACAATTTGTTTGATTTAAGATAGGAACTGACATACATTAAAATTGCTTCCTCAAAGCTGAAACCCAAGTATTAAGGAGTGGGTAAACATTGAGTTGACAGCTGTGGGACTGTATTATATATGTCACCAATGTACGGATCTATTATCAGAGTAACACCTTTCACATTTAAAACGCACTACACTGCAGCAATGAAGATCCGCAAGTAACAAGTTCAACGTGAAAAAATGCTTGAGTTACCCTTTAGGCAAAATGTAGTATGTGCGAAGGAAAGGGAAAAGGCCACAGCAAAACAAGGCCCATTACGTGACTTGGAATCTGTGCCACAAAACTCTGTTTGGATGGGGAGTCACGACATAAGCAGCGGACCCTAAATTTTTTTTCTATTTCAGCCTTGGACCTGCCCATTCCAAAGATGCCAGATTCAGCATGCCATTACATCTCCAATAAAAAGCTCACAAGAGAGGAGAAAATGACAAAAATCCACACTGGTACGTGAAAAATTGATCTGTTCTTGAAAACCATAATTTAATTTTAGTTAGCTTGCCTTTCTAAAAAAAAAAAAGAAGCACAGTTTTGTCCTCTGACTCTTTCTTCCAACTACAAAAAAAACCCCAAAAAACAGTGTATGAAAATAATAAATTAACCTATAAGTAAATCCAGTTCATGGATTTACTTTTAGTCAAATATGAAGCAGCTTCAGTGCTTGTGAAAGAAAGGAAACTTCCCTTATTCAAAAACTTCCAGAATTCTGTGAATGAACTTTCAGTTCATCAGAAGTATGAATTCTTATCTTTGAAATATACTATTAAAATAGTTCCCAGTTAGCAATTAGCAAAATCATATGTAGTGGTCTATACAAATTAAAAAACAAAGAAATGACCAAGATTGATGTAACAACACAGACATTACCAAGCCTAGAAGAAAATGATGGAGCTCTGTGTCCTTTCGTAGGCATTTTGTCATCCCAATCTATATGTAAAACTGTAGGTTATATGTTGCTCATGGCAGCATCAGAAGAGGAATATTTTCAAACAGTCAGCTTTGAACAGGTTACCTCAGGAACAAATTCAGGGGAGGAAAGCTGAGGCAGAATGCTTCACTAAAAAAGTTGTAGTTTACATTCTGCTTCACACCTGGTCTACTAAAAATATGCTCAAGGCAGAACCAAGCACTGCTTTCTCCCTTGGATTTTATCATATGTATTATAGAGCATCAAGCATGACAAAGTTAGCCAACACCAGAGAAAGTAGAAACAATATCCAGGCCCCAGCTCCTATGTCCCACAGGAACCTAACAATGAGGAATTCAGAATAGGGCTCTGCTTTGCTGCTCTGCCATTGGAAGGCTCAAGGCACAGCAGTGGGAAGGTTGCTAGAAGGCAAAGGAGAAACAGGACTTAATTTCTGCCAGTCAGTATACCCTCTTATAGCAGTTCTTCTAAGAAGGAAGTGGGAAAGACATCAACAGAAACACTCTTGGTGCTCTCATGATTCAATGGGATAAAACAGCTCCTTACCAAGTATGGTTCTCTCTACTTCCATTTCCCAGTGCCATACTCTATATGACGAGTCCAGCTCAGGCTGGTCTCTGTGTACTGGAACAGCATGTTGCAAAGGTTGGGGGCTGCAATTCTGCCATTATGAACTCTGAGTAAGGGCTGTATTAAAAGACCAACACCGCTACAAGAAATTTGACTGTAGCTCTTTCATGCCAGTTACTCGATGCAAACGTACATTTTGAACTTTACTTTCTTGGGAAGCGGGGGTGGGGGGGGTGGAAATTAATTTGTAAACAGCTGCATTTTCCAATTCACCTACCAACCACCTCGTTGTCCAAGGCTGGGTCTGTTACAGCAGTCATCATGTTACACTCACTGGGAGTATGCCTAAGCATACACATGCACATGCATGTTTGAATGCATACACACACACTAAAGTTATAATACACATGTAAATTTCATTCTATATTTACTCATTTGCTGTAAGCACCATTGCTAATGGAAAATAGACCATGTCTCCTTCTTAAGGGAATGATTAGGACCACATGTTTCACTGACTCTTATGTTGAAGTCCTTGCCGATATTTTTGAAACCAAATTACTAACAGCAAACTAAACTTATTTCCCTGGTGAAAACCACTGGCTACTAACTTAGTGAATATGAATACATTTATCCCTAAACATGCAAGTAATCATCGTATAAAGCCAGAGGCCTAAAATGAATAGGTATGGGGCAGATGAGAGCAAGGTTCATATGCAATAATAACATACTCTATAACCGAATGACTTTGTTTATCTGAGAAACTCAGTATTACATCACTTTTCCTAAAGAGAATATAAACAGGACATTTTTGAAGAAACAGTTACTTAATGTGCAACTTGTCACCACTATCAGCTTTAACATAATAAAATACATGTGGAAAATCTCTTGAAGCAAACCTTCTGCAAAGCAGATTCTTCCCTAGTCTGGGTCAGAGGGTGTGTACGTCTATGAAGGAAATGCTATCTCTCTCTCTTTCACACACCCACTCACTGTAGGTCATACAGCAGAGCTCACTGTTGTGATGTTTCTGCTGTATGCATGGCATCAGCTCCTTGAGGTGAAGAAATTACCATTGTTTCTTGGGGACCATCTGTGCCTTGTAAAGAAAACCAACAAATCACACTTCAACATATTAAATAGCAGCACTCATTGAGATTTCAGCCAAAGACCTCTAAAGTGCTTGGCAGACAGTGAATAAAGCATGTTTCAGTAAGGTAAATGTTACTCTCCATATTTTGTAAGTATGGAAAACACAGCACTACCTAGCTGAATAACTTAACCAAGGTCACTCTGAAAAAACACGGAACTGACAAACATTATGATCAACCTCCAGACTCTACTTTTGGAACCACCAGACTTCAATCATTATGTTTAGATGAAAGTTTGTACAGTCTGATCTAGCAAGGTATGAAGCATTTCTGGGGGATAAAGCCCCTATTTCTCTTTGATTCGATGTGCAATATTTGTACTAATATGCCAGGAGTGGGCAAGCCAGAGCAATTTGCTCCAGATTCCATGTTAAGAGGTTAAAAGAAATTTTCCAGTAAATATATCATAACACTCCTTCAGCTCCTGAGTAATTGCTGTGTAGAACACGGAAGAACCCCTCATGTGCTAATCACATTTTCTATAGCTGAGCAAACTTCAGCCTAGCCTGATAAACATCTCCTAGCATGGCTCTGTCAAGATTTTGACAGCACCACTTTTATGCAATACCTTTGTCCTGTGAGCAAAGGTTGATAATTTTTTTCAAATTCTGAGATGCAGAAGTACCAAAAATTAATGAGCAGGCAACCAATATACTCTTATTTATTTTAACTTTGTAGCCTTAAAATCAGAGCTCTGAATAAAGAATACATCTTTAAGCCACTCTAGTATTTTATCCCTTATGGTATCACAAATCTTGAAACTGTTTAAATTATTCTGAGCCACTCTAACTGTTCTCAAAGGTGATGACAGAAATAGAATAATCTGTTCCATTTCTTTGATCAAAAAAATTATATAGCTGAACAATAAGAGCAATAGAAAAAACAGATGAGGAGGTATACAGAGATGTAAATTTTCCATTTACATACAGCAAATAAGTAATTTAATGCAATTACAAAACTACTGTTGCAGTCAGAGTTGACATTTATTATACAGTAGAATCTCTCACAACATCACTGGCAAAAGAGAATTATAGGTGAGCCACAGCAATGGGTTAATAAAAGATGGTATGCTATTAGATAAAGCTTTTACAGGTTTGCATCTGAAAGTCATAACATAACATTTTATTTCATGTGTCACTGTGACAGAAGGTTTTCAAGGCACAGCACTTGAAACTGCAAGATGTTAAACAGATGTACTTTACAGCCTTCCAGATTTAAATCATGAGAACTGCATTTGCAGCCTGTGTGTTGTATCTCCATTTTTTTCCCCTTATCAGCTCTGGATGCTTTAAATAAAACCGTCTGGTTTATGCACCATTTTTTTCCCTTTAACTTTTTTCCCCTAATACAGTGGACCCTAAAATCACTTCCTCCCTCCTTTTTTTCTTTTTTTTCCCCTTCAGACTTAAAAAAAGAGTTATTCAGAAATATATCTCTTGGGCAGAGAGATCTCTTTCTCCTTATTCTGCAGGTGCTGGTAAACTGATCCAATTTCTTAGTTTTAAAAAATCCACTGCTGAAAAAGGCAGAAGTGATACCAGTAAAAAGAAAAAAAAATAAAAGCAGGCCTGCTGAAATTTCAGCTTGAACATGCCTCTAAACGACTGAAATATTGACAGTCCTCTACCTTCTCCATTTTAACTGTTGTTTGCACTCTAACAATCTTCTATTAAGAAATGTTTGCATAGTCATATAATTTAGCTTTCATGCCTACTCAGAGGCCACTACTTGTGTCTTTGAAACAATGAATGCAATCATACTTTAAATACATCATTAGTTGATCATTGCAGACCTCTGGTAGTCTTCTGGTCCGTATTTCCTGTAAAGCAGAGGCCGTTTGGGGTCTTGTTCAGGCACGTATTGACTGTCTCTAAGGATGAGGATTTCACAGCATGTCTGATCTAAAACTAACAAAAACCACTGCAAAACTTTTCTTCCTTATATCTAATCAGAATTTTCTTTGCTGCAACTTATGCCCATTGCCTATTATCATGTCAACATGCACTTCTGGTGCTATGATTTACTTATTTAGTGCAACATGGAATTAGTATTTCTCACAAGGACACACTGCTGACTCTTGTTCATCTTGCTGTCCATGAAGATCTTTGGGTCTTTATGTGTAAATCTGCATTCTATCCAGTCAATCCCTAAGCTGTAATGCTGCTTGAGGCTTTTCAGTTTCAGGTGCAGGACCCCATATTTGCTTTTCTTGGACTTCATGAGGTTCCTGCTAGACGACTTGTCCAGCCTGTGAAAGTCCCTCTGAACAGCAGCTACACTCCAACATATCAACTTCTCTCCCCAGTTCGGTTCCCCAGAACCTTGCAAACATGCTGAGGTTCACTTAGTCCCCCGTCCAAGTCATTAATGAGGAGTTTAAACAATATTGGCCCCAGTAGGGACCCCAGGGAAACAGACAGTATTTTACATACCATTGGGTATACAAAGGCTGAACTCACAAACTACATTGTATGATCCATGCAACACTGCATGAAATAAAAGACATTTCCAATTAATAAAAATATGTAAATTCACTAAATTGGACAAATAATTTTGTGCTAGTCAGCATAGTACAATGGCTAGAATTTTCACTATATTATAATGGCATTTACGCATTTCTGCATTGATGCATACCCTTTAATTAACATTGCCGGTATTGTTCCTAGGTATTCAGTGCTACAGAGAAATGTGGCATGTAAATGAATAGTGGAAGCACATTCCTTGATCCAAAGAATTTTTTAAATCTCAATAAAATACACTAGAAAAAAATGACAGTGTATCAGCCATCACATCAGAGAATTAAATGAGTGCATCTAGATATTAAAATTGCAATTTTCTGAAAAAAATAGGCAATATATATACTTATAGACACACACATATATATAAAAAGGCCCAATGAATTTGCATTGCAAATAGCAGCAAGAGGAACAGACAGTATTTCCAGCAGAGGGAAAGAGACTAGGCATATAGGGATGAACATCATAGCAAACAATTCCAAAATAAAGGCAACCCAGCAACACCACCTAGCTTTTCATCCATGCAGAACGCAGGCAAACCACTCGAGGCAGGCAGTCACAACAGAAACAAATATATTAAAAGAAAATCTTTTATGGGGGAAGAATATATGAAATTCAATAACGAAATGGAAACTATTAAACATTGTAAAGTGTAGACTAGAAAAGTGTAAAAAAAAAAAAGCATGAATAATCACACTGTTGTGAATGCAACATTGCATGAGAAGCATGCTGGTTGATGGATTGGGGTCAAAAACACTCAGCACCTTTCAGATTCAACTCCCTGGAGCTGTTTGAGTTTAGGAAAAGGCCAAAGTAAGTGTAAGCAGGTGAAGATTCCATCTTGTTCTGAAAAAAGCATATATAAATTGTTTCTATCGTAGCTATCTCTTTCTTGGTATTTATCTACTAAGCAACAAGAAAATATATTCCAAAGCCCTGCTATGCTAAACTTCTCATAGAACACTCCTGGCAGAAATATCTGGTTCTCAGGTGTTTAAAAGCAAGAAAACGCACAAATCAACACTCAACTGTTGCCACTGTATGCAAAGCTGTGAAGTTAGCCACACTTTAAAGCTGGAGCTTTAAATCACCAATTTACTGGAGACAACCAACTTCACCCAATCTACGAAGAACTTTCTGCCTAAAAATGAATATAAATGAAATAAAAGTTTTCCTATTCTGCCTTCTGCTGCTACGCATCATTATGTTTATTCTTGATTTAAGGCAGTATAAAACAGTATTAATTAAAAAAAAAATAGAGAAGTGTTTTCAAATGCATAAAACATTTAACTGAGTTTAAGTCAGCTGTAAAAAAAAAAAAATTCAACTGTTCCAAAAGCATGTATTACTTCCACAATACAAAAAGGGGACTATGAATTAAGTTTTCTAGCCAAAAGTCAAATTTTCCTTAAAAATTTGTGTTTTAAAAGTAACATTTTACCAAAAATCTACAATTTAGCATGAACCTTCTGGAATATGGAAAGTCAGAATGCTCATAAATATATTTGGGGCAATAATTGCGCAAGATTATATTAAAAAGATGAACTTTATATTTGGCATGAAGTTACTTTTAAAGTTTCTAAATACCAGAGCCAGGTGAATAATTGATAACCAACCTCAGATCTCCTCAGTATGAAGAAAAAGATCTAGTTTGTATGAGATGCATGAGGTATTCTAATTGAACTAAAGACAACCATTTATATATCTCTGCTGTGAACTATTTCCAGACTCCTTTGACAGACTGTCTTCCTGCTACACTTGTCCAAAATAGCTGCTGGGGATCTTGCAGTTTTCAGCTGTTTGAAAGCAGCTCACTCCAGTTCAGAGGAAGCTCACTGGATCAGAAAAATAGATTACTTGGATTAATTTAACCTCAGTACTGACATGACTGCTCTTTAGGGAAAAAAAAATCCCATCTTAATAGTACCACAATCATAATAAAGTATTATAACATTTATGCTAGTGAGAATCCTTCTGAGTGAAGGGAAACATTTATTCAGATCTCACTTTTGATCCAGGATACAGTATATTAAAAAAAAAGCTTGATTGTCTCCTTGCTACTTTATTCACATTTAAACTTTTGACAATATTTAAAATTATTTCATGAATTTGATATAAATTACAAATAATTTTATCTCTTCCAGAACCATACTTCTAGTGATTGATTCACTTAAAAAGTTAGTCCCATTCTATTTAGTAGAATTGTTGTCTGAAGAAGCAAAAGCCTAAGACAGAGAATATAAAAGGAAAATAAAAAGGCGGGGTGGGTGGAACCCAGCAACCTGCTTTTAAGCTGTATTTTCCTAACAGGAGCAAGAGTCAGGCCATAACATCAGCTTTTCAAGAAAGCAGTAAAGAAATGTTTACCTGTCAAATACTTCTCTGCTAGGAAAAGTACATATCAGCACGAGGCTACACACATTTGGAAAAATCCTTTGCTTTGGTAACAGAAAACATTGTTAGGTCAGCAAATATGCTTAGTCTTTTACTCTCCCGAGAACAGCTGACATGACTCCAATACAGGGGACTGAGAAGGGACAACTTCACTGTTTAACTCAATCAAATAAAACATGCAGGCACTAAACAGAGAAAACATGATGGATATTATCAGCTACTGCAATCTCCCTACACACTTTTATTACTTTCTGTAACTGCTCTGGGGACTTTGAGCAAATCCTGAAATTAAACATGAAACAGGAATTTGGGGCACAGTACCTTTGAGGAGATCATAACTCACTTCATAAGCATAAATAAGAAGATGGAGGTTTTCTAAGAACAAATCTCACATTATCTCCTTTCATCATTTCTAATCCAGTTAAATCAAGCTGCAATGTAATTTACATGCAATTTTTGACTCAAAACTTCAGGCAAATGTGATGTCTTATTAAGTAACCACACAGAGCAGCAGAGCAAGACTATGTTCTTTTATTCTATAATTGGTAAAATAATTCCCAATTACACTATATACGTATAAATTTCAAGCCTTTAATTGCTATGTATAGATTTTATACTTTGGTATAACATGTATTTCTTCTCACTTAATTGGAAAATGTGTACAAAAAGCAGTAAAAAACATTCCTGACACAAATCTAGAAAAAATACCTTTATTACAACACCCTAAAAATCTAAGAATACTGTTACTTCTCTTGTGACCTGCTGAGAAGTCCAGACTGAGTAATTAACACTAAATTCTCCACACACCCTCTAGTAAAATAGTAGCCTCTATAAATGAATTTGTGATCTAATGTTAAATATTCATGTTGAAGTTTCTTTCCAACCACCCAAAGGCTGGCCTACCTACTGGCAGTTTCACCAGAAATAAAGGAAACAGTGAATTAACAAACCAAACTCACTGGCTATCTAATGTAATTTGTTGTCTTTTTAACATCCACATGGCTAGTATATTAATTTTCAGTTATGGACATAGCCAAATACAAACCATAGTCATCCTTAAGTAAACACTTTTTTTTCAGTTTCACCCATCACCCCACCAAGTTCTGAGGTTATTTAGATGGTCAGTAAGACAGCTGTATCAGTTAAGATTGCAGCACTGGCTTTTGCTCCTTTGATTTGACAAAGGCCAAACTGATGCAAAGGCAATAATCTCAAAGAGAGTACAACTACAGTGTGAGGAGCGCATCTGTCTTTCCTTTTGAAGCAGCAGAAGGGTAGTATCCACAGAATTTAGTGTGTTCAAAACAAAAATTCACTTAAAACCGCCAAGAACTTTAGAAAAAGTGTTTTGTATTGTGAAATCACAGTGACAGTTCTTACTACACCCTCTCCTTGATGGCTTTTGAAGATATAAACTATCTCCATGTGCTTTCATTTCATGCTTTTTCCATCACTCATCTAAAAAGTGAAGGAAAACATCCACAGTGAGAATGAATGCATTTGCATTTTGCTCTAAAATAGGAAATATGCATGGATTGAAAAGTCTTGTAGAAGAGCAAACATGTCACAAGAAGCCATAATTTGCTTTTATTTTTATAAACCTGCTTCTAATAAAGGATAAAGTCAGATATCTACTTGATTAGCAATTGCCCTAGTCTTGCTGTGCCTTTAATTTTAATTACAATAGCTCTTTGGCTGAGAATCATTTTCATTTTTTAGATTCTGAGAGGGTATATTCAGAGGATAAAGACGTGGAAGCATGTTACTGAAATTTCCAAATATTTTGAAATTTCACTGTGGAGACACTAAACGTCACCTTCTTTTAATAACACATATTTATAACTGACACTAGTTTTAGCAGTGTATTTACTGAAATTAGGCCTTAAGACAAAAAAAAAGGCAATTAAAGAAATATCAGTCTATATCAAGGATATATATTGTGTTTCAAAACACATGACTTAGAAATCCTCAATTATGCACTCATATTAAGTGCATATTCTTACACCCTAAAAATAAGAATGTGTAACACTGAAAAATCCAACAGGTTCTTACAATCAATAGAGCTTGCCATGCAAAGTATAACTCTTCAAATATAACAGTTTATGTTGGAGAGTAAGCAATACAGAATACTGTATCAACAGAACTTAAGTTCCATCTAGATTATACCATGCAATAGGATAAGCTGGGTATAAATGCTACATCCAGAAAATACATATTATACAAACAGTTAATACTAAATCTGAAACTTGTGTTTAAGTTCACAAGGGAAACATTAAAAACAAAGAGTCAATAGTTAGAAAAATACCTAAAGATGAAAAGCAATGCCCTGAAAGTAGTAGGAAAGCATCTGTATTCTGTTAACATGTCTTGGTATCAGGGTATACAGAAGAATCAAAAATGGGCAGTGCAATTTGCTACTGCAATTTTCAATATGAAAGAAATCACATATCCAAAACCAGTTCAGTAAAGTCATGGACAGATGGAGGATTCCTAAGTCTTTTAAATCTAAGGGACCATAACAACGTAAAAATTGGCGGGAGGGGGAGCGGGGGAAGAGGGAAGTAGTGTTTTCACATTCAAGTTGCCAGTAAATATTCTTCTCGCTTCCCAGTTTTTCAGGGGAATCAGGAAAAAGAGGGAGATTTTTACAAAATCTCTTATTACATAACTGATTTAAGGAGTTTCTCAAACTCAATGCCTGTATCTTGATGACTGGCATAGAGACCAACTGTTTTAGAGAAACAGGTGTCTTGAGCATCACAGGAAGGAGTAGCGAAATCCTAACTTCTCTTTCTCATTTGTGTACCTGTACAAATACAGTATCTGGAAGAACAAGATGTGCAGAGAGAGAATGGCATTTCTGCTCATGCCCACTTTGGGTGTGACTTAAGGACTGTGAGAAAATGCATTACAGTTGCCTGTTCTATGCCAAGAGAGCATCAGACAACATTTAGGAGAAGCTTCTCTCCAAAACCCAGCTCAGGGAAACACATAGCAACCCCTCAAAATGGCCCTCGCAGGTTGTTAGCCTGACTCTCGAAACTCTCTGATCACCAATCCATACAGTTCATCACAGATGCATATAATGTTTGCAACATTGGTGGAAAAACATGAGAGAGGAACTTAGCAGTTTTTGTTTGTTTTAAAGAGGATTTTTTTAACTTACTGTTTTTTTCTTAGACATTAAACTGGGATCCATAGTGTAAATACCATCTGCTTGGCATCTCAATTTATTCTTTTGTCTTTCTCTTACCATTTGTAAACTTGGCTTCAAATTCCTGATTTCTGTCTTTCTCTTCCCTCCCATGTGAATCAGGATCTCATATTTAACACTACCATTTATCACCTTTAATACACTACCTTCACATTATGGTGTTCTTTCATGTCATTTCATTTTAATTTTCTTTTCTGTGAGCTATGAGGAGTTTCAGGTGTCATCCTAAACAATTAAAATTCAGCTGGATCATCCCAAAGTTCTGTCTGTAAATCTGATCAAAATCTGGCTTTTTGTTGTTTGAGGTTTTTCAATTAACAATACAGCTGGATTGTTTTTCAGGACTTAAAAGAAGTTTTGAAGAACATCCCAGATCAAGAACATTAATCAAGAGTTATATGTAATTCAACTCAAGTTTTACCCTTGAAATATACACTACAAAATGATACCATTTTTTATTTAAATTGTTATAATTAAATGCTATGGCTGCTAACTAGCCAACTGATATTGTGTGAAGAAAATTTCAGCATGTGGCTGGCTGCTCTGAGTGTTGATGTCTGAATGCTATAGGCAGTTTTAAACTTAGAATGAATTCTTTAAAACAATAGTTATGTTCCTGGCCTCACTGGCCATGCACAGTGAGGAAACACTTCCTGTTTCCTCATAAACTGTCTACTTGAATCATACTAGAAATCTACAGGAAACCACTCAGAAATGAGAGAGAAAATGGCAATGACAGAGAAAGCTTACCTGACTAATTAATACCTTTTTGTGGTGGTTGGAAATCTGTATCTTCAAATACTCACTCCTCCTCAGCCTACATACTTGTCTTCTCATGGCTCAGATATTTCTCCTAGTCAGGAAGAGGCATAAAACTAAAACAGTACATTTTCTTTAAATGTTATTGCATAACTACAATGTAAAATAAACATGTCAGCATCTCATCTGAAAATATCACCTTTTTTTTCAGCAATGACTCCAAGATGAACTTAGGCTAACAAGTGCAGGAAATCTTGTAATTTCAGGATGACAGGTGTGGTGGGTTCATAGCTTGAGCTAAGATTTTTAAATCCAATTGAACACTCAGGTAAAGCACTTGAAGACCAAATGATAAGTAAAGCCTGATTTGCACAGTTTCTGCAGTTTCAGTACAGTTTTTGTTGTTGTCATTGCATTTTCCATTTTATTTTCTTCCTTGCTGGAACACATGTATCATCATCTATAGCTACTACCATTTGAGAGATTCTGGAATATGTATTCTCCAGAATATCAGTATTTTCATGCCTACAAAACTTAACTCACACTACAAAGCTTCACCACACTACTTATAAATAGATTAGTTTGTAAACAATATAAGTAATAAAGACCAAGGATAAAATCTAGCCCTTATGGTCTCTGAGAGAGACAAAAAAAATCTCCAGGCTATGTTCAAATGAACTCCAGGAAAACCCGGCATTTATTTTGAAAAATAAAAATATCGTAAGAAACATTAAAAGGAATCCTTTGTTCAAGGAAGTTATACTGAAGCATGTCTAAAACTTATTCTGAAATCCCAGTGTTTATTATTGATTCTGCTAAAAATTCGCTTAGTAAATGAAGTCACATCTACATCAGAAAAATATTTTACAACAATGGTGTTTTCTGACTTGATTTGATATACTTATTTGATTTGAGTCAGGCAACAAATAGTCATAGATAGTCTCACGATTTCCATACTGTGGGGAAAGCATGCTCAATTTATTTCCTGTCAGGCTCCTCCATCATTCAGTAAAGATGTTCTAAACTGGTTTTATTTCTCAGAAGGCCTTATTTTAATATACATCAATTAAATCACATGATAAAAAATTTAATTTGCCAACTTCTCTGGTGCTCTCACATGAGAAGTTATACTTCCCAGAAGCGTAACTACTGCATCTTAACAACACTGCTTCTCAGAGTTCCAACTTCATGGCTAAGAAGCCAAAATAGAGAAAATTAAGGACAAACTCACCGTGGTAGGTTTTTCAGCTATTTTAACAATATGACATTTTTCAGGTGCTCAAATAACAGTTTCATTTACATCCATGAGGACTCAGCACTGCTATGTATTTTGCATATGGCATCACAAAGTAGGTACTCAAAACATGAAGCACACACCTTTTAATATTTTGATTGAAGTGACTTATCTAAAACCATGTGGGTACTGTGTGGCAGATGCAGGAAGAGATTCCTGTATGGCATTCAACTTGTACAAAAAGGAAGCTATATTTCTGCAACTTCTTACCTCTTTCACTTCTTTTTATACTCTGAATCAAATGAATTAAGAATTTGACAGACAACAACCTGGTTCAGAAGGCAGACTTAATGCCCTCCTAATGATCAGTCAAGTCTATCCTGCATGCTTCAGGAAGACAGTACAACAGAAAGACATTACTTGTTTTAAAAATATCACACTGTGTATGAATTAGAGGTTCTACAGTAAAGTTGGTGGTGAGTTCTCATGTTGGTGTTATTTACTGTAGCATTTCTAGAAATCAAAATTCAAGCATGGAAAAACCCTAAACATTTGATCTAGTGTAGTTAGACAATTTCTTATCCAGGTCTCAAGCAACACTTGCACCTTTGGGCTCAAGAAATTCATAAAGGACATGTGGAACATGTGGCAGCAGGTGAAAGCATGCACTGTGTGGGACTCCAGCCAGCTTCTTTCCACTAACCTTAAAAACATGGAACACACAAGGTCATATCTAGGACATTGCCATCAACTTTCTGCTCAAGTCTCATGGAGAAAGAACTAATTCTCTAAAATGGAGCGGAAGAGCTCCCAGGCAAAAACTAGCTGTCAGAATATGCTGATATAGTAAAAAAAAAAAATATTCCTGGAAACTTGTTATCCCCCATGACTGGGTCATTTTACCAGAAATGTTTTCAATGTACTTGAGATTTAAGCAGACAACCAGCACTGGAAATTCTGTAAAGCTAAAGGCAAGCAAAAAGAAAACATCATAGAAATTGTTGAGCTACCCCTTTGTAGAGGGAGGTAAGATGGAATTCAGCTACAGGCTGCGTGACACACCTGCAGAATGCCATGGCAGCACAGAGAAGCTTGTCTCCACCTGGCCTTGGGGAGAAGAAATGCGACATGGCAGACCTCCTACGGAGAGGAGACTGCCAGAGCCTGCCAGAGAAGTGAACAGCGCGCGATCACCCCCATTAAGGACATTAAGAAAGGGTGTTGCTGACATGGCCTAGTGAAGAAATACCATATAAGGAAAGAAATAGTGGGTCTTGAAGAAGTGTATAAAACCAGTTAGCTTTTCGCAATAAACATCTCAGTATCTTTACTGACCTGAGTCCGTGTAATCAGTCACCACACCCCTTCACTTTTATTTTTCTTATCTAGACAGTAGTTGTATATTAAATGTGTGTACAGACAAAATCCTGTCATTAACGTAAACATACAGGTGTTTTTCAAGACATGTCCACTATAAGCTCTCCACGAGTCATTGTAACAGAGGCAAGCCATGCACAAACATGGCACAGTCATGGACCAGATTTTAATACAGCCACAATTTAAGACACATTTCATATTACAGTATTCCTCATACCAAAATACAAGTGATGTTTCATTTTGAGACTTTCCTATAATATCAGAATATGGAACTCTCTCATACTACATATATACTCCATAATTGTGTATATGTGAAAATCACATACTACAAACAGTATTGGAATTGGATTTTCCATTCTACTTCAAAATACATTCTATTTCTTAATCCATTTCCCTTTAGAACAGATTCTACTTTTATAAAATTCCCACAGGCCAAAAGCTTGAAAACATTTGTAATTTAGTATAAAAGAGCTACTCTTGACAAAATTAAAGGGTTGGGTATGGCTGGTGGTGTGGTGTTTTTTCATTGCACAGAAATTAAAAATTGAAGTAAAAATTTGTCTTGAATCACCAAAGCCAGGCAGTGCACGTTTTCAACTTAGCAAGAGAG
This sequence comes from Rhagologus leucostigma, assembly GCA_013397725.1. NCBI lineage: Eukaryota > Metazoa > Chordata > Aves > Passeriformes > Rhagologus > Rhagologus leucostigma. The sequence goes on from VZTD01000352.1 coordinate 68,204, forward strand.
GCACGAATACAGATGAATTTCTGATTCAAAGTACAGTTTAATTTTAGACGTGTTCATCTGGATGTTTCACTTTCAATGAATTGGCATTTTTAAATGTAAAAACATTCCATCGTAAGATTTCCAACCAATTTTAGTACTTATTTAATAGACACATGCAAAATTTAATTCCTCTCTCTTGTCTGTTAGGAATTACTTCCAGACGTACCATATTACCTCAGACCTTCAATCAGCTGCTTTTCAGTTGCAGAAACCTCTACATGTAAAAAACTTCCCTATAGTATTATGGACATGAATAGAATTTCATTTGTCTTGGGACAGCCCTCAAAATGCCACAAAAGTCTATTTCAACAAAGAATAATAATTAAAATATGGTCATATTAAAAAAAAAACCAAACCCAAAAGGAAACAAAAATAACCCCCAACCATAATCAAACCCAAAACAGCACCGAAACCCACTAAATTAAAAAAACAACAACAACAACAACAAAAAACCACCTCCAAAACAAAAATCCCCTACATATTTTATAACTTTTGCTGTTTTATATGTTCACAATACTGAATGTAGAAGATTTTACCAGATGCTAGGAAATTTTTGCCAGGATGCATATGAAATGACTTCCAAAATAAGAGACAATTTGAAGATTAATGAAAAAAAAGAAACTACCACCTTCATAAGTTTCCACAAATAATAAACTTAAAACATCAAATAATTGCCAGCTATCAGATATTTCAATATTCAATTTATTGTGACTTTTTTTTCTGAGGCATATTCAGAGAAATGTCTAAAGGAACCGTAATGGCCTTCTGGGACAGGAAGACTAAGGTTTCTGTAAAAAATGTTAAATTAATTTTTATAGTGATGCAAAGTCAGGGAAGGGTTGTTAAGGGATGGCCTCTTGCCACAGGGTGGAGATTTGTTATGGTATCCTTTTAGAGTCTGCAGGTGTTTGGCAGGAGCTGAAATCAGGGCCAGCTGTGATATTTCAGCTCTGATATTTCCCTCCCCATATTTCTCAGAAGTGATGCATCAGGATGATGTCTTACACCTGATGTACTCAACTTGTGTGGTATGACTGTAACTGTTGGGGGGGGCATGGGGGAAGTGCCACTGCATGGTTTTCATTTTATTTTCAGCTGACAACATTCATATAGTAAAACTCATCAACATGAATGGATTTAATATAGTAAAACACCAGATTACAATTTATTAAACTGCCCATTTTTCTGGGTTGTTTTGCTGCTTCCTGTATATGCCAGCCATTTAATTAAATTAAGAACACTGTATGTTCACATACAAGTGAACAAGAACACAACAAAAGAATGTTGAAAGAAATTACAGTGCAAAAAAGGGGAGGGCAATGTTCTAAAGAAAAAAAAAACCACAACAACCTTCAGTCGCCTCAACCAGCAAAGACCTTTCTTCTTGCATACTTAGCTGTAGTGCAGTGCGTACCTGTTTTTGTTTTGTTTTATCTTTTGGGAGAATTTGAATAGTTTCTATTAAAAATAGTATTCTCTTTTAAGTTTGTTTTGTTTGGAAAGCTTCAAACCACACTGTATGAAATACACATATTCCCCAGGGTATGTTAGATGGGACCACACTGAGGTCACTCATAAGATTTTTAAATGTTTTAAGAATTCTTTTAATGTTTGTACTATCTTGGCCTGGTTAAAGGAGCACATTTTTTAAAAATAGTTTTAAAAAGTTTCACTGTATAAATTTTCATTAAAATAGTCTATACTGTACTATTAAGCATTTGTAAGAACTTTCACAAACATTCCTTTCTCCCTCATATTTTTAAGAAATTTGTTCCCTTAAGTAGCAATCTCCTTTTTCTCTCAGCCGTTTTATCCATATATGCACAAGTACACGCATACGTCTATCCACAGACTAATTGACTTAGCAGTACAAATGCCTGTGGTATTCATTTTAACTTCACAAATGAATAAAAGATTATAATCAGTGGGAAAAGTGGACATTTCACTCCATTCATGGAAAAACAGTATCACCTGGCACTCCAACTTAGTAAGAAATTTCCTGGTTTTTGGCAGCTCACCGAGTACGATTGAAGCTGTTAATGGTATTAACAAAATGTCCTGGGATCAAAAAATATGTTGTTTTATCTCAGTTTATAGAAGGAGTTATATAAGCCACTCTCAGCCTTCAGTACTCTGTAGTCCTTTTGGTTAAAATAAAGTTTGAAAACACAACCCACCTGTAGCCAATTGAGTTCCATTAGATCATTTCAATAATCTCCTGTAGTTGTCTTTCCCCCTACTTCCTCACACGTGCTTCTATACATCCCTTGCATTATTCCAGCCTCCTCCTGGGATTTGTGTCTTCATCTTCATTTGTGTCATCATCATTGTGCTCTAGGTACCAGCCTAGAGCACCTATACAGCATTACTGACAGCTGAGCTGACATCCATGCAGTGCGTCTTGGTCACTAATGGTGCAAGACTACACTTACAATAAAAAGTGTTTGCATTATGGATATAAAAATCCAAAGATCAGAGAGGAAGATAATAACAATAAATGAAGTAAATAAAATGTTCAGATCCAATCCTGATGGTAACACAAAATAGAAGATGTTAGCAAAGCCTGTGTATTATCTATTAGATAAAAGTTGGGCTAAATCACTGAAGTAGCACTGTGTTTGATGTTCTTCTGAAGTCTTCACAATGGTTGAAAGCAAATGGCGATGAGAAGCAGATTACTGTGTTATGATTAAACAGTGTTATGTAAAATTAAAGAGTTTAACATGTTGTTATACAGTACCAGTATGCATGGTATCAAATGCAAGCTGAGTGACATCTTTTTTAGAATTGTATTTTCTGATCTAAACTGAGTCTGAGAAAAAAAAAAAAAATCACATTATAATGGGAGCACTGGGAAGAATTATTACGAAGTTTTCATACTTGATGACTGGGTTCAGGTTTACACATGAGAAAATGGGTGGATTGATGAATAGATGGATGAAGAATTGGTTGGATAGTCACATCCAGAGGGTATGCAACAGTGTCTCAGTGAGACATGCTATTGGTGACAGGTAGTGTCCCTCAGGGACACTTACTGGGAGCAGTGCTATTTAATGTCTTCATGAATGACAGACAAAGGGATCAAGTTTGCAGATGATACCAAGCTGAGTGGTGTAGTTGACACACCTGAAGTACAGGATGCCATCCAGAGGGACTTGCACAAGCTCAAGAAATGGGCCCACGGGAACATCACAAGGTTCAACAAAGCCAAGTCCAAAGTTCTACACCTGGGTTAGGGCAGCTCTCAGGATCAATATGGGCTGAGGCATGAGAAGACTGACAGCAGCCCTGCCAAGAACAAATACAGGGACTTGGTGGATGAGAGGCTAGACATGAGCCAGAAATGTTTGCTTGCATTCCAGCAAGTGAAACGTGTCCTAGGCTGCCATGAAAGGAAGTGTGCCAGCCCATCAAGAGAGAGATCCTCCCTTTCTACTCTGCTGTCATAAGACCCCACCTGGAGTATTATGTCCAGCTCTGGGGTCCACAATATAGAAAGGAGCAAGCTGGAGGAGTCCAGAGGAGTGCTGTGAAGATGATCAGAGGGCTGGATGGAGCACCTCTCCAATGAGGAAAGGCTGAGAGACTTAGGAATGTTCATCCTGGAAAAGAGAAGGCTCCCTGTTGTGGCCTTTCAGTACTTAAAAGAGGATCATAAGAATTTTTAGTGGGACCTGATGTGATAGCACAACGGTTAATAATTCTAAACTGGTAAAAAGTCAATTTAGATTAGCTATAGTAAAGTTTTTTATAACGAGGTTCGGAAAACACTGGAACAGGTTACCCAGATAGGTGGTAGATACCCCATCCCTGAAAATATTCAGGATCAGGCTGGATGGGGCTTCTGAGCAACCTAATCTTGTTGAAAATAACCCTGCACATTGGAGTTCTTGGAGTAGATGACCTTGCAAAGGTCCTTTCCAACTCAAAATATTCACGATTCTATGAAAAATCTTGCTGTGATTAGAGTATGTTCTTGTTGGTGGGTGCTGGTTTTCCCCTATTATAACTGGGATTTCATAGTGCAGAGGATACCTAGATTACAATCTCTCAGGTGATAAACTTCTTCCCCAGTCAGACAGTCTCAAGTCTTTTTTTTTCCCTGCTTCCTTTGAACTGAAAATAGCTGTGAGAAAATGCTTCTTTCAGAAATGAAATAAATGTATAACATGCAGCTATGCACAAATATTGTCATTCAATTTCCAATAGCAATGGCTGGGTGCCATGTATTTCAGAGAAAGGTGTAGAAAAGATAAAGCTTTTCAAGCAGTTTCACGAGGAAGAGATTAGCATGCCTCTTCACAGGAAAATATTTCAAAAAACATGCCATATCTAACCGCAAAGCACCATGATATATTTTACAGATAGGCTAACTATTATTACATCAAGTAATAACCTGACACACATATATAAATACCATATATATAATTATATATACGTGAAAATATTATTTAGGTGAATTCTAACAACAGCAAGGTAGCCAAGATAACCTGTTTTCAATTTGGGAGGTAATAGCCCATGACATATAATGTTTAAAAAACAGTCTCTTTCAGAGGAGGCTCAACTTCTTAAAATTCACAGCATCAAAAAAAAGCACAGAATATTTTTCCAACCTTGCCCCAAGCAGAGCCAAGTCTGAGTAAAATACTCTTGCTGTATGTTCTTCAAAGCCCAACCCTAATCCCTGTGAAAGTTATGAAGTGAAAAATTTGGCCCGTGCATCATTTACGGCATGATACTACATCATTTTAAGGAGAAAGAGAGTCTTTTTTTATTAAATAAATACACTTTCTCTGCAGTCACCTAACAAATATTATTTTATGCCTCTGAAATATAATAATATTTATTAAAAAGTATTTATTATAAACATGTTCTTTTATGACAGAGATTGCTTTGCCTACTCTTATTTTCCCAACACTACAATCATGGCCATGACAAACACTTCTGACAGCAGACATGGACATGTACAAAATTGGAACAAAAACAGTCAGTGATCAATCATTTTTTCTTGTGATTCTCTTTAGTAAAAATCAACTGAGAGGAGATTCATCGCACATTAGAATAGCCATACAATACTCAGTTACAGTACTCAAGACAGTATAATTCAGTTTATCTTGGGCCCTTTAACCCATCCTAAGCCAGAGGATAAAAAGCAGGGGAGGCATCATGGAATATGCAGATAATAAAACTCTGTACAGATACCAAAAATTAAAAATATTGTTTATAATTAAACATAGGTGTAATTCAGTGTAATATTTAACATTTAAAATAGATACATAGAGGAAGTGTTTTCAGCCCCTGAAACCACCAGGCCAAGAAAAGGTTAAGATTCTTTCTTTATATGAATTTTGTGCTTCATTTTTCTTTTTCCAGTCAAAATGTTGTCCATTTTTTCAAACAGAACTGATTTTGGTTATCCATACTCCATACAGAAAATTAGTTCTTTTGGGGTACCAAAAAGGTACTTTTCTGCATATTTATGTGATAAAATGCAATTACATACTGTATTTCTTTCTCTGTTTTACCAGCCAGTTTTGAAATTTAGACTCTCTACATGAGACATGAAATACCTATTGTTTAATTTGTTCTGACAAAACCTGAGTTCCCAAGCATATAATTCATTTAAGGATCTGTATTTATTTCTTAATATGACATACTGGCTTAAACTCAATCCATCATAAACCTCTCAAAGACAATTTTAAAGTAACCAAAATCAGGTCTGAGTGGCAGGAAAAGTGATCATTACTCAGCATTCATAAAACACGTGTAATAGTGTACAGGAGAGACTTGGTGAGGACCAACCTGAGGATCTGAGAACACTTGCTGCATGTTATTGATTGGACCGTATGGAACCCCACTCCCTTCAAAGAGCTGCAACCATTCAGTCGTCGCTTTTTCTGAAAACCTAGGAGCAAATAAGAATAAATGTGGTTTCAACACTGTACTTTCAGATTCTAAGAAGTGTATAGTATGTCTGCTCCCTCTCTCACTGCTTCCATACTCCTCTCCACTGACTTCTTCCCAGTCAGTGAATAAAATAACAAAAACATACTACCTATGTTCTTCAGAAATGCAAAACCCAAAAACACTGGGGATAGAACATCTGTGAATTGACTTTTATTTCTATCTGATCATCTGAAGCAATCCAGGAGTGATGTAAAGCTAAATTTATCATCAGTTTCAAATAAGGATCAATGGGTTTCTTCCATTCCTTAATTATATTAACATGCTTCACATTTATTTTCCATTATGTACATATCTAACAACAAAAAGATGTAGTGCAAGTACGAATACCATACAATACTGCTCATTAAAAGCTGCCACATTTTTAAGTCAGACAACAAGACTGATTACATATTTATTTGTTGTACAGTTGTACAACGTATCCTAAAGACATCCAGTTCAGCATATATACACGGTGCCTATATGCTGGTGAACACATCGCTCCAGGACTTTGTATCACATGCAAAAAGCTCATCTTATTTCTTTCTAAGCATTCAGTTTCATAACTGGTAGCACCACTCTATTTCCCCTATTTTTCTAGATAGTTGCTCCGTCCTCATGTGCCTAGTAGAGTTGCATACATAAAGAAAACACACTGTTGAAACAATACCAGTTACTGAGGGATGGTATTTTCTGCGGTCATCTGGGATCCCGAATCAAAGGTGAACTTACTTGGAGATAGCATTTTAATTTCGTGAAGATAAATACCACAGAGGTCTACCAGCTTATTGGAAACCAAAGATTGATTCATGATACACCCAACACCAAAAAGAAATTAGATGTGATTTAAAGACCTGATGGAAATGAAATTAATAGAAACCTTTAAAAGGGAATCTCAATTACTGGTATTCTATAGCTACCAGTTTGCTGTTTCTTAACTGTAATTTGGAACAATGTCAGTAACATTCAGCTTTACTTCTAGCACAAGTTATGGATGGCCCTTTGTCAGAGCTAGAAGTTTTACTCCTGAAGTCAACAAATAATTCTAGAAGAAACAGAAGGAGCAATAAAAAAGAAAAATCAAAATAAAAGGCCTTAGAAGTGCAAAATGTATTATAAAATGAAGCATGACTCATGAAGAAATTAAGCATAATGCAGCATAGCTTCTAAAGAAAACAGATATAAGAATATTGCACCATCTAATTATATGTAATGTACATCATTGAATATTAAAATGATTTCATGGTAAAGATATAGTCAGCCATAAAGATAGTGCTGCTGTTGGACACATCTAGGGTCCATCCAATTTAGTACTCTGTTGCAACCATACCTAGAACCAGGTACATTGCAGAAAACTGGGGAAAAAGGTAACTCTAGAGAGGCAGATAACCTTCCTCAGTGATTGCAGCTATTAAGAAATCATTATTTTAGTCTAAAATAGAATTTGTATTTCCCTTCAGTACTCCCAGTTTGACAACAATTCGCATAATTCATATATTCTTGTTATTTGTAGCCATCTATTATTAAGGTTTGGGGCTCAAACTACTGCATAACATAAATAAGATTCACATGAAAAACTGTTTCCCTTCAGTTACAGATGCTGTCTATATAAAACTACGCTGTTCCGTGCTAGCAACAGCGATGCTTCATATTTCATGGCCCACTAACTCACTTGTTATAAATGGAAAGCTTTTTTCAGCTACTGCTTTTTGACACCTCAAATTCTACTATCTCATTTCTAACAAAACAGGACAGCTACAAGAGGAATCTTGGACTCAACTTCATAACCATGGTGCTGAAGACCATCATTAAGAAATTATTGTAGTTCTTAATGTATGTATCAGCATCCAATTGATCTGCTAGTAATGAGTAAGTCCTGCTATGTTATGTCCCTGCACTTCTTTCTTACAAAGAGTTTATAAATATCTTCCTGAGTCTAAGAAACCAAAACTTTGCATTTAAAGGATAGCCTGAAAATGAAGTCTTTTCAACGGGAGTGTCTATAATCTCTACCTGCATAACCAGTATGCTACTTCCTGATGTTGTGGTAAATCTGAATAATCTTCAAGACATACATTCTTCTTCAGTTATACCATTGTGAGTGACTCAATATACAGTGGAGTTGTATATGTATGTTGCAGAACATATGTGTATGTTAAGCAAAATATCTGTGATTCTATATGGATTTCTAAAATTTTAGCTTGTGCTTAGGTTTTCCCTTCCTATGTAACAGAAAAAAACCCCACAACTTTGTAGAAACGAGAGATTGTGTGTTTTTGAAAGTACCGCTTTTGAATGGATCTAACATTTGTCTTAGTCTTGCTCATTAATTTATTTGTTGATGGCTGGAGGTAATTCCTAAAAGCTTTCAACTCAAAGAGGTAAAATCCCACATTCTATTATCCTCAAGAGACACACACAGCATTTCCTTTTGAAACTGAAACTCTGTATCTAACTCTGATGTAGAACAGCTTCCTTTATTTGTGTTAAAGGGAGGCTATTGAGAGCATATTGTTAAGCAAACTGTTTAAAACCAAAACAGAACATCACCACTGCCAATAAAGGTCTAGTGTTCAGATTTTGAGAGTAACAGCATGCAACTATTTTGCTCATTCAACTATGTTTTATATATTGAAACATCTGCTGTACATCATTAGGGGAGAAATACTGTTCAAAATCTGACAAAAGATAAGACATGGATAAAAAATGTTAATTTTTACCTCTGATGTCAGCTGTACAAACTTTGATTTTTTTTATTTTCTTTTACCAACCTGTACATATTATTCCCCTAACTAAATACAATTTTTGATAATACTTACACAAATAAATACCATAACCTTTACTTACAGAGAAGGTCTGATGTTTAAGTTGCTAAGTATCCATTAATAACATGCTCAGCACTCCAAAATGAAAAGAGAAGACCCTCAACAAAAACTTCCAAGAACTAGAAGACTGACATCCTCTCCTGAAAATGAAAGCTGTGTCAGCAGTAACTCAGAAGGTCTGGCCAATCCTTTTTCTCTTAACACATTTTAAAATGTATTTCTATGCTTTTTCATTGTTTTTTAATTACTTTCCTACTTTGTATATTTTTCAGTTAAGAAAAAGAAATTATTGACTTTCTTTATATATGCACATACATAAATAAAATCACTGATGGAAACACACAAAGCTAAACAATGGTCCATCTTCCAAACCAGAAATAGTAGGAAAAAAAAAAAAAAAGAATCCAAGACTATAGAGCATCTGAACTCTGAAACATGACACTTGCAAGAGAATCTTTACCTCAGTGATACTCAGTGACTGCAGGAGAGCTCAACACTGCAATTCATACTACAGCTTCATATATTTTCAGACAAGTCCCTTTTCCTATAAAATATTCCATCTGAGATATATATATATACATATACATGCACTCACATAAATGCCATCTAAATTACCTATGATTTATTTGTAGAAATGTTTTAAACCTGTAGCTTAGCTTTCTGAAATTATTACCAGTGCTTTAGAAATTCAAAAGGATTTGCTTTTTACTGTTCTACTTTGAGCTATGAAGCTCAAACGCAGGCTCTTTCTGAAAACACCTTGGAGAAAGGAAGGATATGTACCCCAATGAAGAACAAACCCATTGCTAGGACATTTACTGCAAAGCCTGAAATAAGGCTTACTTCCTGAAGAGGTCAAAGTCTCCATGATGTCTTATTTGCATTTTAAGCAGTACTCTAAGCCTCCTCTGCACTGAATTACACAGCGCTCACGAAGATAATGAAGTTGCAGTATTGAAATGAGGCATCAAATTCTGGAACATTTAACATTAAATACTTTTCTTGCTTTAAAATATTTTAAGAATAGAAAGTGTGGCATAAGCTGAACTAATTGAAATTGGAAGAAATCCAACTAAATATATTTTTCTTCAATTAGTAAATCTAGCAGGCATCATTAAATGAAAACATCTAAATTTAAACTATACACTCAGCAAATTCATAAAAAAAAATTACAGCACAATATAAGAAAAAATATCCAAAAGGCAAAAAACTAAATATAAAATAAAAAAAGTTTTACACCTGGTTTTCTTACACAAAATACCAGTGTAGTTTTGCGTCTTAAAAAGCAGGATCTACATTCCCTTGTGCTTTCTAACAAAGTCTAATTAAAAAAAAAAAAGGAAGAAATGGATCTTTACATGCAAAACAGAAAAAGAATGTCTGCTTGACTTGTGCAAGTTAGACGAAATGGCTTCAATGAGTTAGTATATTTTAACAGTACTTGGGTGTGTTTCTAAGTTTCTCATCCTGATAATTATTAATGTAAAATTTGTTTCTTTTTTTTAGCAATATTCTATCTTTCAATGAAACAAAGACTTCAAAAGCATGAATGAATCCACTTTGTGTGTATTCCATTTTCCGTGTTTCCTAGGAAACCTTCAAACCTTGCTACATCCTATGTGGAAGGGCAACTATGTTTCTCTAATGGAAAAAAACCATGCAATTCCGCACAAAGTAAGTTTAGAAGAACTACTGAAGCAAAATACTGCTCCTTTCTATAGAAAGCTTGTGGCAGTTAATTTAGACAAGTAATTTGGACAGCTACCAAATGCAGATGGAACAGCAACGTCTAGGATTAGTAAGAGGTTTTTACATGCGGTCAGTCACAAAAAGCTCCTCTGTTCTTGCTAAAGTCCACAATAGCATTCCTGTGTTCTCTAGCACAACGCAAATACGCATTACGATTTTTGTTTCATTTTGTTCTATCAACACTCTCTTCACTCCCAAATATCTACAATATTTTCTCTCATCACCACCAAACACCTCTTTAATGGTAGTTAAATGAGTAAGAGAGTTTGTACAGTTTCCTACAGTAGCATCTACAGAAAACACCATACAAAATAAAAGTCCTAGGAAATATTTGTTTGGAAAATTCAAAGAACGGATCATTATCCTTTAGTGCACAGTGAATATAGAATTAGTGTTTTCAAAGTGAATACTACAGTATTTACTCAATAGTCTGTAAATAACTCTGCTAGTGTCTAGTCTCCTCTTACTGATGAAGCACTGGGAAAACCACAACAAACAAAATATTAAAATATTTAGGATCAACATGATTGTACTGACAGGTTTTGCTGACAGATATTTCAACTACCTTAAAAGATGTCACATACAGTAGATTATAAATGGTAGCTACATAAAATACTATCCAGAGATTTGTAGGTACCACAAATCCACCCTGAAAATTGTATTATATTTCTGCATACTATAAATATTGTCACCAGTTTAACAGAACTATTAATAAATGTTCACCTTTAGGCACAAAATTTGTCCTAGAGCCTAATGGACTTTCTCGTTCCTCTATCAAGATTTGCATGCTGCTTTAAAACCATATATGATTTTTAAAGAATGGCATACTAGACAGAGGGAAACACATCTATCTTGTAAATTGTATTTCTTATGGCTACAGCGTAGTTAATCCGGCATGTAAAACAACTAGTTTTTTTTGTAGTCAGATAATGTTAAGCTATTAGCTTAATGTTAATAATCATTAAGCACATTAGAAATATACTACTTTTCCCCAGCCTTCCTCTGTTTTACTCAGGTACAAAAAAGGACTGTAATTTTTATAGTTATGACAAAAGAAGTGCAAATTAACTGAAAATCAGCTAGGTAAACACACATCAGTAAAAGCACATTGAGAATGATGGAAAGTTGCAATGATTCTGTTGCTGTTTTTCTTTTAACTCAAGGGGATTAAAGAGCTAACAAGGGTCAGATCAAAAAGTTCATTAAAAAATCAATAAAAAGACCTGCCTTGATTTCAGCAGCCTGAAGTTAGAAATGTATGTCATCAGAAAAAAGATAGCAAGTTCCTTTTCAGAAAGGATCTTGAACTTCACACAGGAATGAAAATCTAAGAAGTTTATTAAACGGTGAGAAAAGAACACAGAAAATACACATTAGCTTACCCAGTCCAAAAATCAGATACTTGAGACATTTCGGATCTCTCTCATTTGTATAGACAGAAGCCAACATAAAACTAATAACAATTTAAAATAAAGCATTTTAATGCAAACTGTGGCAATTTGGTAGCTGATGTCCATACACCTCAACCCTCTATGTACTGATGGTAAAGTAGATGACTGGGGAAAGTAAACCTTACCAGCTGTGCCACACTGAAGTCAATTGTCTTTCAAACTTCAGACACCTGTCTTGCTGAAGCTGTAAACAACCAGACGCTCATCCTGTAATGTTATCAACAGTGACTTCAGTCAGCAAGGCTCTTGGTTTTGAAAAGGAAATGGTGGAGATAGGGAAGGAGATTTACAGAGACTGGGTGTGTCTCAACAAGTGTGAATTTAACAATGCTTCTCATCAGGCAAATTAAACATCTTACAATACTTTTTCCCCTTTAGGTGCCCTCCTCTTCTGTTACTAGGTGGAAACCATTTAACAACGACTTTATTAACTGAGGATCAAGTTCCTCTGTGTTTCCTTCCTGCTCGTTCCTTTTCCCCTCACACTTATATACGCAGCATGCAGCATGCAGCTGTAGACACTCGTCAAGAATAAGTGGTTTAAAAATAAGTGCTAGGAATAGAAGTTCCACTCTGAATCATTTCCAGCACTAACACTTCTGAGTCTATAATAATTTAGCTAGAGCTGCAGGAGCACTAATCATGTTAAATTTATGTGTTCTTCTTTATGGGAAACTGCTTCAATTTAAAGGCTGAGGGCCTTCCCCCTACACTCATACACCCGCACACACTCTGTTCCATTTAGAGGTTAATTTCCCAAAGTCCCTTGGAGTACACATTTAGCTGCCCTGTCTTAAAATGTGTCTACATTACTGAGGTGCATGGTAGGATTAATGTTCAAATTCTGGAGTAATTTGAAGAAGGTCAACAGATTAAGCCCCCTTTCTCAAAGCAGCTTCTTTTAACACTGGTATTTATACTAGCTTTTGCACAGATGCATCTCAAATTTCATGTGCACACCACATATGTGTGTCTTGACATATGCATGCATATACACACATACAAAATAATCTGCATTGTGTCTGGTACTATTGAGGTCTAGTGGAAGCAAAAGTAAAAGTGGAAGGGAGGTAGAGGGGGAACAGAGCAACAATTAAAACTTGGTTCTCTGGTTTGTGAGTTAGATGTACATCTAACTCACAAACCAGAGGTTTCCACTGGAAACTTAAAAACCAGAGTGCTCTGTAGTCTGTCAGTTCTCACATGAGCTGTGTGTCTCAGGGGCCTCAGTGGTAGCCATTGAACCTGACCTCCACCCAGGCAGGGTCATTTTAAATTGACTCTTGGCACATACACAAGAAAGGAAGGCAGAGGTAATTTGCTTTTGTCAGAGTTCTGCTTTCTTGTCATTTCGGGAAAATGTAATCTAAATAGAGAGGAAGATACAGAAGGCACCAAAAACGTTTTTTTTTAAGCGAAGACTTGATGTGCAAATGTCAGCAGTGGGAGGAGAAAGAGGAAATAAGATGAGGAGGGAGAAGGAGGCCTGTAGGAAGTAGAGGAAGATGATGGGGATATGAAAAAACCAGCATAGAAGGGAGAGAACTAGAGATGGGAAAAGGACAACACCACCAGTAGCGAAACAAGTACAAAATAACCCATAGGCCTATATTCTTCTTCCCTGTGAATATCCTATGAACCAGTGGTCCTTGCAGCATTTTACTCATTTTCCCATAGACTATGGAACTGAAAAACACTCCATGTCTCAAGATGGAACTGTTTTCTGTAATTCCCTCCTCTTCCTTCAGTATGAGAGCAGGCTGTCTTAGAAACAGCATACCACTCCACAGCGGTTTACCTTCCAGCCACTTTTATTGAGATCCGACATTCTCTGCAGATATGTGAACTTATCCTTCCTTACTTGCTCTCCCTCTCTACCTTTCATTTGTGCCCTACAGAGGGAATTGAGATGTACAGAGAGCAAGCTGGATTGAAGAGGTAAGGACAGGCATGCTTCACTCTTCATTTCTGTCAGAGAAGAAAGATGAGAAAATTCTTCCTGAAATGAATGGAGCAATTTACACCTTTCAGAGCTGTTGTTTCAAGTTACATCTGTCTGAAGCCATATTCATCCCCGTCTTGTATTCTCACTCAGTTCAGTACATCTGACTTTGATGAATACATCATTTCACACCTTTCTGAAAAGTCTTCTCTTTAAAGGTCAATTTCTTCTAAGTGCTGCATAATCCCCATGGTTACCTAACTGCCTTGAAATCTGGCATGGTTACCATAGGTGGTGAGTAGAATTATTGATCTAAATTAGAGGTCACTTGAGTCAAGGATTCCCAAGATAGAGCCTTTTTCTTAAAAAACCTTAGCATTCCTTAATCAATTGTCCCAATGTTTCCTTTGTTCACACATCTAGAATAAAACTATGACCAAAGAGTCTCAGTTGCTCAATTTTTTAGTCTAGCAAAAGAAAGCAATCAAGTGTCTCCTTGGTATTCAGAGTTCAGATGCTTTCAAAAATTTCAGCTCCACACATGAAGCAAATTAAATGCTCAAGACTTCAGGGAGTTATTGACCCTTTGAGCAGGTCTGAACACCTCCTTCTATTCCTATACAAAGCCTAGCAAACCCTTTTCCTTAAGAGAAGAAAGTAAAGAATCCTTCTTTTTGCACTTACTAAATGCTCAGAAGTTAGAAATTAATTGCAGGTAGTTCATTTTGAAAATTAAGAAGAAATGGAAAACGAAAGGTGAAACATAGCTCCAGAAACAGTTCAAAAGGGATAAGAGCAAGGGGACAGGGTAGATAGGTCAATGGAAACCTGCTCTAGGCACTGGTGGAACCTTGGTTTATTACGATTATAACAGCATCAAAGGCTTGAAAAAAAATGTATGCATATATCTACTGTGCAACAGCAGTGCTATATGCAAGTGACTGCAGAGTACCAAGCATCTGCCATACAGCATCTGCTTAAAATACCAATGACTTAGTGGAACAGGAAGGATGTATAAACTGAAAATGGCAGCAGGAGAGTTTACGGAAAAAAGCAGTGGCTCATCTTACAAAAGTAGTGTACTTCACACAAATGTACTTCATATGCTAGACTGAGAAACACTATGTCTAAGAATATGTCTTCTAAGATGCTCCAGCTCATATCTCCACAAATTCATTTTAAGGTGGACAGCAGTGCACACACAGTGAGTGAACGGAAGAGACTGCAGGTGTTTTTTTCCGAGTAATGCACCTTAGGTTTATATTTTCCATGTGCTGGAAGCTGTAATACTATCAAGCAATCAGTGATTAAATTAGGTATTTTTCAGTAAAATTCTGTCATTACTATTTTGTCATTTCCCTTCATTTCTCCAGGGTTGACATTTTTCAGCGTTGAGAAACTATTAATTTAACTCTCTAAGTAACTTCAAAAATAAACCACATATAATTTTACAAAAAAACTCTGCATTAGTGAATAAAAGCAAAGTTACCATGGAATGTATGTAGAAACATATTCAACTTCCATTAGAATACCAAAGGTGTTTGTTATATCTGTTTTATAACTGATTGCCAGATGAACTCACAATATGACATAACAGAATACTTTAGAAATGTCTACTCCAAAAGTGTGTATACATTTCCATGCTTGCACATAATATGCAGAAATTCAGCCTAAATTATAATAATAATAAAACAGAACACAAACTCTGAGGAAAAAAAAAAAGACATAAAGCAGTAATTAGAAGAGCAATAATGTAATCTGATTAACTAGTATCTACAGATAAAAAAACAAATTGTAATTCTGGCAATCCAAAAAACAGCTGTTCCTTGAACCTTATCTTCTTGTTCAGACATTGCCCATAGGAAAAAAAAAATTACTACATCCAAAATTAACCGGAAGCAACGAGCTATAACATAACTGATCTATGGATGGCAAAACAGCCTTCTCACAAGGTACCAGAGTACATCAGATAAATGCCATACTAAATGAAGTCCAAGTAATAAGTCAACATGACCCAACTTCGAAACTAAGACTATGCATCAAGAATGTAAGAGCTCAAAAGTAGGTCAAAAGATAAGTTATGGCCTTTCAGGGGCTTAAAACTTATAGCTAGAGCGGCCTTGTCTGTGCTATCACAATCCATTTGATATAGGAAGGTAAAAGAAGAGTTCCAAAAGTTAAACAAGGACAGTTGCACCATAATCATTCAAAAATGCAAAGTCACCTGGTATTTCAGTTTTTCACCAGGGGCAGGACATCTGAAAATGGACAGGTAAGACAGAGACAAAAGCACAAGTGCACTGGAAGAGGCAAAATAACTCTCTACACTCTTTAATGACTCACAATTCTGGTTCTCAATATCCAAAAAATGTGTGGGGTTGAGAGTGGGGGTGTGGATGTGCTACTGAAACTCTTTTTCTTGGATGGAATGAAAAAAGAGACATCTGACTTAATGCTTCTAAACCCCTCCAGTAAAATTGCTTCAACAATAGCTGTTACGCATTTGCTGACAGAGACTAATACTGGCCAAGGGTCAACATGACAGTATGACTTTTCTTGAATCATTGACAACAGTAAATATACCACCTCTTCTGCTCATGCCCCGAAGTATGAGGTGCTGCTGAAGCCACCTTTGGGAAGGTTTACATAGGTTAGTTTTTTTTCCATTACACAAATTTATCATCCTCTCCATTAAGCAGAAGAGCACTCCACAGATATAAGGCCTTCTCAAACAGAATGAAGAAGATAACTAAGGTATTTTAATCTCTCAAATAAAAGATTTTTTGAGCTTTCTCTTAAAAAAAATTTAATTAAGTATTTAATAGGATGATTCCAAAACAGAAAACTAAACAAATATCCTTTTGATTTCAAAAGGAATGGCCCAAGGAGAATTTGTGGCATAGAGCACCACAATACAGAACCGGCAGTAAGGAAGTAACAGCAAGTGGAACTCTCTTGGATACAGAAACACTCAAGAGAAAAATTTAAAATCCCACAGCAAAAGCAAGTCATGCTTCAAGCATTTTTTTCCAGGTGCTACATTCATCCAGGAAAGCAGAAAGCACTAGTTTCACTAAAATTCAAGTTAATGTTAAAAAGAAGTTAAAACAGTTTCTGAAACCTGAAATCTGTGGTCTGGCTTCTTTAGTCCACACTACAGTCTGTGTGCAAAAGGCAGAATATTTAACATCAGTAAGCTTTTGCAATACCTATTTTAAAAACTAGAGTATCTCAAAAGAGTAAAATAAAATTTTCACGTGATGGGAGCTTGCTATACATTACTATTTGCATTAACAGATTAAATGTAGATTCTTCCCTTTTAATTAACTTACCGGGTTGACAATACGTCAATGAGTTCTTTTCTGTTCTGGACTCTGAGTGTATTAGTTTTGTATCTGGGATCTTTACTAACTTCAGGCAAATTCAGGATCTAAGTAAAATTAAAGATAAGTAAGAAATGTGCTTGACAGGAAATATATATACAGCTAACAAAATAATTACTGATTTTAAAAAATCACTGATTTCCAATAATCACTACTTATCATCAATCATTTAATATAGATAAATTAAAAATTAATTATTACTTCTTTTTTTAAAAAGCCTTCTGGTCAATGTTACATAACGAGTAAAGGAAAAAGAGAGAAATTGGACTGAAGATCCAGATCTTAGCTGATAACTTTCAGGACTAGCCAGGAGAAATTCTTACCACAGAACACTAAAAAATAAGTTGTTACCATGGGGTTGTATAGATCTGTGGGATTATCCTGTACTAACTTATATGTCACAGAATAAGAAGTATTTCTGTACTTCATATGCTAGAATGAGAAAAGATATGTCTAAGATTATTTCTTTCCACTTCAGTAACCTCTGTCAAAAAGAAAAAAAAGAAAAAAAAGACTTTTTCTACTGAAATGTCATTGGTTTTCTTTATTATTTTTTTCCAAAAGAATTAATAAAGAAAAGTGGTGGTATAACCTCTAAGAAAGGAGAAATATATCTTTGACCTGCCACATTACAAATTTAAACAACGTGTGAAGACAATGTGTATTACACTATAAAGGGAATTAAATATGCAGAATGAGTCTTGGAATTTTTAGAGGCATTCGTTACAAAAAGCAGCTGTGTGGAAAATCAATATAATTTACCTATTTGTGCCACAAAGACTTTCTATAGAACATAAATAAACATAATTAAATGTGACTTCTAAAAATACCCCAATTACATCAGCTGCAGAGGAAGGCAGCATAGAATGTTATAAAAAAAGAGACTGTCACATATTCTTCATGTATTTTTACTCAGTTACACACACTAAAGATAATTTTTTCCTAGGATGAGTCTTATAATAATTCTAAACATGCTACATTTTTTATCGGGCTATTTCTAAGATGGCTTACAAAAAAAATACAGTGTCTCAAACCTGAAGTTCCTATAGCCCATCATTGTATCTCTGCCTGTTGTCCAAGTGCTGATGCTTAGGAAGAGTTTAAGAACAGGGCTAGTACATACAACACTTCCTTAATCTTCATCCAAACTCCAGTCCTCTTTTGATTAGGACATTTCTGAGTTGAAGGTATTTTCTATATATGTAGCAATCATGAATGGATTTATGTTTTATTAACATGTTCAGTCACTCCTTGAATCCATATGCCTATGTACTACCACATGTAAGTGATACGTAAGTTGGCGTCAATGTCTCTGATATTTGCTTCAAGCATAACATTCTACTAATTCCTCTGACACTGGCCACAATCATTTAATGACTCCTGACTTTGCTGCAGTGAGTAAGAATACAGCTTCCTTTCCAAGTGAGTAGCTGTTGATGACATAAAACCATTAGCAAAACAGATATTCTTTCAACAGCTATTTAGAGATACTCAAAACAGATATTCATCTTTGACATAATTTTCACCTAGAATGACAAAACTAAGCATGGAAACAAGGTATCTGTAAATTATGCTAGAACAATGGTGATGTTACATAACTTTTCTGCAGATTTTTCTCTTCAAGGTAACATAAAACATCAATCTAGCATCTTCCTTCAATACTTAATTCACAGCATACTTTCTTTTCCTTCTGCATTTATATAATCTAGTTTATGGAAATCACAACATATCATAATTTAGCGTTAGAAAATAGCTAAATTTTCCTATCTGGAAGTTTATCAATACTATTGGGACCCCGTAAAATTACTTCCTTTTTTTAATACTGCTATTTTGGAGTTACAAATCGCTGCTTTAGAAAAAAAAATCCTGTAGGATTGTTCAAAGTAAATGATAATGAATACTTACGTGAGCTTAAAAAACAAGAAATTAATCAGAAAATTATGGTTCCATTTGATGAGTTATATGAAAAATGATCATATGGAGTTGCTCACTCTACTGTTTTAATTAATGCTCCTGATTTCAGCTTTAACTTAATGTCCATCTGTTGTAAAGCTGCATGTCTATATATGTTCTTCTCAAATTTTTTTGTGACTAACAAATGCACACTTGAGAAGTTATTCATTAATGTACCATTCATCTTTCTGCATCATGTTGCCAATGTTATTTTCTTTATTTCACTGTGAACATTTGGGATGTAAATGGTGTTCTCTGTTTGAGGCCTTGTTCAAGCTCTAAGATGCACACTCAGAGCTTATGCTCTCTGTGTTTTGTCCTGCAACACTAGCAAATCTGTTTGTACTCTCCTTTGCTGTACACAAAACTTCGGTCTTCTGAAGACTCTCGCTCAGTCTTCCTAACCACACCAAATCAGCCACAGGTCAGGATGTGCTGTTGTAACACTTGACCACAATGAAATGCATTTCAGCAGTGTTACAAAGTTTTTCTGCAATTATCCAAGTCTTCAAACAAGCTACAGTTACTTGTCATTGATTTTGAAAATATCACAGTGAATTATTCCAGATTTTTCTTTCTGCCTGCCTGAAAAGATACAGTTGAAGCAGAATGTTTGCAATTGTTTACAGCTTAAGCCAGATGTTACATCTCTAGAGTATGTGTCTTCAGGGCAACAGGTTCCATACAGCCGGTATTTTCAGCACCAACTCAGCTCAGAAAGATTCTCTAATAGCAATTAAAGTGTTTGAATTAGTTGTTTCTGTATTTACTAAAGTTCACTAGGGTGTTACAGGCCTTCCTGTAATAAAGTTCTTTTCCTTTATTGGCTTTCCCTCTTCACAGTGTTTTAAGTTCCAAATCACCTTTGACTTAGTACAGACCATATCTCTAATGGATATTCATTCCAGGATTCCACTGACTTCCCCACCATTTCATTTCTGGGCAATGTAATAGCCCAAATCCATACCCACATAATCTTGATAAGGGTAAAAAGCATTCTTTTTAGAAACAAGTATGATAACTGGGGTATAGAGAAATCTAACAATTACTCAAAACTTGAACTATTTTTTCTGCTTTTTTAACCCCTTTGAAATGTAAGCAGTTATCATTTTTCCATGCTCTGTACCTCTTACTTTCAAATGTAGGAACACCAGAACACATTTATAAGGATTAAATAAAAAAACATCAGCCTGCAGACCAGGGCTAATATTTGTCTCACTTAATTTTTGTGCTATACATTCTGGGGTAACACAAACCATTAAAATCTTGCTTCATCTTCTGGGGTTCCATTCACCCCTTAATGATTACAGAGGGAATATGTAGCAACAAGGAACACTGTAATTCTCTCAGCTGCACCCTAAAGTCAGGTAAAGTGCATGGTCTGAAGTTTTAGTGCCTGCTAGCTCATATCAAGATGTCAGAATCTACTGAGATCGATCTTCAGCTCTGTCTTACTCAAGGATGGCAGGATGACAAGCATTTGCTACATAATTCTTCACTTTAGATGACAAAGCACCAAGAAGACAGCTTTATCCTGGGACACTCTGGAAAGACTTCCTTTATGAGATAATGAGTCTTTGATAAAATTGAGTTGGGGCAGGTAGACACTTATTCAGCTATTAGTCTTCATTCATGTTAAGATAATGACCACCGTAGTGGTCAGACACATTTAAAAAGAAAACCCACTGAGCAAATTTTGAAGAGGTTAAGAGTCAATTCAAGTAAGTGAAAGCAGAACCCCTCCAGATAGTGAGGTGGGGATACATACCCCAAACTGTACTAAAAGAGAATCAAAACAGCACTGTCCTCTTACTATGTACTCCAGTTATTAGTGGTGAACTTCCACAGAAATGTGAAATGTCTGACATGAACAAATGTCAAATAATGCTCAATTTCCTGAGTGTCATTAATTTATGTTAAATATCCAGGTTCCTAGAGAAAAAACACAATGGCCAAAAAAGGTAAACCTGTAATTTTTTAAAATGTTGTCTAATGCTATATGCAAAAATTCTCTTGTCCCAGTTTACATGTTACTGGGATCTTTTGTTTGGAATGTTGATATATTTTATTTAAAACTTTTTTTTTTAAGATTGTTCTTCAACATCATATCTCTGCACCACTCCAAAATCAGCCCACAGCCCTGTAACATTTCTTTTCTAAGAAGTCCACAAGTTTCTCAGTGAGCACAGATTAGCACATGGCAGTGCTTGAAACGACAATACGCTCAGGTACTAATTCAAGTAGCACAAGAACAACTCATCCCCTAATGTTGCCTTGTTAATACTTTATCATGTATTTTATGGAGAAACAGTGTCACATTTCTTCCTGAAAAAGGCACCAGTGTGGTTTATATGATATTCACCCTTCCAAAATTGGAAGGTTGTTAGGCTGTTCATTTTTTTTTCAGTTGATCAGATGTGCACAGGGGCCAAAGGGCAATTATGGATGCTGAAAAAGCTTCAGCAGAGAATTTCTTTAGCTCTCTGCAGCACTTTTGTGAAAAGTTCTGTCTTTCCCATGCAAGTAACTCAAAACAATGTTACCGTTTTATAAACTTCTTGCAGCTGCAGGTTGTTTTGCAGAATTGTTATGGTTCTAACTAGAATTGTTATGGTTCTAACTAGAAAAACATCCAGAGATGGGTGTCTTAGACCTTGACCAATCCCCTTAAGGGGTGGATGGCAAAAACCAATTACCTTATGCCATTTCATACACTTTTGTGAACTAACATATAAAAAGCCTTCTGATAAATCATTAAAGGGGGGCTTTTGCCTTGTTTCCTGGTAACCCTGCGCCTGGACTCAGTGTCATTTCTCTACTCGTCTGTGGGGAAAACAGCGACAGGCAATGTACCTACAAGTTTCAGAACTGGTGTGTTCTGAATTCAGGGCCAAAACACAGACTCCATATCAGTCCCCTAGATGATCAGTAAGAGCTGCAGGATTAGAATTTATACTCACCACTTATTTTCATACCAAAAAAGAAAAAAAAGGAGAATAAAGAAGCAATCAGCATCTTAATTTTCCTAGTGAAAACGAAAACTACTACACATTTCCGTACTCTCGCCTAACACACCTTGCACACAGTGACAAACTGATGATCATTTCCAGCTCCCAACACGATGTAGCCATCCTTGGTCTTAAATGCCTGGAAGAACAAAGACAGGTGATAAGCTGTAACTAAACTATAAAATACTAGCACATCTTTGAAGTGAAACTTTGGAAATAACATTCAAATGAGGCCCTTAAACATTACCATTCAGATCCAATCTATAGTTCTATAAAAGTGGCTCAAAGTCATCCATCCACAAAGACGGATGAGGCCTTTTTGATTTTTTTTCTAGAGTTGAGAAGTTATCTTGGTTAATAGTTTATTTACTGAAAATGTGTCATGAGCCATCCTAAAACTTAATGTGTCTCACATTCACAGGACTGAGAAGGATTACCATGATAATGTTTACTTGCCAGGAGGTATTTATTCAGCTTCACTCTTAGCCTGACTCAGAGCAGACAGCTGCACTGAAATGTCACAGATCCTGACCAAATTCACCAAAAAAATTGCCAAATAGCAACTACAAATTAGGAACTCCCATGGGAATGAAAGGGATAGACTGCATCTTTACAGCTCTGCTGCCGGACATTAAGCTATCTCCTTGGTCAGTGGTCTCAAGATAGATGTCCTGGAGGAAATGAGACTTCTCTTCCAGCTTTAAAGATTTATTTTTTACTTTTGACTTCATTACGGTGGCCTTAGTGGCACATTTCACGGTGAACACAACATCGAACTGGGTAGGACTTAACAACTCTCATTTCAATCTAAACCATCTCAGATTTTCACTGGAAAAAAGAAAATCGGTAATTGGCAACAATTTTTCCCATTGTGTTAGGGCGTCTTCTAAAACTGGATAATGTGAACAGAGTCCTCTTTTCTCCACACCTCTCGCTCATGCAAAGGTGTATAAGTACAGTTTCAGTCATACATATTACCAGCTCGACTTTTGCAAACATATGGGAAAAATTCTTTCACTATGAATTTGACTTCAGTGTAAGAAGCCAGCATAGGCTGGTGCACTAATGGTGGCAAGGTCTTGCAACACTTTCTTGCAGAGAGCAAAACTCATCTTCCATTCCTAGAAACCCTTCTTTTTTTTTTTCCTTTTTTTTAATGAGCTATCATGTCCTGATTTAAAGGTGTGAATTCACACAACAAATTTTGTTGTATTTAAAAATAAATAAACTAACACACAAATATAAGTCCTGGAATAGAAACACTTTAATAATTAAAATTCTTCTCATGCCACAGTGGCTTATTCTTCTTCACAAAGAGCAATATGCCATCTCAACTTCCAGTCTTTCATACGGACACAAATACGTTCACTAAGACTCTTTTACCATCTGGTATAGTCAAAGTTTTAAAATTGAATGTGGACAATTATGTCCACTGAAATACAATTAACTGTACATCATAGTTAAAATATCACCTGTTTTCTCTTTCTATGTTTCATTTCATGGTAAATAGTATTGGCCAGTTAGAAAGTTTAGCAATTTATTTTTCACACATTTAATTAAGTACTTCAGTCTAAGATTCTTAGCAAGCAAAGATAAAATTCAACAATTAGTCCCAAGCATGTGAAAAAGTACCACTGACTTGGCCTCAACAGAGTGAAATTTTAGTAACATACATAATGTAAAGGTACTACATACTCACTCTGAGAAGAGCAGTAAGCACAGAAAAAATAATTGAAGAAAAGAATACAAAAAAAGATTTGTATGCGAACCCATAAACATTTCCTAGACAAATCTGTTCATAAAGACCTCTGTCTAAAAAAATAATGGCAGACCCTAGTAAAAGAATATGTAAGATTCTCCCTCCCAGTAAATGGCTTTTAGTGGGAATAGCTACGAATTAAAACTGTCAGTATAAACTTACTACCTTTAGTTACAGGCAAAATCTGTTTTCTGAACACCCTGCCCAAATCCTGATTTGTGTTTGCTGATGTTCAGAGTTCTTAAAACCAGCCTCATGCACATCACACAAATTATGGGTCTCAGGGTGCATATATAACAAAGTATAATTTTTATTGGTGCAACCACCTACTACTTCCTGTAAACACAAACTAGAATTCTTTTGTACACTCTTTTAAACTTCTATTCTGGATGCCTGCTACAGATTACAAAACCTACAGTAAATGTCAAATGTACAGATCCCCTTTCTCAGCACTCCAAAATGTATTTATATTGGTAGCATGGGCAAATCTTAGAGAATTTATTGTTTATCAGCAACTTCTTTTGAGACACACATCTCTGTAAGAAGGCTGCAATCACACAATAGCTGCCTACCACTGTGAAACATGCATCTGTACCCACTGGCTGCCCATCCAGCAGCGGAAGTCACTCTAAATTTAAGGGCCTGGTTATTAGCATGTGTGCTTCAGTTGCTTTGTGGAATGTGTGGGAAAACTGATTATTCTTAATTGCACTGTATGTCTAAAAAGCTAAAATAACAATCATGTCATCCTTACACAACAAAAATGGTATCATAATAAATGCAGCAGTGTCTTTTTCCACGAAGCCTAACTCAAATGTCTTCAGCTACTATTTTAAGCTTCCCATTACAAAACAGCTGATTATTTGCCAGTCATTGTTGCTAATAAAGCAGAAACTTCCAAACGTTACTAGCACAATATTGATGCCAACATTTAAGGGTGACAATGGTTTTATTCATCACCCATAAATGTACACACACTACAGGTTACCACAGGTTACCGTCTGGTCACAGAAAGCTTCACAATCTTATTAAACAAAGGAGACTAAGGGCAAAGTGCAGACAGATTTTAATGAGATTTTGTTTTGATAAACTGCTGTCCATCACATCGAATCATTTCACATTAGTGCAATAAAAGGCACTACACACACAAGGCAAAAGTCCTTTTTCCCTTCCCTTTTTTCTGAAGAATGAGGCCTTCTGATAAGATGCTTCAGAGCACAAGCATGAGCTAACCTGCTACTCCCATGAGGTATACTGAGCAATAGCACATCATTTGGTGAAGACAAGAAACAAATACCAAGCAAAAACTTATTTGACATCTTATTCATAGAAAAGGCAGAGAAAGATTGTGAGTATTCAAAGGTGTAGCTTTTTCAGTGTGGTGCAAAAACTTGAGGGTTTCTAAGAAAATAATCTGTAAATTCACATGGAATGATATCTAGTACATAACATCAACACATGCATGTTCAAAGGCAGATCTCAAGGTCCAGTGTGCATGTATCACCACCTCACACTGTCAAATGGATGTTACAGGATCTCGTTAAGACTCCGCACTTTTCCAACTTTGATCCTAGAACACAGTGTATACCTGAGATACTTTGTGTATTGAAATACTTTAATCTCCCTAAACACATGGCATATAAACACTATCCACCTTCAGGAATGTTCTATGTGGTTTACAAGTATTGTCCAAATATGCCACATAGACTACACAATAAAGATGCAGGCCAAACTTAACCTAAGTTATTACCAGAGCAAGCAAAGACTTGCTGAGATAATGAGGCCAAAAGAACCTTTTTTTCCACTGCTCTAAGTCAATAGCCTTTCAAAATTTGCCAGCTTTGAAGGCGTTAATGAAAGACCATTAATCTTTCCATTTATTGCCTGCTTTATGAATTTTAAGTCTATATGTGCCATGGCAATCATGAATCATACACAAACATCTTTGCATGTGTTTCAATTTGCATGTTGATGCCACAAACAAAAACTTTAAAATATAAGGGATCAGTCAAAAGATATGGCAATTCCAATAAAATGATTGTAAGTCCAGGTCAGTTTCCCCTATTTGAGTCCGAAACACAGAAATCAAAACAACTAGAACATTTGCAGTTGTGTATGGTAATAGTCTACTCCCCTTCATCAGGTATGTATACATATTCATAAGATCTCCTTGAGCCTTCTCTCTGCCCCTTTAGGCTAAAGAGTCCCAGATCTCTCCTCATATGAAAGATGCTTCAAGCCCTTAATTATTTGCTTGGCCCTTCACTGGACCTGATTCAGTATGAGCCTGTCCTTGTCCCAGAACCTCCAGAATTAGACCCCACTGTGGACCCATAACTGGATTGAGTGGTTACTTATCCTCAGTGGTGCTGAGCAGAGGGAAGGATCACCTCTTTTGACCTGTTGGTAATTTTCCTCCTAATACAGACCAGAACAATCTCTTTGTCAAAGGGGCACATTTCTGGCTCATGTTCCATTTTTTGTTCACCAAGACCTCCAGGTCTTTTTCTGCAAAGCTGCTTTCCATCAGGTCAGCCTCAGTCTGTGTTGTGGTTGGTAGGTTCCCGCAGTGGTATGGCATGCCACAGCCTTCTCGGAGAGCGCAGTGAGGCTTGCTCAGGGAGGGCGGCTGTTCCGCTTCCCGTGCCTCTTCCAGGCTGCCCCTTGCTTGCTCCGGAAAGCTGAAGCCCCGCAACATGGTGACGGTAAAGGAGAGGAAAAGGCTCTTCGCATGGAGGCTGCAGCAGATCTTTATTTCATGGTGGCTCCCAGAAGCCTAGAGCCAGCACATGTGCTGGCTCCCAAAGGTAGGGAGCCAGCACATGGCATGGTCCCCCAGGCAGAAGCTGGTGCCTCAAAGCAGGTTAGAAGTCAACAGAGTGAGAGCAGCCTCCATTTATCCGGAGAAGAGGGGGGTGGAGAGAGTGCATGGACCAATGGTCACAGGGCATAGGGGTGGTACATGGGCGGAGTTGGGGTAACAGAACCAAAGGGAGAAACCCGAGGGAGTGGTTAGGGCTAGGGGTGGGGAAGGGGGGACCCACGTGGAAAGGCAAGCAATTTTGTAAGCACAGGAGCGGGGAAAATACAACACTACAAGTCTGTACTGATGCATGGGATCATTTCCTATCATGTGCATATCCCTTTGTTGAATTCCATTAGGTTCTTGATGGCCTGACTCTCTAGCCTGTCACAATCAGTCTGAATGGCAGCACAACCACCTTCTTGGTCGTGTATATCATGGTGGATCATGTATTAACTACGCTTCTCCATTTTGTACATTCCACAGATGCTGGAGGCCAAACAATACTTGGAGAGACCAACAGAACAAAGCACTGGGTTTTTCAAATTGTAGGATTATTCCATATCTAGGAGAGGTTAAAAGGAGAGGTTAATTATCTGAATATGTGATTATTTTCATTACCAGTTACCATACTGGCCTGTTTACTGATAATGGCAGTCAGTGGTTGAAATATTTGAAAGTTTCCAGACCTTCTCTTCGAGGAATATTTGTACTACACCAGATATGGTAAAAATGATGAATTACTCATATTTATGAGTTTTCTTATCTCATGTTCCTGTGTGAATAATAATTAGGATCTGTACAGATACTTAAAATCCCTTTTCATTGTGAATACCTGATGTTAGGTACCCTTGGATTTGAAGTATGTTTCAAGACAGCACTGCCTTTTGATTCATAAACTTGAATAGTAGCATCCCTAAAAGCATCCAGCAATCAATCATGAGGGGAACAGTTGAAGGTTTTGGGATAGTCAGTATGTATTGGTGACTTCTGGAGCAGGATATAAAGGGACTTAAATTTTTGCATGCCACCTAACTCCTCTTGGACTTACAGAGCAAGAGGCTGATTGCTTCAACTGGCATCATCAAACAGCTTGCTTAAGATTTTGGAATGATGCTATCTTTGTATAAAAGCTAGATACAGTATTTCTGTAAGTTTCTGTGTTTGTCAGCACAACAGGCAGCTGTCTCAGATGGCATTACGGCAGAACACTCCTCTGACCTCCCTCCAAAGGCTGGCATAGGAGAAAGCAGCTTCATGTGGAGGCTGAATGAAACTTTGGGACCAGCTGAGATCAGTGCAGAACAAAGACAAAGACACCTTCTTGTGAGTTCTTAAACATAACACCAGAAAAAGCCAAACCAGTATTTTCAAACAAAGCTTTGAAACATATCACCAACAATTTTTTAAGATATTGCTTTTCAAATGCCACTCCTTCCTCTCCCCTTCATTTTCTCATTTACAGAAATCAGTGAGACGCTAGGTGACCATACACAGGTCTTTGTTCACAAGCTTGAAGTACTTCCTTAGTATTAAGGGGTGTGGTCAAACAGAAGAGCTGGTCTCCTGCAGGCTTGGAACCACAGACTTTTATTGCATAATTTGTCTTCAGTTAGACTTTGAAGTTTTCCAGTGCAATATTCAATTCAATGCAAAGGTCCTTTAAAGACAAGCATCATCTAGTCTTAACGCAGATTAAAGGCTACAATTAAGAAGGTGATATATTCAGGATTTGACTGACATGTACAGGCTCCTTTGTCCTTCCAACCACATGTATCTACTATATATATTGATTTTTCTCTCTCCAAACTGATCTAATGAACTACAGTGTAGGAGATCCTCAGTTTTGCTTCAGATCCAGAATCATTACATTCCTTCCAGATGGGATAAACTTCACACATAATTTCTCTACCTTTACACATTAGTTTGAATTAAACATCAACTGTGCCACAGAACCATAGAGGAGTCATATTCTTTTTTCTTTCAAGGGAATGGCAGAATCCTTTCATAACAGCTTAATATTTAATTACTGTAACAAATGGGAACAAGACCAAGAAGTTTGGTCAGTGGTAGTTCTGAGCAATACATATAAACCATAAAGACCACACACTTTGAAACTATTTGCCTACTTTGCACTCTCTTCCAGTGAAAGCAAACAGTAAAAATAAAAAAATGTAAATTCCATGGACTGGATTAATGAATGCTGAATGTTCTCACTGAGTAAACTGAAGAAGGGCATTCCACACGAAGATTTTACTTTTCCTCTCGGATCTTTTCAACATACACTACTTGTGTCTCGCTTCTCTACCATGTTGAGGACATGCTACCTTGCAACTTCACAGCTGTCAGTCTACCAGACAGATTAGCATTAACAATATCTGCAATAATTCTCTTGCCAAAAAAAAAAAAAAGTTTCACTGGATGCCATAAGCTTCTAGGAATGGTGTTTATGGCAAGAGTGGGAATGATTACTTTGGTCTCTGAGATGAGGCAGAACACTGGCACTGATGTCAAGGAAGGCACACCACAGACTACCAACCAGGGATGTGATTCACTTCTACAGAACCTACAACTCATTAGACAATTTTCCTGATCAGTCTTCAAGTTCCATATATGCGTGAATCCAGAAAAAAGTGATGTTGCCTAACTGATCCATGATCAAAGCTGATTAACCATTAAAAGTGCTCTGAATGCACCTTCCTGAAAGGGGCAGCAAAGTTTACACAAAATCACAGCATCAAACAGGGATATTTGTATTTGTCATTACAGTGTATTATTCTCAACACTCCTTCAGGAAACAGAACAGCTTAGAACTGCTCTCCAGACCATGTCATGTTTTTATCTAGTTCTTGCCTAATGCAAGAATCATAAACTGCTGGAAACAGACTGAATCCAAGGCTTCTCCAATCCCAGCTCATTGTCCTTAAGAAACAGGTTGGAGACAGGATCTCTCTCTCTCTCACTTACTCTTCATCTAGCCATATGGTATTTGCACTGTTCATGTCCCAATTGACTAGATGCAACACACAGATCTGTAATCTAAAAGTATGAGTTGGGCAAACTATTTACCAAATAGACTTTTACAGTTGTTACTTCATATTCAATAGAGCAATGAATGTTAACTTTGGATTGCATACCCTCATACTTTAAGACAAGACTTTTCTCCAGAATATCTCAAAGAACATATGCTACCAAGGAAATGAAACCATTTTCTTCATTTTCTAATGCAATATACACTTAGCCTCACCACCCAAAAAGACATTTAAAAACTCCTGGAAGAACAGTGAACAGCTTTAAAGTGGGAAACTTGTCACTTTCCCAAATTTCTAAAATTTTAAATACCTAAATTATACCTCAATTAAAAATAAATTATCTGGTACTGTACACTGGCATTTAAACTGTTTCTTGCTGTTGAAAAATATCAGGCACAGAATCACATTCTCCATTGCCACATTAGTTTTCCATTAGTTTTTCAACAATGAAATTACACACACACAGACGCACACACAAAATAAATAAACTTTAATCACAGTATCACACTGGAGCCAGTGTAATTAATGTTGTGTCAGCATTTCCATTTAAGCCACTATTTTCAAGAGGTTTATAGCACAGCCATAAAAATTCAGTTAGGTTGAAATGAAGCAAACAAGGTCTTATACAGCAAGCAATATTTAAGTATATATACAGACAGGAGCCAGTTACTACTTATATGGGAATTAAAATAGACGCTTACTGATTTTAAAGGGCACTGCAGAGCCATTTTTTAAACAATATTTTTCTCAACATTTATAATAATGTCTCAAAAGCCTGAATCCAAGCTATGTTTCCTTATTCTTTTTTCCTTCTCACACAATAGTTCACACAATTTCTTCCAGTTTTGGGATTGTAAGCATTGTAATTTTGTTTCACTTTTAAAGTAAAAAAAAGCAATGAAAACATTTTTTTCAAAAAGCAACACACATGACCACAGTTTGATCCTGATACATGCCTCCAGGCATTAGTGATGCAGAAATGACAAATATTTCTTACACTTTCCAATAATCATAAGATATAGCTGTCTGGAAAATCTGAGTACTCATATATGAGGTTTTAAAAATACTATTTAGAATGTAATTCTAAATGAGGTCTAATTTCTGTTTTTAGTAGAAATCATCAGAGCAGGATTTGTGTCACTCTTTCTGTCCCTTTTCCCTCTCTACTCTTTGACATTAAGTGTTGTAGCAGTACAGTTTCCAAACTTGAGTTTTGTAATACTGCCTACCTTTTTGGCAACTCATACTGAGTCTGGGATCATACTGAGTCCCACAATCAGTCTGGGATTTCAAGCTGCAGACAGATGACCCAGTGCAAGTAAACTAGAACTCAGACTGGGCAGGCAGTGCTATGAACTTAAAAGCCTCAATAACTTAGTGTCCTGCTATAAAGAAAGCTCTTCAAAAAGCTGAGTGGAATAATTTGTTTCTCGACAACCAGTCAACAGAGAAGAGCAAGGAATTAAATTAGCAATGATGCTGGTGAAAATCAGAAAAAACACCAGTGATGACACAGCAATTACAGGGGTGCACAATTGGCCAAGTTTCACAATTTGGCACTTCCATAACTTAAAATAAACAGCAGTCATGTTTGAAAACTGTCATTTTGCTGCAGAAAGCAAAACTCCATTCCATTCTGCTAATGTGCTTTTGCCCTATTTTAGACCTTTTTTTAAATAAATATATCTCTCAAACATGTGATCCTATCTACTCCTCAGTAAACACAGTATAGTGAACTAAGGATGAATTTCAAATATTTCAACCTTGACTCTTCAGTATCCTTGATTTGTGGTTTCAAGTCAGACTCATTAAGGTTTATTGCATGTAGTCTGTTTTAGTTTAAAACTCTAATTTATCTCTATTCAAGGATTTAAATATTGAACTGGCCAGACAACTAGGATGCACATTATTTAAAGTTCTGAATGTATGCCAAAAAATCATTGCCAGGCCATAGGAATAGTGCTGGTGAGATCTATTTGAAAAAAAAAAAAAACACACCAAAAAAACCCCAAACTCAAACATTTGATGAGTGGAACATTTAATTATGTATAAAAAAGATCAGAACCCCACTTCCTCTTAATTTTCCTGTAAAGTTCTATTAGGTTTCCTTAAAACTATAAAATTTAGACTTCTGTTTTTCTCCAGTATTTTTTTTAGCCATCTCCTTTAGTCTGAGAAATATTGAAATTTAATATCACATTACCGTAATTAAAATTCTATCCTCCTAAAATTTAGCATTATTTAATTTCTTAAAGTTTGAAAATCACTACAATTAGAAACCAAAATATTATGCCTTTTGTCAACTTACTATCTTGCTGGCCAATATTTTATCAATTTTTCATTCTATTGCCTAATCTGTCAAACTATCTACCGATGAAGAGCTGAGGAAATCTGCATACTGGTAGCTACTATACTGGTTTTTATCACAGATCTCCATGTCTATGGCTTGAAGAGGACTTTTGCATAACAAACATAACTATCCTTTACAAAAGAATATGTTCTGGAGAATCAACACAGTATAAGTGTGCTTGTATTATCACACCCTAAAATCTACATCCACCTTTGTACAAAATCATGTCCTTGCAACCCTTTCAGCCCCAAAATCTGATGGACATAGGTGTGCCAGGAAAACTGTGGGAAAAGACAATAGAAGGAGACAAAAGGAGGAGAAGTCGAAAATTCCAGTTTTCAAAATTGATCCCACATTTTTCCCCTTCAGATTTGAAAGGAAAAAAACCTCAAGTTTTCCCTCACAGGTACTCATGTTGTTCTTTAACAAACTCTTCATTCTTACGAGTTTTTAGGTTTCTATTGAGGTTTCATCTTGCATTATGCTGCCATAACACTTTTTTTTGCTCTGGATGGCTGAGGGGCAGCCTGTTTCTCATACACAACAGTATGAACACCCAGAGGACAATCCTGATTTAATCATGGGAGATTCATAGGAGTCTGAACTTATTTACGGCAGGATTCTGACTCTGAAGACCACCCAGTACCACAGAGTTTTAATTTCTTGGCATGACCAGCAAATTTACTTTTACTGTCAATCTAAACCCTTACTTTTCACTATTTTAAAGAAAAGCCCAATTGTAAACCAAAGTGGTGAATTCAAAGGATAAGAACTGTATGTACCTCTGCCAAACACTGTGACATCGGGAAAAGTGCAAAATTACTGCATTTTTTGCCACAGATAATTACCATAAACTGTTTATTTTAAGTTATGAAAGTTAAATTTTATACAGCCAATTTTGCACCCTTGTTATTTGTTATGTCCTCATTGATGTTTCTGCTGATTTTCACCAGCATCAGTGCTAATTTGATTCCTTGCCCTTCTCTGTTGACTGGCTGTCAAGAAACTCACAAATTATTATTCCACTCCATTTTTGAAGAGCCTTCTTTATAGCAGGACAGAACACTGTAACAGCATCACTGCACCTCAATCAACTGACAGGTGAGCATGAACACACACTGCTTCTGCTGGACTCTTTAGCAAAAAACACCATTGTTTCACATATTTTCTTAATAAATAATTTAGAGAAAGCAACCCAAAGCAAATATACATAGCATAATGTTAAATTAGTTTAATTGGTTAGTCACGTGTAGCCAAATAAGTTTAACACTATCCAGCCACTGCAATCCATACACCACAGCACAGTCACGTTACAGTCCACATACAAACAGCGAAGATCTCCCGTAAGAGAGAACATCTCATAAAGAGCAAATGAGTCTTGTCACAGAAATGATCCCAGCTCCTGATGGCCCCAGTCTGGCTATGGCGAAGGGATGGTGCCAGCAAGTCTGGAGGAGCAGCCTGGCACCTGACCTTCATCATGCTTTCGCCTCCCTCTTTGTTGTGTCGGCGAAGTCAAAGGGCTGGTCTCCTAATGATCCAGATGGCCTTCTGGTGACACTGGGGTTGGCATCAAATGGGCAGCAGCAAGCCCGGCACACAGACCTGCCATTGTGCTGGGAAGGACTAAAATGGGCTGCTGGCAGAAGCTTGGCCTGTTCTTGCACCCCTGATGACAGCCTGAAGTGCTGCCTGCCCACTGTTCCCTGGAGTTGGCTATGAAATGACCTTTCACAGAAAAAAGGTTCTTATCCCTCAATTATATGAAGCTGATATCTGATGGCCTCACTTGGGGAGGGGGAAGAAGAAGCAAATAAGGAGAAGAGGTGCACAGATTTATAAGGGCACTCTTCCTCCCCACAGGCAGCTGATGAAAGCATAGGGATGTTTTAGACCTTCCTTTTAACAGTATCAAAAAAATACATAGAGAAGAGTAACAAAATGAATTTAAATGTTTATACTAATTAGTACAGAGACAGTTTCAAGTAACAGTGGGATTCTGGTATATTAAATTTCCTTCCAATATCCATTTCCTTTCACAGTTACAAAGCTTGAGCATTTTATTAGACATTGACAAAGCTGTGCTTGTAGGTGGGAAGGATGGCTGCTAGAGAAAATTATGCAGGGAGGCACACCAATTTTCACATCAAGTTATGTACTGAAGCATAAGATTTTGTAGACAAAGAATGTATTTCTCCAGCTACTTGATCTGTCTTTTTCTTTTCAAAATCTGCACAAGTTAAAACAAAATACACCAAGTAAGCAAACAAAACAACCTTAAGCTGCCATAAAGAATGCAAAATCAACTGCAATGAGTGAGGCATATGGTTGTGCACTGGACTTCAGCTTCCAAATGAAATTAAGATCCTATACAGTAAGAATTGTATTACTTTCACATACAAAGAAAACTTTGGGTTTCAAATGTATAAAACAGGAGGACAGCCTTCCCTCACAGAAGTTTAAAACCTACTAAAAAATCTTTTTGTACTTAAAACCTGATGAAACAGAATAAATAACAGGAAGTATATGGTGGCATATGATTGCCTACCCTGAGAGTTTGGGTATTTCAAGGTTTAAACTAGACAATTTCTGTTCCTTTATAAGAAACTCTGCAGAAGTACCAAGGCCAACTCAGAATAAGGATAACTTCCACTTCTAGTGGAAGGTGTCCCTGCTCATGGCAGGGGGGGGTGGAACTTAAAGATCTTTAAGGTCCCTTCCAACCCAAGCCATTATATGATTCTATGATAACTGACTTCACATTTGTCCTGGTTTTCACCAGATTGCAGAATGTGAATCAAACGTGAACCCTAAGAATCTTCCTGAGCTTCCTGAGCTGCTACAAGTACTTGTAAAATGCAATCCAGAATGAATACGCTGCTAATAGTATCCAGGCTGGGACCTAGGGGTATTTCAACAATACCTATGCACAGCAGCGTACATCCCTTTGAACAGCAGTGCTCATCTCCTACTTGGATGTTTCTGAAAACCTCTTGCTGCTAGTCTGCTGTTGACATCAAGAATCATGAACTTAGTATTGAGAGGGGAACAAAGATTTCCACTGATCATTATTACATTTACACTGTTTAAATGCCACGTATAAGAAATGGTTTGCAGAAAGACAGACAGCTTTGGAGGGTGCAGTTAGGTTTTTCCCTTTCTCTTCTCATGTCGATTAGCATAATGTAAACTTAGACATCACAAAGAAGTTACGTCACAAATGTGTGTTAAAACACAGATCACATATGAGGTGGTAGAAGGCACAGGCATGTCAGAAGAAGGAAAGCAAAAGCATTATTATGATGTACTTGGGATCATCTTTGCTCCCATCCAGACAAGAACAGAAGCAGTGAATAGCAAAAGTAAGGGGGCTGGAACACTTTTCTGGACAACATTCCTACCGAAAATGCCTCTTCACATAGGAAAGGGAAAGAAGGACATGGGAATTCTGGGATGGGAATTCCGCAAACCCTAACAAGCCGTCAGTCATTCTGCTAACTGCTCTGCAAACTGCACTTTCCACACAATTGTCCACAGCTGGATGTCCAAGACGGAGGTTTGGCAGGGAAGTATTTTGTGGATATAGACCGGCATCAACTTGAATAATGACAGACACAAGAGTTCCTAAACTTTGTTAGGTACACAGAAATGACAAAATATTCATTGAAATCATCATCATGATTCAAAAATGATGCAGCACTTATTCTAAAACTGACAGCTAATTTAAGAGTTAGATCTGGATATTGACCTTTTGGGGGAGAATTTCATTACAAGTGCCTTTGTTGTCTAGATTAGCATACAGGTATCAAGAACCAAACAGGAGCACAGGAAAAAGTGTCAGAATTTTAGAAATAAATGTGGCTCTGAGCACAAACTTGGATAAAAAGTTATGATAATGTTCAGGAGATCAGTTTGTTTTCTGGGCCCAGCTGGCAT
Source organism: Rhagologus leucostigma (assembly GCA_013397725.1). NCBI lineage: Eukaryota > Metazoa > Chordata > Aves > Passeriformes > Rhagologus > Rhagologus leucostigma. The sequence goes on from VZTD01000352.1 coordinate 104,377, forward strand.
TTAGATGGAAATAAAATACAAGCTCTAAAACTGCTTATTTTTTTAGTATGGACTGAGTCATAAACAGCCTGTAGCTAGATTACAGGCACAAACCTGCTCCTAATGAAATCCATCCCTGCTGCCCCGTCAGATATGTCAGAAAGCTAGTATGTGTCTAACGTGAGCAGACACATAGGAACTTTATTGTCAATTAAATTGGTTGACCATGCCATTTTGCCTCAGTTGGCCAAGTCATACCAACAGCATGTAATTATGTACTGCTAAGAACACAAAAATTTTTTCTGCTGCCAGGTGTTCTCACATTTTGCTTTTTTCTGAGGCAGGGTAGCTGAGAATTGCTGGTCCATTAAACAACTAAATGGACTTAGTGACTCCAGATGTGAGGCAGAAATAAAATAAGCTGCTAGTTAATTTAAAAATAATAGAAGAGATGGAATCTCCAGATTATCTGTCTGTCACACATTCTTCCCTCATACCCCCATTCAGGGGCCTTTTATCCAGATAACCTCAACTTGACTAACAGGCAAATATTATCCTTTCTGGATGAAGGCTGAGCAAAACTGTGGCTTCAACAGAACTCTCACACTTCCTCTTAAAAAAACAGATGTAATTTCAGAGAAATCAAGATTTTTCAGCCCTCAGGCTTTGAAGAAGCTGCTGAAATACATAAATTCACACTGTGGGCATCAGCAAATGACTGGCCAAAAAACAAGCAACAGTAAAGCAGCAGAAAAGCATCATAGCAATTTTAGGTACTGAAGGTACCCCCTTCATCTGGATGTTCTAGTTATGCACAGGCACACAAAGCTCTTTACAAAGGTCTAAGAGCATGTCCTCCATGCTGGAGAAGAAGCCATGCCAGATCTGCAAGAAGATGCCTAAGGATTCTGCAGCTACTCATCATATGGAGCATCAACTGTCTCCACATCTACACAAGAGACTTGGAAAAACATGCTGCTGACTTCTAAAGGCAATGGGCTACTCTTGAAATGCTTTTTCACTGCATGTCATGCCCTGAATTATCTGGTCTTCCTAAAATGAGAGTTGCATTCATGCTAACAGATGGAAAACATCATCATCTAAACTTGGATCCATGCCTTGCTACTGGCTTTTACAAAATCCATGAACGTGGTTTAATTAGTTAAGTTAAAAACATTTTTGTATAGTGGCCTGTGGATGAAAAGTTTTCCCACATTACACTGCAGAAAAATTCATACAGTGATGTATCTTCGTGAAGTACCTGTAGAGCTTTATGTGCTTAGCCCAGTGCCAGTGTAGACACGGGACTCTGGTCTGACATGCATGTGGATTTACAAGCATGTGCTTCATGGTAAAAGCACCTTACAGTAACTATGCCAAAAAAATACAAAACCAAACCACCACCACCACCACCACCCCCCCAAAAAAAACCAAAACAAAACCAACAGAGAGAGCAGCTGAGAAGGAAATTCCATAATACACAGGTCTGTCACAACAACAGAAAAAAGAATAATATGAATGAAAGAGGCTGCATAGAAAAACCAGAGGGAAATCCCCAGTATTGGAACTAAGAGACATTCTCATAGACAGAGCATCACATATATATGTCAGAGAATATTTGAAGAATCCAAGGATGGGCATTGAGATGAAAAAGGGGGCAGTTTCCCGTCAATAAGAGACAAGCCCAATCAATGCCTCATTAAACAGATTACAAAACTAGAAGAGAGGAGGGACTACTAAATCCCAGACATGAAATTCCAACATTCAGCAATTCTCTGAGGCAACATTTTGATGGTTGAACTGCACTGTGGGTCTACCATGGTACTATCATTCTACATAGCTATTATCCATGCTGTTCAGTGTAGCACTATCATTCATATTCACAAAGCAGTCTTCTTTGTCCCTCTGTCTCCATACTTTTCTTTTTCATGTGTAAATCTTTTTTAGCAATATCCACAGTTATACTGATGAGCAAAGATTTATCACGGAACACTTCAACTCTCTCGTCTCATGGGCTGTAATTTTTCAGACTGTGGGTCAGGGCCCTTTCCATTTCACTGAAACACCCAGGAGACTAGTTTATCTGCAGTGTGAATTTCCCATACCTTTAGTAATTTCTACTCAAGAGAAGATGTAAACTACAGTTCAAAACTGACTAGAGCTCCATCCATTGCAAGAAAGCTACAGTATTTTAGGCTTTTGTCTCTTCAACTCCCAGCTCTTCTCCAATGAATCCCTCCAAATCTGAAACAAGGCCAGAAAGGATGCAAGTCACTTAAATACTGTTGAGGTTTCTTGCTACAGTGACAGAATTAAAATGACTGAGAAAACTACAACCATCCCTCTCAAGTCAGCCTCACCTTGTCAGATACCAGCTTTTATTCTTTAACTGTTTGGCAGATCACTTCTGGCTTTTGAAGTGCTGAAGGCTTTTCCCTGTCTTGACTGGAAATTGCTAGTCTTCCCCTTTGGAATCCTTGAAACAATGTCCTCAGGCTAAAATGTCAAGATAAGATTCTGTGTTATTGCCTATTCTGCTCTCCATTTTGCATCCACAGTCTGACATCTCTTAAAGGAGTTTCCGCTATCCTCATTACAATTTCTGAGAACCAGGGGAGAGTAGAACTTTTTAAGAGACGGAGGACAGAAGTTCAGTTAATTGCAGATACTTTAAAAACTTGGTACTACTTTCATTATTCTGTGCTAACAGTACTATAAACTACTTCCTTCATCAGTTAAGTGTTTGGGGACTTTTTTTTTTTAATTGAGCTTCTGCAGGATTATAGACATTATAACTTGCCACAAAAGTTTCAACATTCCTGAAATCCAAGCGTGACACTGGCTTTTCTTCACAATTTCCCATTTCCATTTTAGCAAACTGTTATGTAGCAGAGTTTTAAGGATAACTTTTGAAAAAAAAATCTTATTTATTAGTATTTGTTTTATTTCAATTGGCAAGAAAACATAAAGAAAACAATTATAACTGATTCAAAAAGTCTATTCACTGGACAAAGCCAAGAATTAAAATAAAATTATTGTTCTGGTTTCAGCTGCTAAGAGCAATATAACTCATCATTCAGGATCAAACCACCAATGTCTACTCATAACAGGGTACGGTTATGTAAAATTAAGGCTGGCACTGCACTGTGCCCAGATACTTGAGGTTTGGATCCTTAACTATGAATTTCCTTCCTTTTATGATCTTAAGCCAGAGAAAAATGGCTGTGTTTTAATCTTGCCTTGTGTAATTTTCTTGGTCTTTTCTTTCAAGTGTTTACATACAATGATACAGCCCTGAGTGATGCCACAAAGTAACACATCATCCAAATCTAGCTGTTTACCACAGATGCTATGATATCATTCAAGGTTGAACTAATCTTTTTTTTTCCCATGGAATGATAATGGATTCATTACAAAGAAGTTATTTTTTTTTTATTGTCATTCACCCATGTCTGCATCAGAAGGCATGTGTATGATTAAAGGCTGTAATATTGTGATTCACCAAACTTATTCTAAATTATTTTCAAATGGAAAAAGAAAAAGATATCTGGGAAGAACCTTCAGCAGCATTACCAAGTCCCTTTGTTCTTCTTATAAAGACTACATGACTGGAATTCTGCACTGGATTCTCTTCAGTCATTGAAAACTGGTTTGACTTTACTACAGTCAACAAACAATAACAAGACGTCATTGCATTAAATAAAACCAATTTGCAAAAGCTAACTGTCTCCTTAATCTAATATTTTCTTTTTTATTACAACACTGGCCATGCAAAATATAGGTGCATAAAAAAGAAAATTATGAAGATGATGAAGAAAGGTAAACTCATCTGTTACTAGTGAGAAAGGCTATAATAAAAAATGTTTTAGAACTTCACATTTTCCAGAGGAACTTGACCAAAACTATTGGCTTTTATTGAGCAACATAGGAGGGGACCTTCTTTTGCTGATTGGGCAGGAAAACCAACACTACTCCCTTCTTCAAGCATACCTCCTTTCATCTCAGATAGTCAAAGGAACAGGCTTCTAAAAACATAATGTTATGTTATAAATGTTAACATACTGTTCAAAATTATAAATATTTACCTGATGTTTCACCTTCCTATTAGATAAATTGTATCTGGTCCTCATTCTACACTAAATATAAGTACATTACATCGGGATTTAAGCTTCCTCAGTTTTGTCAATGCCACTCAATCTTACAGATTCAAAACTATAATGCTGGTGCTCTTCAAAGCATGCTCTCTCTCTGTTTTGTTTTCCAGCTAAAACTTTACTAACAGCTAAAAAAGCACCGACTGCAGAAAACCAGGTTAAAATAGCTTTCAACCAGTCCTGAAACCACAGTATAAACAGAGTAGTACCTTAACCTTCAAAATTTCATTTAAGACTATACGTTCTATAATATAATTAAGAATAACACAACCAGACTCTTTGCTTAGATTGTTATTCTTTTGTTTTGCAGACAGGTAAATCTCTGAACTGTGTTGTTTCCACTCTTACAACATTTTTAAACAGAATACAGAGGTGCCCATTTCTTAAACTTGTTTCTATGGCATGGACAGAGAAATACTTCAGTATTGTTATCCAAGGAACACAAAACCTGTCATATGCTAGAGGTGCCCAGTGTTAGTCTTCACAAAAAAGGAAGTAAGTTGCAGTGTGTGTTTGCTGTTCTCCCCTTTCAGGAGGAGAAGGCTCCACTGCGATCTGCATGTGTAAGAGTAACACTGGATTGGCATTCAGATCAGATACAATCCATAAATCCACATTCCCCTTTCAGTGCGACTCTCAAAATCAAATTCATTGTCACTGCAGAGGACTACCTTCTCTCTTGTTTTTGCCATGCTTTGCTTTTGCTTGGTTCTGTTAATGTTGTCTGACCATGTGTAGGGTCCAAACAGATGCCATAATCTTGCATAATCCCACTACTGGAATAATCAGACATAAAGCTTTTTAAAACATTAAAAAATAAAAGGATGGCAAAATAAGATTTCTAAACTTTAAATAATTTTAAAAAACATTAGGACTGGAAGACTTTTTGCTTTTTAGATTTTTTCCACCTTCTCTAATTTTTATTTATTGCTCTGAATATATTACCCTCGATCATAAACGTTTAAAATAAAAGGCTAAACATCCAACAGAGGAAAAAGTAAAGAAAGAACAGATTATTGCTGCACAGATCATATATGCTGGCTATATAAGTGCTGTAAATTAATAATGCAGGAGGAATAGGCTAAGGTATAAAATAATCCACATAAGCAAGTTCTACTGTATTTGCATTCTTCATGGAAAAACAGACTGATGAATTCGACATTGCACCTTGCTTTTCAATACACAGAAGAACACAGTAATACAGATTTGCTTTTCTTAGTGCATAACAGCATTATTGTGCAATGTGAAACACAATCTTTCTATTTCTTTAAGTAATTATTTATGTAGGAAGCTAAATCTAGCATTAAAATTAAAGTGTGCTTTCTCTCTACAGACGTGTAACATAAGGCCTTCAGAAGACAAGGCCCCACAGACTTGGTACAGTCAACCTAGCTCTGAAGATACTATATTTCCAGGTTGGAGGATATCAGTAGTCATAGAGATTCATGTAATCTCACTATTTAGGAACCTTCCTGGAAAACAAACAAACAAACAAACAAATTTTTTATCACCCTTTCAAGCTATGTTAAACAAAAGATGTTTAAACAAACAGCTGATGAACAGCTATGCAGAAGAATTCTAATCTAACACAGCTTCTCTCATCTGCTTCAGGATCAAGTCTGTACAGTCTTTTTTTTAAAACAGCACAATCAACAGTTTATGTGGCAATCCAAATTGGCAGAAAATCTAGAATTATTTCTTTGTATTAAGATAAATGAAGCTACAAACCCTTGGTGGTCAAGAAGACAAGAAAAATCTAGAGGAAAGCTCATTTTCAAAATTCTTTTAAAATCTGTTTCTGCTAATGGTTTTAGATTTTGTGCAAGAATATACATCTTAGTTAAAAGGAGACTTCCATAATTATTTAAAGAAATTAGCCATATACCTAGAATTGTATTAATTAATTAAAGGTCTCATTAGACTTAATGTTTCTTTCTTGAATATCTTGTTCTTGTTTAAACTTTGAATCTCTGTTCCTTTGGGGTAGGTATTGTTATCCATGTACAGAAGGAGCCTCTGGCACTGCCACATTATAAACCAGCAATACCACTGAAAACACACCTGATCACTCTCTTGTTTTCCTTTGTTTTTCCTTGCTTTTTTTCCTCAAAAGCTAAAGAAGGTATCTATATCCTAACACTATATTTCTATCAACAGCTGAAGAAACAAGTCCAAGACATTCCAGGCAGTGGAGCTATGGTAAATCTATGGAAGAAGTTTTTCTGATGGAGCAAGAGTCTACAGTGTAAGAAAAGTTATTTTGCTGGCATAGTTTATTTGCGTTCCTGAGATAGCTATATGCCAGGAAAGGAACCCCACTTCCAGTACAACTTTTTCCAGTGCAGCTTCTGCCAGTGTGGCTGTGTCAGTTGAACTCTGATTTTCCCACACATCTAACAAATAGTACCCTGCCGTCGGCACTTTAAAGTATAGCCAAGCTTAGCATGTGAAACAATTGCAAAGATCATCTTTTTCCATGTCTCCATGTGATATGATTTCTTGTGAGAAGGAAAGGTTTTTAAAAATCTATCAACCCAAATGTCCTGTTTGTCAGCTGGAGGAAAACACCACAAGAGATACACAGAACAATAGTCAAAGGAAAATGTTGCTGCATTTTCATCATATGAAGGAGGATTAGGGGGTGGGCAGTAGTTTTTTTTAATTACCAGTGTCTTGCTTGCATTAATTACAAGAAACATTTGAGTCAACTGTTCCTGGCTTGGATTAATTTAATGATTCAAATTATCCTGAATTTACAACACATTTGTGTTTGTGTGCTTCATATTGGGACAGTTTTAATCTTAGTAAATTAAGAGCTTCAATCTGCTACATTTGATTGTTTTCTGTTACACTTTGTTCTTATATAATAACTACCCTTCAGAATTCAAAAGGCTTATCAATTTGATCTACAGTCAAAAATTTTAAAAGTAGGGGATGAGACTTGGAGCTAGATTTTCTGATCCTCTTTATTCATGACGGAAGTACCAGCCAGCTTTGAGGCTGCTAAATTTTACATGTGCACCAACTTTGATGGAAAAATGTTCTGAATGTTTTTCCTCCTAGGAAAAGGATATGGAAGATATGGAGGATATGGAAGAAGTGTCAGTTGCTTGACATAGAATAAGACAGCTCTACAGAGCTGCAGTCTGCAATGAACATGACGAGAGGACATAGTCTCAAGCTGTGCCAAGGGACATGAGGAGGAATTTCGTCACAGAAGGAGTAATTGGGCATTGGAATGGGCTGCCTAGGGAGGTGGTGGAGTCACCATCCCTGGAGGTGTTTAAGAAAAAACTGAATGTGGCACTTACTGCCATGGTCTAGTTGACAAGGTGGTGTTTGGCCAAAGGTTGGACTCAATGATCTCAGAGGTCTTTTCCCACCTAGCTGATTCTGTGATTCTGAATACAGAAAGTCACAGATGAGCAAAAGTGAGTAGCAAAATTTACCTATGTGCATGAGTCTTTCCTCTGTATCATTCCATTCACACATACTGCTTCCATGGTTCACATTGTTACAAAATAGTCTCATGACTGTATTTCAAGAGAAAGGCAGATCTTCTTTTAGGCTAGTTCTTGTATCACTGGAGAAAATCCAGCAGTAAATTGAATCAAATGAAATTGTCAAAGTAAAATATTACAGTTCTTAAATAAACAAAAGCCTAGACATACAAATTGGAGTTTGAAACACCCTTTACACATTCTTTTCTCATTATTTGCTCTGAAAAACAAGTTAGTTCATTCACTATGGGTCAGATACCCAGTAACTCACACAATCAGCGCATGATACGACTCATAAGCAAGACCCAGAACTGCTGCGGAAGCCAAGACATCTCATGTCCCAAGTTATCTTCAGATTTGTAGATAATCATCAAATCTTGATGATAAATACATCCATGACAGTGATTTTTGTACAGCTATCAAAACTTTCATGAAGACTCAAATGCGTTTTGAAATATAATTAGGCTACCGGATCAAATTATGACATTTATATACTCACCACCTTAACAAAAGTTTACCTGTCACATTTAATAATGAACTAGCTTTGATACACACATTTCATCAATCACAAAAATATCAACATCATTTTATGAACTCCTTTCTATATCATGAAACACTATTTATGACTGCAACTTCAGCATGGACTGGAAATATATATGCATACTCTTCCCATGAGGCTCAAAAGAGTTATCACGAATGATTTCACCACTGTATACTTCCCTCCTGGCAGAACATAAAGCTGGCTCTGAGATTAGAAAGTCAGACTTGATTGCCTGTCTAAATCAATTCAATCAGGACTGTGACAATGCCATTCCTACTTCAGATGAAATGATTTGTTTAGGAGTTGTATTTACAGGTTTACCTGGCTATTGAGAATACAAATATGTAACAAGATGTATTTCAAGAAAAGCATACTCTCTTATAAAAGTAATTGAAAACCTAGTGCAATAGTCACTCCTATCCACTACCAAAACTGTGAGCTTTACTTTTTTCTATTAGAATTGTAGAAAAAGGACTTAGCAGCATTTTCAATGTACAGAATTATGCTATCGTATTATGTGGAACCAGTTCCAAGGACCTGGACAAGCCTTCTACAGTCCTTACGATTTTACAGAGCAGTTATATAATGTTCTCCCACAAAATATTACTCTCTGAAGAGCCTGAAAAATGTTTATCTTGGGCTCTCTTCCCTTCCTGTTTAAACAGCATAGTTTCTATACTCTTCAATAAATATTCTGGTTTAAATTTAACATTTTCATACCCAAGCTTCCAACATTTCTATGCTTTTCAAATTCATTCTGTTGTCTGCTGTAACTACACAGATGTCACTAGACATCATTGCTGGCTTGACTGTTAACAAATTTAGCTGTTCCTAAAACACATGGGTCATACGACTCTGTCACATGAATTCAGAGTTCAGGTTCACATTTTATTTCATCTTGCAATACAGTATCATTAATAAATTGCGCCAGGCTGCACAGTCTGGATGAAGTCAATATGCATTTTTTTTTCAAATTGACAGGTCTTTATTTATGAGAGTACAAAACTTGCATGGGACTCCTTAATTTGACACAGAACGACTTTAATGATGTTTGGATCTTCCACATCTCTGCATTTTCCACCAGGTCAGCAGCTGAAGGCCTTGCACTTTTGCACAAAATCTAACAAAACTATGGAAAATGACAGCAAAGAGAAAATTAATGCATCTTAAATATAATTCAAAACACGATGGAGTCCAAATGGGACACAAAAAACAGGAAAATGCATGTAGGAAAAGGGGCAGGCTATAAGAAACAAGAACAGGAAGTCTACTGGAAATAATAAAGTATACTGGGAAAAAATTGAACAAGCTACACAGGGAGAAAAGATAACTGCTTTGAGATAGCAGTAGAACAGAAATAGAAATAGAAAAAGAGAACAGTAATTGCTTAGGTTGCAACTTGACATAGTCACTCCTAACGGATTGAAAAGTTGATGTCCAACCTGATGTCTCCAGAGGAAAGCCTGTGGTGTGCTCATCTCAGTCCCTAGAAGATAGTAGTCCTCAACATTAGAAATCCATACAGTTCGGAAAATTGGACATTCCTGTTCAGGGAAGTCTAGGACTTAAAATGTTTGGGAACTGAACTTTCTGTTGCTCCAAGGTGGGTGCATCCTGTTGAGCTCCAGTGAATCAACAACTTCTAGACAAGTCCTAGAGGCTGTCAGGTTTTTTAAAAAAATGTACTTATGCTTTCAAACTCTACCTTTCTTCTTTTTTATAATTCTTTACCATAAGTATTCAGAAACTGGATCTATACTACTACAGTTCTATACTTACTCTGTTTGAAATACACTAAGCTATACTAGATAAGTTGGTTGCACTTGTAAAATAGGAATTAAACTGAAAAGAAAAAAAATACATTTGAACACATGAGATATCAAGCTAAAAGAAAAATGCTGCAATGGCTGAAAAGCAGTTAACCTTTGCTTTTTTTTTTTTTAAATATCATTATCAGGAGTTATGTTCATCAAGTTGGGTAGGGTTTTTTCCTGCTAATCCTAATTTATTCTCTATTTCTGCACCTACACTTAGGGCTACAGCAGATACCTATGCTTAGGTGCCATATGATACATATATTCAAAGGAAGATCCATCAGGATACTTCTAGGACTGAATCTTTTTCAGTGCAGAAAATGTTTATTTGTCAATAGCAACACTCACTTTAACACACAATCTCAAAGAATAAGACACATTTTTGACAAAATTGAAATCAAAAGTTGCAGTAATTTAAAACATTTTTGATTTTTACTTTTTCAGAGTTAAATGTTTTCCTTTTGAAACAAACCTCCATTTCAATTTTATTCATATGGCAAAATATGCTAAGTAATGGAAAAAGTAGAATCAAAGAAAAATATTACTTCAGTAGTTTTAGCTTGTGAAAAATAGGGTTGCAATTCTCCTCGCTGCTCCCCCATGCTCCCCTGTCTGCAGTTTAAAGCTGTAGAGCTCTGTCCCATACAACCTGCAGCATTACATCATGCAGCCTTTTCTCACTGCAGAGCTGAAGCACAGAAGGCCTGCAGCATTCACCTCTGCTACACTAATGGCTTTCACACCACTGCAAACTGAGCCAAGATGCACAACTAAATCACAACTATGCTGGTGCAGGGGTTTGGCTCACACCTCAAGTAACTCCTGATCTTTATTGCCCCTTTTTTTCCAAAGGGCTGGAGTCACATTCTTATTTCCCATTTGCTCCTTATAAATTCTCCATTCAACAATGTATGACTGAAGCATTGTCATGGAAACAGTAAAGGCTAAAACTCTACTTTAAAAACAGTCTTGAAGAGTTTTGGGCAGTTTTTCTCAGACCACAGCTGCTATATGTTTTCAGGCAGAGACATAGCAGACGTCACTGTTTCAAGAGAGTAACATGAATGGTGACCTTCTTTATACTACAGAAGGGTGGGGAGACTGTGGTCTTTCTGCTTCTTTTTCCCCATTTGTTCAGTATTCCTGCCTGCTCCTCACTCCTAACTCTTTGGTGGTGCACATAATTTTGCTGCCATTGCCACTCCGCACCAATTTGTAAAACATTATTATAATCACCTACTGCTGCGGGCATTGCCTTCCCTATGAAATGGTATGACCAGAATAATGACAGGGATGCTCTGCAGTCATTTTCCCTTCTCCTGCTGTTCCAACTGACCAACGGAACTGAGGAGAGAGGAACACTTTATTTATACGAACCTCTGATCATAGGATCATTGAATAAGTCAGGTTAGAAGAAACTTCGGAAAGTCTCCAGCCTATCCTCTTGCAGGGACACCTATGAGATCAGAATGGGTTGCTTGGGGGTTTATTGAACCAGTTTTTGGAAGACTGCAAGGATGGAGGCTGCAACACTTCTCCATACAACTGGTTTCAGTGACCATCCTCATAGTGAAAATATCATTGTATTTGAATATCCTCCTACTGGAACATACTCTTAGGCTAAGCAATCCCCATAATAAGCATAAGGAACATAAACTTATTATTTAAATACTGACCTAGCCAAATGAGATGGAGTGCTGCTTAATGGAGAAAAACAAAGTAAACTGGTGACTTTTTGGGTACTTCTAATTGGACTTTTGCTACCTGATGACTGACTTTGGACAAGTTACTTAACTTCTGTCTCAGTTTCCTCATTTACATAGAATATATAATGAGATCTACTTACTCTCTAGAACCTTTTGATGTAGATAGAAAGTGATAGAAAAAAGGGTAACTTTGATAATGATAGTTACAACATTGATATAAGTAATTACTATTGTTAAAGCAAAATATTAAACTATACATATATATGTGTGTGTGTATGTGTGTTTATACACATACACATGTAGCTCCTAGCATAGCTATAGCCATCCTATCAGTAATTGCCTCTGAATTAACCCCATCCAGATAGGTAATATCTAAATCCTAAAAATGTACAAGGTTATACATATATTTATGTATGCATGTATGAATACATATACATATACATATAAAAACTACATAAAAATTACTCTGCTTTGTGTGCGCATATACATCTCCTCACTTAACTTTAAACTGTGGTGATCCTAAGAACAAAGTTGCCCTTCCACAAGACAAATCAAATTTCTTTACATTCTACACCCTCAGGGGGAAAAAAACCCTATAATTCTTGTTATTATTTTGTTTCCAAGGCCACTGAAAATACAGAAACCGAGAAGTTTGATCAGAATTCCACAGCACTACTCCACCCCTATAACAGTGTGTCTTGAATAATCTTTTACCCCCTTGGAAGACATTCCTAGACAGATTGTAAAATATTGCAAAGGCTTAGCAAACTAAGCCTTCAGAAGGGTGACAGATAAAGCTTTTTATTCTATAAGGGGCTAAACAGAGGATGAACTGAAGAAAACATTTGTTACTTTGCAGCTTCTACAGAAATCATTTGCTTCCTAAACAAGGTTACAGTAGGAAGCCAAACAAAGCAGACAGATTATTAAAAGACAGAACAGTGCAGACGAAACCCTAATTCAACAAGCAATACAGAATCACAGTGCAAGTTGTTAATAGAGGTCATGTTAAGTACTGCTCCTCACTTAAAAGCATTGCTTTATAAGGTTACCTTTGAAAGTGCACTTGTACATTCTGGCTCCAAGATCTACTCAAGTACATGGTACAGATTTCTTGCCAACTTTGCTACACAGACCTTATTATAGAACAAAAACATCACACCCATAATCAAGTAGACATGCTGTACCACACTAATGATGTTCATACCGAATTTTCTTTAGAAGAGTACACATTGCTTTCAAGCACACATATCTGTATAAAGCTTACAGAGTGATCGCCCTTTTAACCATTACTTTACACATTAAATCTGATGCTTTAATTGGTATCTTTTATCAACCTCTTCCTCAAGAGAGTCAAGGAGTATTTTCTGCTGTCTAATTGGAATGACAGGGAAAGTTTAGTAAGAACAGATAATTTATCAATTTATCTATCAGTGTAGATTTAAAATTTTATATATATGTATGTGTGTGTGTGTGTGTGTGTAAGAATGTGCTTATTGACCAAAATTCCACTTTTTTCTTAAAGGTTATTTCTTCATCGCTACAGGAATAATAATATCCTCATTGTCCGTGACACTTTTTCTGAGTACTGAAAGAAAACAAAAAAAACCACTATCCACTAAATTTCCCGTCTACTCTCGCAAGCCTGTATGCTTCCCCATCACATGGATTCACAGAAAAGGAGAAGCAGCAACAGGAGGGATGACTGCTGTTAGCTTAGAGAAAAGGCATTGCAGCCCAGTTCCAGATCTTCCTCCAATATTTCTCAAGCAGACAGGATTTGTGGACAGACTCACTTTGAGGAAGGCATGGAAGAAAAGCATCTCTGATCAGAAAGCACAGAATACAACAGGAGTATAGTGTGTGGAGAAGGGCACAAAACTAGTGCCATAGGTTTCATAATAGGAGGATGAGTGACAGGACCTAAAAAGTTTGTTATGTGCTTCTGAGTATTTATAACATGATGCTGTCAGTCAGGCAGCAAAGCACACAACATTAATGTAAATAGCATGAGATATGTGGATTAAGCCAGTAGAATAACTAACATGTCAGACAGAAACCTTCATCATGAGAATATGTTCCCAAGACAACAAATTGACATTTCCAAAGTGAAGGTGGACACCTAATTAAAATATTTTCATTGCAGTGACCTCTTCTCACCCACACTGTTCCCAATGACAGTGGTAGCAGCAGATACTGAGAACCTGGGAAATTCAAGCCTTTTTTATTGGGGTGTTTAAATATGGCACTTCTATTTGAAAAGGCTGACACTGCCTTCCATAGAAATTGGTCAGTTTGATTAAGCATAACAGATTTTGGACAAGTGAAAACATTTTGATTAATGCTTCTCAGAAGGAACATGGGGACAAAGAGGCAGTTTAAGGGAAGCTGTGAGAGAAACTCAGACTGAAAGGGAAGGGGAAAGGAAGGACACCGGGCCTGAGCCAAGCCCTAGTTACTGCTTTTAACATGTGCCTGGAAATGTATATATGTGAGTATAAGAGGGAAATGAGCCAGAACAAATAAAATTGCAAAGTAAATGCTAAACATGTTTTTCTTCCCCATCTCTTGGGAGAATAAATATTTTATCCTGCTACAGTTCTATTATTTATCTTCTTCATACCACATCCAATTGGGAAGTAAAACTGTTAAGACTTAATGTCAAGGTTTAAGGGAACTGTTTCATTTTGAGTTCAAATGCTACACTTTGGCAGTAGAACATCTGCTTCAAATGTTTCAAAGGCTCTTGACATTTACAACACTATGCTCCGAAAAAAATCAAGCAACTGAGAGCATCCCTGTGTACATCGTAAAACTGAACATTCTTTGCAGTGTGTCCCTTGCACACTCTATGTTGTCTTGGTGCAGAATATAATGTACCATTCTGCACTAAGAATTTTATTTCAACAATGTAGTAATAACACACTTTTTATTAGGGAGATAAAAATATCCCTCATTTCTTAGCATAAATAAAGATGACAGGTTATACAAAAGAGAGAAAGAAAATAGAAGGGGGAAAAAATGAAAAAAACAGCTTTACAAGAACCACAGTCTGCTTTCAGTGTCACCCTACAGCACTTTCATTATGTGTCACTATTTGTCTGGAGTTCACAGTTGTAATTTTTCCACAGTGAACACTAGTTTTAAAAAGGATTAAAAATCATGTCTTTTCATACATCTTATGGGTGTTTCTGAGATTACAAAACAAATAAAAAGAATGGAATTTTCTCATTGTAATAATTTTCTTATTTGCCTGCAAGTGACCTTAGAACTCATAAATTTAAAAACTGTAGAAATACATTTTAATTGACTCTCTTATACAATAAAAGCAGCCAAAGACTCTTAGCATCAAAAGAATGCAATATCTATTTCAAGGCCAAATTTACTCTATTTGCTTACTCTAAATAATAAAAACCATCGTGAGAAAATTCTTTGTCTTTAAAGGATAACAAATACAAATCACATGTCAAAATGATAACTAAAAAACAATCCCATCCTTAATGTGACAAAATAAGCAAAAGAATCAAGTCCTACTCGAATTTACATGTCCCACATGGACTGGGTGGTTCAATACCAGGTATATACCTTATTTCATGAGAGTAAGATTGAAAAGCATCTGTGGGCTGCTCAGTGGTCCCAATAAATATTTCATTTACATTCAACAGGGGCTATGCAAAATGGCAAAATTGTGAGTCCCACTTAATTTCTACTTATCCATCAATTCCCTAAGAAAATCCCCAATCCAAACTGACAGTCCATGCCAAAAAACAATGCAGAAGATTTTCTGGGCTAATCATGGTAGTGGCTTTGTTCGCATTTCTTACTTTCTGTGAGATAAGAACCAGGAGGAATACAAAGCAGGTTCTAAACTTAAAGAATATAAAGAAGTTCACTAACAACACTAAAAGAAAAAAGAATATTAAGGGTCAGAATAAATCTTCAGATCACTTCTCCTCGCCTCATCCTCCTCCCTCCCCCCACTTACAACATAAAGACACAAACTCAGGATTATTTCAGTCAGTTTACCACCTCTGTAATAGTTTTTCATCAGTTCACTTAGGGAGAGGAGTCTCTTTTGCCCACACTATGGGGTTTTTCCACAGTCACAGCACAACAGCCACCCGGGGTGGTTTTCTGTTGGCATGTGTGAGTCCCTTCCCTTGATTTACAGCTTTCCCCACAACTGTTTTCGAGGGTTCAATCTTAGCTAATGGGGTATTATTTTAAGGATGAGCTGTTCAAGAGCAAAGGTTCTCTTCATCCACCTCTGGGATCATCTTCATCTCTAGGAACAGAAGTCTTCTTCTTCCCTGGGAGCAAGGATCTTCACTTCAACACTACCTCTCTCTGTTCAGGCTTCTCATTGGATCACAGCTACTTCAACATTTGCTTATTTCAGCTCAGGCATCTTCGCTCACGGCAGTTTGAACGCTCCACTCCCCATGCTTATCACAAAATTACAAGAGGGTTCTCTGATGTATCATAGTTCATCACCATAGCTTTACAAAAGATTTTCAGCTTTCAGGTTTTAAAAGCATCTCCTCTACCCCCTCTCTCTCTCTGGGTTTCAGTTCTCTCTTCTTCACTGACTTTGGTGTCACTATCATGATGTTTATTCATGTGCCTTTGCCATTCCCTTTCCTCTGACCTAGGAGAGGATTGATGTTTGCAGGATTCATTTCTTCTGAGGAACTTACAGTACTGAAGGGGTTGCTCTTATCCGGGTCTGGGCATTGCAGCTGGTTGGTCACATGATCTCTGCTGGGCAGCGGCAAGAGTTGGTTTCTGGTGTAAAGTTTCGGTTCGTTTTGCCCCACCAGGGAAAGGAGAGGGGGTCCATGCCACCCTGCATGGCGCCGCGGGCCATGGCCCGGCCCCCACCGAGCCAGGACAGAGCAGGGCCATGGCCCCGGCCCCGCCAGGCCTCCACGGTCAGGCCCAGCCAGGCCCGGCCAGGCCCAACCCGGCCCCTGCCAGGCCGAGTGGGCAGTCCTGTTACCTGTCCCAGGACCGGAAGCAAGAGAGAGTTCCCGCGTCTCCAAGGGGTTTAAATATGTAAATTTGGAGAAGCGCTATTGGTCTAAATGACTGTCCATCAAGTTCAGGTTCAAACCACCACAATCATCATTTGTAGAAACATATTCCTTAAAACCACAGCAAGATGAAAAATATACATACATTAATATGGTCTTTGGACTTAACTCATTCATTGTGTCCTTTGTGGATCATAAGACCATTCAATAGAAGACATAAAATGCTAGAAAGATCTTAAAAGCAGGCAGCTCTTCCCTCACAGGATGGTAGTGGGTCATTTTAAGGGTGCAGAGTGAGGAAGATGCACATGTGTCAAAGGGAAATGCTTCCATTGCCTAGAGAAGAGTGACGCACACTTAATTATACTGGCACCAATACATTAACTTTAGAGTAAGAGTTGCTGCAAAAGACTGTAAGACTGGTGTATCTGGCCCAGGCTTCAGCTTTCCAGGAAGAAAAACAAGCTCAAAAGGGCATATGCATAGAAAGTTCAAGTCAGCACTAAATTAGGACTCATGTTATGCAACGAAATAAAGTGGGAAATTTTTCACACACTCAGGCAAATGTCATAGCAGGGAAAAAGATGCTGACCAGGACGTGAATGATGCCAAGTCACTCTTCCAGAGAACTCTGCAAAAACGACTTCATAAGAAGGATTCCAGTTTTTAAACACAGATGTTACCAAAAGAGGCTAAAAAAAAGTTAAAGTTGTTGATTTAAAGGAAGCTCTCTAGACTGAAGTATCCTGCCAGTATACTCAAAATATTATAATATGCCAAATACAGCTTTGTTTCTTCTAGTGTTCAAATGCACAGGTTATTCTGGTTCTGCTGCCTATGTACCACTTTGTGAGATGTAGACATGATTGAGTATGATATGTACAACAGCAGATTCTAATCCAGTATTAGGTAATAAAGATAAATACAGGGCACTAACGACCATTTATGTCTCTCCAGCACAAAATGAACTACAGAAATGCACTTGCTTTCAACTTCAGAGACATTGTGCAGCAATTAATCCCACCTGTATAAAAAATGGAAAGTGTAATCTAAAATAGTCTTATTTGTCCTTTTTCTTTTCTTTTTAAGCTTGGAAATGCCAAATTTAAGCAAAATTCGCAGTAACTTTTATCAGTCATTACTCAGGTTGCCATTTTGGGTCTATGCCAAACTGTTAAACCAGAGATACCACATCTAAATAAGATGTGACATTTTTCATATATCTAAGCAAATGACACAGTAAAAGAAAGAGATATTGACCAGGTTGCAAATGAAGCTGAGTCATCCTTCCAGAGAACTCTCCAAACACCACTTTGTAATTCTAACTACTCCAAAAACTCCAGCATAAATTATGTTCTATTTGAGATAAGAATCTCAACAATGTATCATATGATCAGATCAACTTTCTAAAAGAGATGAATATACATCAGCTAAGAAGAACAATACAGAAGCAAAATCAGAACAGCTTGTGACAAGTGTTTCTTGGGAGCAAGAAGGTGTATTATGGTTACCACAGAAAAATATGAACCTCCACTTATTTAGGTCTAAATTTATTTTGTCCATTTTCCTGTAACTAAAGAACTATAACCAGGAGAAATGAAAGATACTGCAGTTAACAGAACAAACTGGAGATTAAATACAGAGACCCTGAGTTAGCTTTCAGGACAAGTACTGACTGCAGTCTAGCTGCCACTAACAGAAACATTCCCTAGTGATACAGCAATACCAAAAATTAGAGCAACCTGTCTTAAAATCTAAAAATAGTCAGTACAATGGTCCTATGGAAAGGAAAATGTCTTGGCCTTAGAAACAAGGGTTATTTCTTTGTTGATAAGTACTATTTAACTTCACACAGATTTTTCTTTCATGTCTGTTTACTGATACTGGAATATTTTCAGGTGAATCCGTGTGAACAGTTTCTAGAGCTTTGCAAACTTGTCACTAATTTAGTTGGACACCACCTAACTGGCTTATATTTTGAGTATTCACATTGTGTTTGAAACAAAATGTGATTTCTTTGCTTTTAAGAATTCCTTCAAAAACACTTCTTTAGATCTTTACTGAATTCTCATGCATTTTATCTGTCTTAACAAGATGAGTGTGAATTCCACCCCACCATCTAGAGTAAACAAAGCACTTAAATAAATTCTTAGATCTATTTCTGTCCTGTGCAATACTTAAACCAAAGTAGGTCTCTTCCAGATGAAAATACTCTAAGTCTCATTGTCTTTAGTAAGATTTTATGTGAATCAATTTAAGTACGTCCATAAGTTTAGATGCATAAGGATGCTTTTTTAAATCAGTTGATTGTACCTTTTCAACCACTAACATACTGCAAAAACATCTTCCTTTATATCTTTACACCATCCATTTTTGTAAAGTCTCTATGCACTGAGTGCAGGGAATACAGTCCTTATGTCCTTAACCTGTTGAGGGACTTAGGAAAAGAGGCCAGAAGTAATTTTTTTCTGTTCATAAACTTCATAAACTAAACCATTTTTCCAGTTACTCATTTTCAGGGTAGCATGGCCAAAATCCATAGTTCTTGAAAACATACTCTCATCAAGAGTAGCACTCTTAGAAGTGCTCATACAGGTGCACAAACTAACTCCAGTGGAAGGAAAAGCACATCTCTGTTAGTGTTACACTCAACTTTTGGTAAACCAAGCAAACATACACATGGATAACTTTATCCACATGTTAAAACTTCCCAGTATTAGGGCGGTACACCACAAGTGCAAGCATAAGAATATGAATACTGCCACAACTGATGTTTGCACACTTCCAGGGCTGACAACAACCAGACATCCAAAACATGGGTAAAGGACTTCCAGAAAAATTTGCACTTCTTTGAACAAAGTCAATCTGACTTAAGAACCAAGCAGTATCTAAACAATCAAGGACCAAAGAACTTTTGGTTAGCACTGTTTTAGAAAAAGAAATTAGACTTGAAAATTGATTTTAAATGAAAAAAATATATAAATCATTAATCAAAAATCTAGGAATTTTATGGTTTTCAAATAACTTTTAATAAATCCCAGTTCCATGCAATACTTATTTTTTTATTAGCCATACACACAAACAGATACCATGTCTTATGAAAAACTGTACTATCACTGCCTTGAATGACTTCAATAACCTTGCTTCAAAACACATTTTTCTGAAGTCTGTAATCCAGCCATGAAAAAATACATTCCAGGCTGAAACTCCACACTCAGAAGTTTTAGTCCACAAGCCTTCTTTCAGTTTAATTTGGTTTAAATTAGTCTTTTCAAGTTGAAAAACTGACAAACAAAAGCTCTATGGTTTTCCTTTTTAGAAAAATATTCTTGTTTCTCAAAAATATCTTTGAATTTCCCTACTCTATTTGACTTGTGAATGAATAGAACAAAATTTAATGTGAAGTTCTAGGTTAATTTACCCCTCAAGCTCTATCTGTGAAATGAAACCATCTACAGAAGTCAATGGCAAATTCAGTCTATGCATATTTGTTGATTAAGAAACTAATACTGTTGAAAATACATCATACATAACTGCTACTCTTCTATAAAGATGTCCAACATTGTTCAGTTTGTATAGATACATTATTCCAACAAAATTTCTGGTTTTCTCCAGCTATGCACTTCTCTTTGTCTCAGCAGTCTCCTTCATTTTCTACTCCAATTTAAATAGACAGTAGCTGTTTCTGTACTGACATCACATCCACATATCCCTCTGCCATACTGTATGTGGTCAGTCAACAAGTCCACCATAAAAATTCATAGTGTCTGAAAACATTATTTTACTCTGAGATATAATGAAAAATGAGTTTTGAAGCCTTAAGAAAAAAATTAGAGCCTCAGAAGTCCCGCTCCACCTAGACAGAGAATTTTCTTACAACTCTTAAGTAATACAGGAATCTTACTTGAAGTTAGGAAAGTAACTATTCTGTACCTGACACACAGTTCTGACTAAGCACCCCAGGTTTACCGTGTGGAATGCTCCAGCTGGCACACGCTATCATGCTCTAAAGCATTAACCAATGAGCCTCCTTCTTTGGCCAGTTAAAAAAATTAGTATGTACTATATATCATACAGAAACAATCCTTTCCTTCAGAAATCTCTCATGGTTGGGAATCTATCAGTACTGCTTAACTTCAACTGCTCTTTTTACTTTTACATATATAGTTAATAAAACTTGAGGAAGCACCTGTTTCAAATGGGATCTATCTAATATACTAGTTTTTGATTCCTGGCATTTAAAGAAAAAGCTTGAGTACTTGTGGCACTTTCATAGTCCCAGCTTTCTTCCCACTGTGATACACATTATAAATCAGAACTATGTAAATTACTACTTGAAAGTTAAAGAATTGAAAGTTAAATAATGAAAGACATAGCAAAACCATAAATGATTCAAGAGACCCTTCATGTATGAAGGAATTCTTTTTCTCTGTACGGAGGGCTTGCTTTTCTGATTATACTATTAAAAATGGCACTCTTGTAATTCAGATTTGCCTATTCTTCCTTTCTTTTTGCTGTTTCTTTTCTCCTTCATTCTCTGTTTATCCAAAAAATAACTGTGTTACAAAACACATTTAAAAACAAAGAAAGTTATTTATTTGCTCGTGTCTTCCAGAAGAGCCTTTAAGTCTTCTTCCAGTGAGTAAGAACTGTTTGTCACTTACACTTTCTATAAATTTGCTTGTATTTCAGTATTTCATTCCAACTAAGCTTGCCCCAGTTTAGGTCTAGATTTATGAATATAAGAAAGAATTCATTTCCATCAACTGTCTCATATACTACTTGAGTAGAAATGAGCCTGACTTAGCCTTGCTCCTCAAGGAGCCTACAAAGCAACTGAACTTTCCAGCAAATTTTTCTTTACATGCAATTCTGGTTTAGACATGACTATAAATAGTCAACAATATGGTTTTACAAGTATCCTTCAAAGCGCAACTTGCGAGTCTCATTTCCCAGTTCTTTCTTTTAACAAGGCAGTGTCAGCCTTGCAGTGTATCCCTCAATATCTTAAATTAGTAGTGTAACAGGATATATTACACAACCATCACTCTACTAAAGCAAAAGAACTTCAAAAGCAGAGAGACAGCAACACTTCATCTGAAATGGAACAAGGTATTGGATAAGGTACGGCAGGGGAAAAAGAAATTTTTTAAGTCTCATCCATACATGCAAGCAGCAGTTTTTAAAATGTATTTTAGATTCACATACCTGCTTCAAGGTTCCAATCGGCTACATATCAAATGTTCACTAACCACTTCTTATGCATGTCCTGCTATGTCAATGCGATAAGAAAATAATTCCCAATCAAGCAGTTACTTCTATTTGTCCTAATTATGCAGAGGCTTTGGAGAAAATATTTTGGCAATACCTAAAAGAGTATAAATATTTTAAGCTTGCTCTAAGCGATAAAATTATGTCTTTTGCTTGATTTTATTTCTTACAAAAAAACTGCAGCTGCTAAATTTTATGTCCATTATGCACCTCCAGAGCACTCTGTCCAGCTGGGATTTTTGGAATGACAGTAGATGTGTGTAAGATAAGTGAAAGGAATCTAGGCAGTATGAGGTATCATACATACTTTATCTACATCAGATATGTAAATCTCATCCCTTTTCTATTCATTTGCTCCTTCCTGTACACCTGGATCACGTTACTTTCATTATCCTTGTTATATGTTCCCATTATCCAATAAACAGAAATGAAAGTGCCAAATTCTTCAGTTTGATGAGCTCATCAAAGTGATGCCTTTCCCTGGGCCCAAGATGCATGCACCAAGATGCACACACACGGTAATTCACGTATACAGTTATAGACCTTGCACATTAGCATATCTATCAAAGATTCCCCAATGAGAGGCTCAAGAGAAGCCCCCGTCCTGAGGAACCTTCCCCCTGGATGGGCCTATCTTGGTTTACAGAATGTGTTCTGGAGAGGACCTTGGTGTCTGGGGCTTTCTGACCCAACTTCGAGGTTTCCAAGATGTTTGGTCTCCTGGCTTAACGGAACTTTGGGTCTAAGCTAGTTATCAGACTTGGGGAATTACAAGTATGTGGGCTAAAAGCACTAAGGATACATGCAAAGCTGTGTAAAAGGGTATGTGGAAGGGTATATGAGAGGGGTATATGAGAAAGCAAAAAATCATCATGGCATCAGTAGGTCATCTGACAAACTGGATACACTTCCTTTCACTTACAGATATTTCTTGCTTTCTACTTGCACTTTTTAGAATAACAGAAAGTCCCTTTCCCATAGCCAATCCTCATTGTTTCGTAAGCCTGTTTTATGTAGCTTTAATTAATACTACTGCGAGTTCTCAAAAGCATTAATCATAATTCCTCTGTTTTCCCAGTTTTTATAAATACACAGATTTTTTGCAGAATGCCATAGAAACCTAGCAAATCACAGCAATACAATTTCCTACTTTAAAACATAACAATAATGATAAAAGGAATCATCACTTAGTCAAATGCCTGAGAAGGTATTTTAGTCTGATGAGAGGAGGAAAAGGAACTGACTTGTAAGTCCAGATGCTAGAATTCCGTAACAAAGAATAAGTTTCCTAGCACTAGCCTGCAATTCAGTTCCTTAAGTATATAAAATAAATATAATCTGAAGTGGTTTAGGTATTTCTTTTTGTTATACTGGTAAACTGCAGTAATACCAGATACCTGGTTGCAATTTTATTGAGGAAAAAGTAAGAATGTACTAAACAAAGAAACAAGAGAATACATCAAATTTGAATGAAAAAAGGGCTAATTTGATCAAGGCTATGAAAACACTTCTGTTTTGACTACATATGAGTACACAGCTCTCTTCATAGGACAAAAGGTGCTTCTGCTTAAACAGTGCAGCATCAGTGATTATGAGAGTTAGTTAAATTTTGGTTTTTTATCAGTTATTTTATTTTGGTATCAACAAAGTTGACTGAGCAAAATTACATCGTTCTTGCACATCAAAATGAAAGCCTAGGTTTTCGATCTACATGAATGTTCGTACTGAAAACCATTGCCTAAAATCATGTCCCTCTTTTAAACCACAAGTAATCTGAGTTGGCAATTCTTAGTTGCTCTCCACTGCATGTCCCTATGTTTCTTTCTGGTCAGCACATTGAAAATCAGCACGTTGCCCCTCCAAAACAAATCCGTTAAGCCTTCTCATACAACACTTGAAGGAGAGTCTGAGGCAGAATTATCTAACGCAATGCATCCTTAAATCACAAAATCACTTACAAGAATACATAACAAGAATACATAGCAAAGAAAACTCTTCAGATGAAAAATCAGTATGTCTCTTGATGCAAACTGGCCATGTGTGGGAGTCAGTGAAAGGGACAGACCCTGAGAGAGATCCCCAGGTTAAAGTGACTAAAAAGGCCTCCCTCAGAATGCCCTGTTCTGTTATGCAAATGTATCCCAGTTCTGCTTCCCCAGCTGGCCTCCCTACCCCCTTATACCTTATCTACTCCTTCATTAGAAAATTCTCCCTTCCCTGTTCTCCCATTGGACCTTGTTGCCTGCCACTCCCTCAGATTTTCCCATTGGCTCCTGTACCCTAATCCCACCTATGTACCGCCCCTGCCCCTGATGCTTTCCCCGCCCCTCTATATAAACTGAAAACCTCCATCCCCCAACATCTTTGTCCCCTTCACGACTGGGGCTCAAGTAAACCCGTGCCATGGAATTCCACAAAAAGACCCTTCCTGCTTCTTTAACGTTGGCTGGTCGAAGAAGCTATCCAGAGCATGCATGTGTGTCTGTGTGAATGCCGTGGCTGCCGAGCGACTTTCTGTTGAAGTCGGATCCGGAGATCGTAGCACCCCACCAGAACACCCCCCGGATCCCAACAGTCATGTTATGTACTATGCCTCTAAATCAAATTAGCAAATTTAACAAACAACAGTTGGCAGGAAATGCACAGTATTCTTGCCCCTGGGCTGCTGTCCTGTAAAATAAAACAGTTATTTATTAAATATATTTAACATACATGAGAGCAGTCATTACAGACCTCCACAGGTTCAATTCACTTTTTTGTAAGGAACTGTTAGTTCATTGGGTATAAAGTACTGTCCATAGAAGATGAATACAAAACTATACAGTTACTAAGTCTGGATAATTTATTAAGGAACAGAAAATACATCCACTAAGAACATCTACAGTGCAGGTTACAGTTGCTTGTTCTGTCTTCACTATTCTATTAAGTCACTATTGCCTTGATTCACCAAGTTACTTAAGCATATGTCTAATTTTATGAACATGAATAATCCCCTGAAGTCAAATGACTATTCACTCAATTAAAGTTAAGACATATGCTTAGGTACCTTGATGAATTGAAGCCTGTAATTGCCAGCAGTTGTTTCTGCCAATTTTGCTGCAAATAAAACCCCAGAGTTTTGCCAATGAAAATGTGATACTATAATGCTTTTATCACTGAAGAAATTAATTTTATTTAAGATTTTTTTCTTTTAAGTCTTTTTTTCCACCCATGGTTCTAGGTAAAGAGGTCATCAAAGTCGATACAACAAAGAAACTTGCATTTTAAATGTAAAATAAATATGAGGGTTTGATTTCTCTTCTATTAATTTCTAAGAAAAAATTCTGCTGAAGTATGAAGTATAAATCTTGGAAAAGACATAGGAGACTTGCTATTTCAAGTAGTTGATACTGAATTCATTGGCCAGAGTCATAAACTGAAGAGCATGATGATGAATGGAATGAATATGAAGAGGAGTTTCACTTCAGAAGTTTTCCAAGACAGGAAGCTCCGCAGTTCTAGAAAGAATTGGGGTCCTGGTCTTACTGCAGCACCCCATGAAGTCTAAGGGAAGATTTTCATCAAATTTTGAGAGGTGGATTAAACTTTTACTTCTTACAAACTATCATCTTGCCCTTGTTTCGAAAAAAAAAACCACATACTTGGCAATACCTGCTAAAGGTCATTATTTTTTAATGGTTCCTAAAAGATAGGATTAGAAATAAAAGTGAAGGTGAAGAAATATTAAAAAAAGAAATATCTCTATGTATAAACAGAATTAAATCCTTGCAAAGTATGTTCTTTATATCTATTAAGACCTTTATAAATATCCTATTAAAAACACAGCAACTCTAAACAATTTATAACACCACAATTCACAGCCTTTCTGCCTGATCGAAGGCTAAATCAGAAAACGGCTGCTATTCTGTGGCTACAACTTAACTAATTTGCACATGAAAGACATAATTATCAGTGGCCAAAAGGTGAGAAGCAAACATAGTTTGTTATCCCATCTAAAAAGTCAGTATTCAAAAATTTGCCAATAGCAGATTTTGCTGGCAGAGCAACACTGTTGGTGATAAAGAATTGCATAGATAAGTTGTTAAAAATGCCCACAAAGTACAAATAAAAAAGGTTAAACTGAGAAGAGTTTGAGGGATTCCTATCCCTTATTTTCTGGGAAACATCCTTTTATAACATCTACACTAGACTCACACCTGTAAACTAAAAACACATATGGCAGCAGTAGCCTACAAATTTCTTCCCTCTTCTGACATTTTTGATTAAAGGAATTGTAAAGGCTTTTCAATTCTTCATAACAAATTATTTGGATATATGCTTTTTACTTTTCTCCCTACAAGTCCTAACATTTCCTTATATAAAGACAACATGGGTATAGCCCACATTTTCCCACAAGGCTTAAAAACAAGTAAAATACATGCAGAAGGTAACTAGTTCTACTTTCAGATTTATATCCAAGCGTTCTGAATAAAATTCACATTTGTATACAAACCATGCATCCTGCTCCCACCAAGACTATCCACAAAAATAACTACCAACTTCAAAAATAATAGAAATAGCTACAAAAATCACACTAGGGAGCATTTAAAATTTTGTTTGAAAGAGAAAAAAAAGGCAACCTGGCACTGCCCATATCTATGAAAAAGAATGACTACTACTTCCTTCAAACTGGTGTCTCAAGAATTCACAATCAGAATTCAAGCACTGTTCCTGGATTACACAGGAGAAACGGGAACATGCAATCAAAGTTTTCAGATATATGTACTTATGAGTACAATAGGAAAAAAAAAAGGTGTGCTGGAGAACTAATCTGTAGTAGCTTAACCTACTTACCCCTCCAAGATTACCTAGAAGAGGTAAGTATGTTTGTTATTAATCTAACATAAGTATGACTTCACCAAGTGGACATGTCAAACTGTGTTCAGTGCTCCTGAGAATTCCCTTCCACATCAAGTTCTGCTATGTGCAGCAACGTAACACACAAAGTATTTCTCATGGCAACATACGGTCACTTAATAATTACCATTTTGGGTTAACATTCTTAAAATATCTCTTAGAATGATTACTGGAAAAATCTGTTTGCTTCCCTGAATTAAAAAACCTATAAAGAAATACCTATCATTTCATTGTTACTACATTAACTCACAGTTTACCCTTCAGAAAACAAAAGAGGAAACTAACTTGATTTTCCACCTTAAACTATGTTCTCTGAGCAATTTTAGTGTTAAAATTTCTGCTGAGACTATCACTGCTTCCAGTTTTCCCCTGAAGCTATGACTGTTCATGACCACAGTTCGTTAGAGTGATATACTAAACTTTAAACTTTTAAGAAAATGCCACAAACAAATCCAAATAAAACAAGCATGCACCTGCTCCCATACTTAATTTTTCTCTGCATTTGGTGAGGTTGTCGAGTCCTCTTGTTAAATAATAGCTTGAATCACATCCTGGTTAAAAAAAAATTCCGCAAATAGTTCCTTAAAAATCTCTGGCCTTTTCTTTCAAACGTTTTATAACTAAACAGGGTTCAGCTCCCGCAATAACTCTACAGATTGTTTCCACCCACACAAAAAAAAGCAGCCTACTTACTGCACAATTTATACTCAAAATGTGTAACACTATTTTCTAACTGAAAACAAAATCAATTGTGTGAAGTGTAGAGTTCATACTAACCTAGAGAAAATAAAATGCAATATATCTTGTTCAAAGAGTAAGTGAAATCGGGAAAGCTCAGAAGAAGCAGGAGGGGAAGTTCAACCCTCAACTGAACTGCTACAAATGGCAAAAGTAAATTTAGGGCCTTGAGAGAGTGAGAGCAGAGACGGATGTGAGGGCTGAAATCCTGCAGCAATTTTACAATTGCTTTTTACAAATCATTCATTTCCAGATGACGAAAAACAACTTTGCAGACAAGGCAAGAACACCTGAAGAGGAATAAAAAGACACCTTCCCTACAAATTTGTCATCTTTTCATTTTTAATTGCCCTCATTACTGAAATTCAGGGAAATAGTATGAACATGTAAAGGAGAACATAAAGCATTTTAAACCACTTCCTACTAACCCGTCCATGATCAGAGAGAAAATCACCTTATTTGGAATATATTTTTCTTTATTCTGAAATATATTCATTAACACATGAGTTCCAGAATCTACACTATTTCTGCTCACCCCCATGCCCACACAAACAGAGCCCCAAGCAAATAAATACTTTTCCTGTTTACGTAAAAAAATTATGCAGGATTTCCTGAGAACATGATTTTCAAATTAGGGACAAACCAAACTGAAGAGTCTGTGTTTTCTTTACCACAGGAAATGTAGTGGATTTGGTTTTAAACTCAATTTATATATCAATTAAAAAGCTGGAAGTTCTTATCTGTGACTGAGTCGTGGCAGCTTTTGAAAGTTGAGGAAAACAATGCTCTAACAAGTACTTAGCTGTTGAAAATATCTTTAAGAAATGTTAAATTTAATAACTCTCTAGTGCATGTCTGGGATTTCTTTGTAATCTTCTTGAGTAATGTGTAATATTTTGGCAAAGTCGCAGATCCCTCAGTTAGCAGTTGTAGAGAAAAGAAAAGATTATTACGTGAATTTGTTGTCTCTCTTTTTTATAAGTTTTAGAAACTTTAACATAAAAGAAATTTTGCTTTACATTAACTTCACTCTGTTGCTGCATTCCAAAAATTTAATGCAGATTTGCATGTGCTCCATATGTATCTTTCCAAATCTGCCCTACCTGGCTTAAGCAATTACTGTGCATGTGCTGACCAGCTGTGAAGAAAGAGAGAGGGAGAAGGGGAAAGGGGAAACAACTGAGCTGTGGACTTGGAAAGCCAAGAGCTGAATTTCCTGGCTTACCCTGTGGCCCAGTTAATGTCTTCAGTCAGGTGACCAAAAGAGGCAAGTAAATTACACAGGAGCAGGCACTGGATGTCAAAAAATAGACTACAGCCACACAATATTCCAATTGCCTTCTCTACTCACTGTAGCCTCAGTGTGCTTGAGTTAGGTCCTAGCTTGGCTAAATTTTATGGTTGCTTCTCCACACACTTGATTTCCAAGAGAACTGAGCATGATGCTGCAGTCCATGTACTCCTTCTCATTCTAGGAACTTGGTATTCTTAATTTTATTGACAGATTAATCTGAAAGGGCAATACTGGCCTCAGAATGTTTCCCTTACTACCTACATGTGATTTAATGTGATAAAACGCAATGCAGTATGATATCAATTGATTAAATTCCAGTTACAGGTAGCTGCATGAACAACGAATTTACAAGAATTTTACAAGAAAAATTTACAAGACATTTACAAGAATTTGATTTCTTGTAAAGTAAATTTTCTATGTACTGAGAACGGGCTTTTACAATCATTCGACTAGTTTTTAATGCTTAATCTGCATTTGCAGCAAGATATGTTCTCTAAGTGAATATCAAATACTGGGCTTGTGGATGTTACAAAATTAAAGAAAAAACAGCTAGCTTGTCTGAGTTTATTCATAGTTTTTAGTACTCATATTAGAAGAAAACAGAGAACTAGAATGATGAAAAATAAATTCTTAACATTTACAACTCAAATTATCACATCCCTTTTTCTCTAATACATTTTCACAATTTTATTTTCTATCACTGGCTGATATTCATAAAGTATGGACCTAGAAATATACTGAAAATAACAGTTATGATACAAATTGCTGTCAAGCAGGAAAGCCTAGTCCAAACGGCATGCAGATATTCTTGTCTCTCACTCTTTTTCTGTTTACTTGCCTGAAGGGCACAGCTCTTACCTGGTATTTTAAAAGTCCTATCATATGCATGGGCAGTGTTTTAATTTCTGATTCGATGCTTCCCAGCTATAGCAGACGCTTAGCTCATCGGCTCAAAAAAGCAGCTGTCTGCAATATGGGTTCAGCTATTCTCCTATTCTGTTATACTTCAAATATTTTTTAAAAATGCTGTGCTAATCCCTCAACAGTAAAAAAGCAGCACTATATTAATTCACATGTGGCAAACACAGCATCTTCCCTGCCTGAGCTGAAACTGCCATCACACCATTACTCAATCACCAACTGCTGCCAGTTCCACTGCAGCCACTTTCACAATGGTTCTGGAGACATTCAGTCTGCGGCATTTCTAATTCTCATCACAACTCTTTTACATATATGTTTTCTTGGAGTGCGACATCAGAACAACTACAATGGATTTGAACAGCATTTTAAATTTAGCAGATACTACGTTTGTCTCTTAGCGGCCTTTCAGACGTTAAAGGTCTGCTTATCCACTAGAAGACATGGGTGCAGAGCTTGGAAGCAATGTTATCAGAAATGGTTTTGGGGTAGGGATGTCAAGGGGAGCATGTCTTGATGGAATTACAGCAGATGGTACAGTGAATGATTACATTATGCCAAGCAGCATACTCAGAATCACTCAGGTCTCTCAAAATCATAAAGCTGGCTTAAAAGCCATGAGATGGTCTAAAACAAAAACTATCAGCATTTTTCACTTTCAGTACTTTTGGAGCTTCATGGAGAAGCTGCCTTTCCTTCCAAGTCCTGATGAGTTGATACTTTACTGATGAGTCTAGTGAGTCTGATATACATTACCAAAAAAATACCATTTACATTCAGACAGTAAAGTCTTGCTAACTCAAGAACAGGGTCTTGATTTCCTCAAGGAACTGAAATCAAAGATGCAAAAACCAAATAACTGAGTAAGCTTTTATTAAAATGGAGGACAGACAAAGTCTAGCCTGCTGCCAAGTCAGCTTGGGTAATTATGCAAAGGAGTCAGCTGTCTTCCTTTTTTTTCCACCAAAGCAATTTTTGGAACTCATAATATAGGGGGGAAAAAAGGGAGAGGTGGAATCAGAAGACTTGCACATGAATATAAAAGACATAATTTTTTTACAAATGTTATTATTATTATTATTATTATTATTATTATTATTATTATTATTATTATACCACTCATAATTTTCAGGGCCTGGTACACTAATTTAATGCTAGACAAGGGGATAATCGGTACGTCTGTCAATATTTAAATATTGGAACCTCATTTTCACAGAGTTTTATTTCATAGTAAATTTGCTGTCTATCCAGTGTTTCTTTGCATAAATTCTTCACATTATGGATTAGTATTTTACATAAAACCTGGAATTAGCACATTCATCAAGAGGATATTGTTTTAACTTCTGTTTCCAAGTTAAATTCATAACACAGAAATTAATCAACAGGTCTTACATGTCCTTGAAGCCATACTAAACTTGCACTTCTAAAGGATTCAACTGGATTTGGGTGACTAAGTCTGGGTGTCTAACATGCTCAGCACAGTAATCAATACCATCTGAAACTAACTCATGACCCTCTTGAATCCTATGAACATTCACAATCTCCAAGAGCAACCCATCTGCCTACTGTTTATGGTATGCAATGTGTAACTATTTTAGGTGCTTGGTAATGCATTAAAAGAATGCCTACTGACTGTTCTGCACTACACCATCTATACTCAGTGAATTCATTAGAAAAGGTACAGTAGCACACCAACATGGCAACGTACAATGAAACTTGAGCTAGATTATGAAAATGCTGTGTTGAGAGCATACTTCTGAAAACACAGTGTTTTCAAGTGTCACTATCTGATAAGATTTTTTTTCTAGAATCCTTGCAGTAGAATCTGAGGAAGCTACACACTAGCGTCTTGGGGACAGAAGTGAGATACTAGAGATTAGAAATGTGCAAACACAGTGACTGAATTTAAAAAAAATAATAAAATCAAGCAAATTATATGTCAGCACTTCCCTCCCAGAAGGACACACATACATTCCCCACCAAACAACCAGAAGTGTAACAGCCAATATTGTCTTCCAAAGTTCAAATACATTGACTTAGGTGTCTGTCTCTGCACACCAGACTACAAGGAAGGACAGTACAATTTAAGTAAGACCACATGAGAAAACAAATTATCAACTGGTTGGATATCACCCAAAGGGGTTATGAACTATTTGTCAATGTGAAAAAATACTATCAACTATTCATGGATCATTTCAATATTCTCATTAAAAACACAGATACTGAGAGAGGAAAGGACATACATCAAACTTGAAGATCCACAAAACTCAAAGGAACTGCAAGTACTGGGTAGACTAGATAGAACTGAAAATGTTTGCAGCTAATTGGGAGATGAAATCTGAAAGCAGAATGTAAAATTCAACAGTGAAAATCAGCTGGGAAGTTTTACAATTAGGCATGAGTAATTCACTGACATGAATAATTTGCATGCAAGAGAAAAGGATCCAGAATTTACTTGTTTCACAAACTGAACATGAATTAAACAAAGGCTCCTTTGCAACAGCAAGGTAATACTAAAGTGGCATTTTAGATCATGAGCAGAACCCGCAAGATTCACAAATTATTCTTTCTGTTGTACTTCAAGCTGATAAAACTGGAACTGGAGTAATGTACTGCATTCAGTTCTGGATGCCACAAAACTGACATATTCCAAAAGGAAAGTACAGAGAATAACAGTAAGTTCTAGCAAGCGAGATCTCAGGGGAAAGACTAAGCAACTGAGAATGTTTAGCCTAGAGAAGTCTGAGACATACCAGCCCATAAGATCATAAAAGACTACTGAAAAGAGGAAGGAATGTGTCTTCCCTATTAGAAAGCTTTTCTTAATGTCTGATCTGAATGTTCCTAGCATATTGCCTTGTGTGCCACTGAGATAATGAATAGTGAAGCACTGGAATGAACTGCCTGAGAGGTTGTGGAGTCCCAGAACAAGTCAGGCAAATATCTGTGTAAAGCAATACTGCTAAAGATGATCATACATAGAGAAGGGATAGCCCCATCCAAGACTGTTTATGATTGTTCCCTGCTTGCAGCATTGAAACTAGCTCCTGTACATTGCACTTTTCAATGCCATGCAGTCACATCCTGCAAGACACGAATAATCTCTTTTCAATATCGTATGAACAGCCTACTATTTAAATAGAGACCAAACAGAAGAAAAGTAGAAGGAAAAAGTCAGCTCTTTGAAGATTAAGCAGGGGCATGCAAAAGTGCCCTACTCAAATCCCAAAACCAGTAATCAAATCTCAAAATATAGATAGAAATGTGATAAAAAACACAGCAGCACAAATTCTGGAAGTAACTACCACTCTGTTACTTGCTGCAATCTGGAACTGGTGATTTCAAAAAACTGCTCTACCTTGTATTAAAAATGGATTGGGAGCACTCACCCAAAAATCAGCATCACTTTAAATGAGGTTGCAACTAACATCCAAACCAGAAATAACACAAACATAGAACTACATTTCTTTGTTTCAGCCCAATGTCTTGACTACAAATCATTTATTTTATCTTTTTTAATCTGACAAAGGCTTATAGGACACAAGTTTGAAGAAGCTTGCACAAGATGTACAGGAAACCACTATAAAAACCACTGGCATTCTCAGTTGCTTTCAGCACCTGGTACTTGAAAAAAGAAACTATTTAACTGTTTTCTCATCATCATTATTACTCAAAACTGTTAAATGGCAGGAAATAAATTACTTAAGAATCTCCAAGGAGTTTGAAAAGGTAACAGTGAAAAGATAGCATAATTATGCAGGAGTGCTAAGAGATTTCACTAATAACATTCTCTAAAATGAGCTACCTGATCAGACTCTTAATACAAATATAGATACTATTCCTGCCCATGGCCCTCCTCATCATTCATGGATTAAATACATCACTAAACACTGTAGGTATTAAACAAATCTCAGATTGTTTCCTAATTTCAGCAGACATGTGATGGTCATTTATATTTCCCATTTATCTCCCAACTTGGACAAAGTGGTGAATGTCAACTGGGTATGTAAAAATGGGTAACAACATGAAAAAAAAGTGAAATCATAGAATTACTTCAAGACATTCAGTCTTATATTTAAAATCCTCAAATAAAATACTGCAAGCTTGTGTAGTGTTATATTTTTTCCCTCTCCTGAGCTTGCCTTTCCAGGTGGGTCCCCCCCTTCCCCACCCCTAGCCTTAACCACTCCCTCGGGTTTCTCCCATTGATTCTGTTACCCCAACTCCGCCCATGTACCACCCCTATGCCCTGTGACCATTGGTCCATGTGCTCTCCCTGCCCCCTTCGCCCCAGATAAAGGACCCTGCGTGCCGCATTCTACCCTGCCTGGGGGCACCAGCCTCTGCCTGGGAGAACCATGCCATGTGCTGGCTCTCTACCTTTGGGAGCCAGCACATGTGCTGGATATAGGCTTCTGGGAGCCACCATGAAATAAAAGATCTTCTGCAGCCACCATGCGGAGAGCATTCTCACCTCCTTTACCGTCACCGTGTTGCTGGGCTTCAGCTTTCCGGAGGATGCAAGGGGCAGCCTGGAAGAGGCACGGGAAGCAGAACAGCCACTCTCCCAGAGCAAGCCTCTGCGCTCTCCGAGAAGGCTGTGGCATGCCATACCACCACAGGAACACCACACACTGCAACAAGCTTGTACACAAAAGAGGAAAAAAAATTATTCTTGGTTTTGTGGAAGCACTAAAATAAAACTCAGGGTCCATTGTTCTAAGCCTCAAGCCAAATTAAAATGCAGTCTCTGCCCCACTGAGCTAAGTTAATAACTTGTGTATACTACAAAAGCCTTTGTTGCATTGTTACAACTATTATTCATGGTCAAAACTCTCTAGACACTACCAAAACCACATATGCCAAACATAAATTTGACAAGGTTAAAAACTTACCTCTGATTAAAGGAGACATGATCATACAGACTAACACTGGTATTTGTAGTATTTTATATTCCTTGTCTTTATGCTAGGATTTAACTGTTACATAAATTCAGCTATGTAATGTTTCTCTACTTGAAGTCACATCAACTTCCTATTTGTTTATTATTATGGCCATTCCACATGAAGCATGACTAGTATTAACTGACAGCAAATTAAAGGATAACCTTTTGTCTGCTTTTTATTTTTATCTAGAAAAGAACGGCCTTTCCACTAAGATAATTTAACTTCTAGTCTTTACCCTGGTAGCTTTCTAAAACATAAAATATAGAAAATATAAAATACGAAATATGAAACACAAGTTGGGTCTTCCATATTGTTACAATTTTTTGAAGTCTCTAGCTTCATCTACCTAGAAACACCCAGGAGGAGACAGATGACTAATGATGTAAAACTAACATGCCAAAAACTAAAAAGTTCATCAAACCACACAGGGACATCCTCACTCAAAATCTGAGTACCTTCAACTTGCTGTAGCTGACATAAACCAAGATCACAGTCAGACAATTGCTTTGGCTTCTGCTACCTCAGACTTAGAGGTCACTCCAGCAGTGACCTCACTTCCGCAGGCTTCACTGGATTTGGAGTCATCAGTGTAACTGGTGACTGACAACTATTGTGCAAAATGATCCATAGTGAAACAAAACAAAAATCGTGGAACACAGACAAAGGAAGAGCAAGAACCTTTTATACAGTAAATCAAAAGGAAGCTGCAGCTGGTAAGTAATCAGCAACGTTTAGGCGTAGAACTATATGCTGTTCTCCTACCATGGCAGCAGAACACCTGAGATGAAGGAGACACAGCAATGTGTTGCTGTTGAAAAGCTAAAGCAAGTTATTCTCAGGTGCCTTAAAAGCATGTGAAAGCTCTTCGTGTTACTCAGAAACACGAAGAATCCACGGCACACCACTTGAAGAGGTGATCAAAGTGGAAATCATATCAGAGATAAAATCAAAAAGATACAAGAGGTTTAAAAAATATAACCTTGGGGGAAACATAAATGAACTGACTTCACATATCCAGGAATAAGAGCACTGTAGGTGAGCTATACACATATTTACATATGTAAAACCTTGCTAGATGCAACATGGTGATCAACTGCCATAACACATCACTAACTATATAACCAAAAACCTATCCCTAAACCCAGGTTCTATCTTCCTTATTGAAAAGAGAATTATTTCTTTTAGTCCTCTCAGAGGGCTTGGAAAACTACATAAACAAGACTGTAGCAAGTATTGCAAAACTTCTGGTGAATAGAAATTGGAAAAAACATCTGTCAAAACTATCGTAGATATAAGTGAACAAAGGTGAAGGTGTAGACTGGATAAAACTGGTTGAGGTTCCCTTGGGGATACAGATGTAAGATCAATTTCTCTAGCTTAATTTGTATTAGAAGAGTAAATTCCAGACAGCGAGTACTGCATGGCTTAGGTGATGGTCAGGAAATATGATTTTGTCAAAACAGAGAGCTACTTTTAA
Source organism: Rhagologus leucostigma (assembly GCA_013397725.1). Classification (NCBI taxonomy): domain Eukaryota; kingdom Metazoa; phylum Chordata; class Aves; order Passeriformes; genus Rhagologus; species Rhagologus leucostigma. Next base: position 140,644 of record VZTD01000352.1, read on the forward strand.
AAAATTTTTCTCGCACCTTCACCCTTATCCCTCTCAATATAAATGAATTACTACTTCTTAAAAAGTAAGGAAATCAAAACAATTTTGATAATAATAGTGGTTTAATAATAGACAAAGCCTTAGATTACAATTTTTAAGTTTTTTTGCCATCAAATTTTATTAGTGAAAGCATTAGTAAAAATACCTGTTTTGGCATCATGCAACATTATATTCGAATGTAGCAAAGGGCATGAGAAACAACATTAAAAAGCACTGCATAGTTAAAGCTTATGTTCATAAGTCGATTTAGCATTTAAATCTTCAATACTTTAGAAGGACAACAGGACTGATACATCTTAAGTTCATGAGTCATTTTTGACAATAGAACAAAAACCCTCTCACTACCTGTCCCATTAAATTCTCAGGAGTGACAGTGTACTGGAGTACCACAACTGTGATTCCAGGAGAGCTAAACTTATTGCAGCAGTAAGGCAGTATTTTTTGAGAAAACAATATAGCCCACACCAAATTTATTAGCAGACATCAGTGCTTGGAAATTAACTTAATGACCACGTTTGCTGACATGTCATCTCGCTGTGAAAAGAAGGGGTCATCCTGCAAAGTAGCAATCAGATTGTGCACCAAATCTTTATGAAGCAGTGCTTAATATCAAATATATCTAGAGATACCAAACAAGCTTCACAAACTCCACTCACAGATTGACCCACTCTGTGAACATCCTCACTGCAAACTCTCCCATCAAAGAAATGAAAATAGATGTGATTTATATAGCCACTCCATTCATTAAACTAGCTCTGCATAGTCCTGTTTCAGAGTTGCACGGAGATAAAGCACAGACTTCAAACATATGCATTAAATGTGAGCAGAAATGCAAGTCTGATGCTGGGAGGAAGAAGAATGTTGTGATGAGATGTGGGGAACAAGCATTTCTTTAGGGAAGTAAATGCTATGTGAAAGTAAGTGGTTTACATTCTTGAGGGCAATATGCAAAAGAGTGAAATAGCTTTGAACAGCTTTATGTTTCTGGTGGCAGATGGTTCCCTTTTGGCTGAACAGTGGTAAAGGTTCTTAATCAGGTCTATGAGTACAATGAACCTTCACATCACTGAAAGAGAAGCATCACTCCATTAAAAGCAAATTCATAAGCAAGTGTTAATCCCCATGCAATGTAGCATTTATCATTTTTCATGCAAGTGCTCATTCCAAGAGGATTATCACTTCCCCATCCTGCCCTCTGGCTGACTACACAGGGCAGAGAAATTCTTTATTTCATATGGAAGGGGAAAGGGAGGTTGGAGGAAGCTGTGATCTCCAGCTTCCAGTTTCACTGTAGCTGCTCCAAGCTGAAAGCGGGAAAGAGCACAGGCCAATGTTGCAGCAGTTGCTCTTCAATGAGAGTATGGATATGTCTTCCCAGAAGCTGTCTAGCTGTTATTAGAACATGCCATACTACAAAAGTTGGGTGGAGGGAGGCAGGGCGTGAAAGAACTCTGCTAATATCAGTCAGTACAGATCCTATCAGCTCACCCAACTGAATGTTCAGATGCACTTCTGAGTTGTCCACATACAGGGTATTTTATTTAAGATAGGTTGAAGTGATTCTAATTTAAGTCCCCCAGATATTTAAGGATAGTTTTGTGGCAAAGATACGCCAGTATATAAATCCACTTGTGTAAGTTTCTGAAGTTTGAGTTCCCTTTCCTAATTAGATATGCACTTTTCTAAAGAACTGCTCTTTTAGTTACAAAGAGCTTAGAAAAGATCACATTTGGGGTGGAATGATATTAATCACGTGATATTTTTGTTTTCCTTTGAGGCATAATGCCCTGACCTCTATACTCATGTCTCTCCTTGCAGAGAGTTACCAACTACATGCAGCTCACCTGGGTGCTCTTATATAACACATCTACTCATGCACAAAGAATGCTATTGTAAGCAAAAATAGGCAAAGACAGGAGTTCTAGACTAAGTGGTGCACCAAATCCGTCACAGAGACAATTGTAATATTATTTTATAACATTCCACGCATATATAAAGTCAAAAGCACTGCATATAGAAAAACAGCTAATAATGCTGGTAATTTGTATCCACCATCCTACATGGCTCTTCAGAAATAAACGCTGCAACAGAAACTAGATTACATGAATGACATCTAGTGGACATACCCTTCCATAACAATCAACTTCTCCTAACCAAAACTGACACAAGCTTCACACAGTAAAAATAAGCACCTATTTACGTACATATAAATATACAGGAGTCATTTAGCGATCCTGCTGCACACAGATTTCTGAGTTGTCTTTCAGACTGTTTAAACATGTTTCAGCTTATGAGTGGCTGCACTGTATAGTAATACAATGGCTATGAAATATATGTTCAGAAAAGGAAAAGCAAAGTTTATTCTTCTGCCTTGGATCCAATAAGCAGATTAGAAGAAAGCAGTGACCCAGCTGAAGTCAGTATCTCCCTACAATCCCATAGATCCTACTTTCATCACTTTCCAACCAGCTACAATTTGAGGAGCCCTCTACTGATCACGGCTCTCTTAAACTGCTCTTCCTAAGAACTAAATTTGACATGAATATATAAATCTGTAATATTCAGTAACCTTGTAATGTGTTTGCTGTAAATAATACCCACTAGATCACTCACCCCAGGAATGGGCAAATGTGGAGGAAACAATTAACAGTATACATAAAAGACAAACTTCCACTAAATGACACTGAACATCAGTACACCTGTATTCCTATCCTAGTTTAGAATTTTTCTCATGTGTCCACAGACAAGTGACAGATGAATAATCTTAACGTACATTTGTTGCGGTGCATGTGGCAGTGGCCACTGCAGCCGAGCAGTCCGAGGACTGGTGGACAGGCCTCAAGAACACAGAGGCTTAACTCTCACCCCTCAGTTACAGCAGATTCATATGTTCTCAGTGGTTTTTAATTCATAGGTTTCAAAATTCTTAGCTTAGGAATTCTGCATCCAGTTTTATGTATAAGTTCATGTTTATGCATTCCCCTAATTGCTTATGTATTGGTTCTAGAATGTTCGCTTTTCCTCGATGTCCCATTGGTTGGTTCGTGTAATTCCCTCCCCTAAGTTATCCCCATTGATTATTCCCCTGTTGTCTCCTCCTCCTCAGTCCAGCCCCATTGGTTACTTCCCTTTGTTCCACCCCCATGTAAAATCCTGTGTTCTCCCTGATTCCCCTGCCTTTTGTCACTGGAACCGTCAGGCTGGTGTGATCTCTGGACAGTCTACCTGCAATAAACCAGCCGGAACCTATACAAAGGTCCCTCTCTCACTGCAGCTGACACCAAGGACGTCTGCAGCTGGATGCTGTGTGGTCCCGGGCAGCCCCCAACAGCATCACACATTCAGTTTAAATGAGTGTAAATAAATATGTCAGTACAAACACATATACAAGCACACATACAAGAATAGTCTGTGACATTTCCCAGGAGGAGGAGAAAATGACAGTCTCAAAAATGAGACTGTCTCATTTGTCAACTATCATTCCTTAACAATAATTGTGATTATCCATACCTGTTTCGAAAATTCAAAGTATAGGAGATATTAAAAAATATCTTGCAGGCATTGCTTAAAATGAAAAGGTGCAGGAGGATTTCCTTCAGGAAAAAAAACAGTGTTGAGTTTTCAGTTAAGAATGCTTTTTATTTCAATCTGAAAATTCCCTGTGTACAGGTAGAAGCTGTCTGTGTGCATACAAGGTCAGTTTCTTTAATGTGCTGTCTCTGATAGGAGAGGATATATATGAACGAATTTATAACTACATCTTGTATCATACACTGAGAGCATATCTAAAACTGCCCAAGGCAAACCTACTGAACTGGTTTCCAGACAGCTTCTCTGCCAGGAAAGAGGCTTGACAATCCACTGAAGGACAATCCCCACAAAATTATCAGTATAGTGTTGTCAGGTTTGAATAACTAGAATTAATTACTCATACATGAGCAGCTTTCTACAGAGATTGCCACAGATGATTACTATACCTTTTCAATTACTAAAATGGCAAGGAAAAGCATTCGTACTCCAGCAGTTCTTACCAAGCAGAGTGCCAACTCTAGTCCTCTATAAACATAACAAAACCAAAACGTTTGTGCAGTCAGTGGTTAATCTAATCATACCATAGTAGGAAACTTCTGGAAAAAATCTAGTAAGGAAATCTACAAATGGAAACTTGTTCAAAAAGAAAGAAAAGGGAAAAGTCCTGCAAATTATATTCTTGTTTTCTTGTTTTACAGAATCCATTATGACACATGCTTTTCTGGTTTCACTCTTTCTTGTGCCTTGTAAGATAAAGACATAAAAGAAACAGACAGTTAAAAACCAAACCTATGGGTAAGTAGATCAAGGCCACTAAAGTATTGGGTATTAATCATATGAGTATCTTTACTCATTTATCGTGAGGATGGCCAAACTGTTCTTTGCAAATATTATCCAAGTAGTGTGAGAGAACACGCTTTGCTGCTTGAGAACACAAAGTTTCTATTCAGTTGATCTGTGAATACATTTAATTTTCATGTCGAGTGGTATATATGCTTCATTGCTTAGAAGAAAAATAAAGGAAAATGGGCCCTCAAGGCAGTCTAAATAGTCCAGGTGAGTATTATGTAGATAATGTTCAGAGTAAGAAAGGTCATCTTGCCTTGCCTGAATTAAAAAATTCCCCCTTCCCCCTAAAAAATCTGTATTTTACTTCTTTCCTGTGCATAAGTTCCATCTTTTCCTAGACTGGGCTAACATAGAGCTGAAGGATTTTCTTCCATTTTGAATTTATTTAAGGAGAGTCTCATGTACAAAACAAAACTTTGCAAATAATCAAAGTTCTATTCTTTGTTGCTTTTGGTTCCAAGATTCATTAACTGGAGAAATATCCAACAAAACCACATAAAGACAGACAAGAAAATGAGTACATATCACCATTCTTGCATGGAATAAGCAGTTTGAAATTTCTAAATGATTGACATTATTCTGCTGTCCTCTCTACTGAAAGGAAAAAAAAAAGGAGACTGAAGTTCTGAGAGATTCTCTAGAGCTGAGTTACAAAAATTGCTGCACATTGTCCCTTTGTGTGAAAAGCATCTCTGCTGGATGAATCAGGTCAATAATTGAATTTCTCTGTTCCTGTGATGAGACACAAGTGACGTGTGGGATTTTCTTTGTAAGACTCCTGGACAGTATGAAATTCTATGACCAAAAAGTATGAGATGCAGATGATAAAAATAATGCAGAGATATTTTATCTAAGACTTTACTCATCTTCCTAATACCTCATACCTTTCACTTCCTTGAGCTTATACTTTGATTTTCATAACACATTTCAACTGACTTTGAAACTGAGATAATTTCCTCATATGAAGGAAATTTTATGCCTAGCACAAATGGAAGTTGATGCTTAAAGAAGTGATGCTGTAACACAAAAAACAATTAGTGTTGGGTCTGATGAGTTATTACAATGCATAAGTCAGTCAACAGAAAAGGTAATCGGTTAAAATAATAATTTCTTTACTGTCTCATGTTTTCAACTTCCATTCAGGATGGCTGTGCCCTTTGCACATTCTGAAAATATAGTGAACTATATTTGAGAAAACCCTGTGAGTCTTAGGAACAAATGTGGAACAAAAATAATATCATATTCATTAGATATCTGCAAGAACTTGGTTTCTCAGTTTTTTTAATAGACTTCAATCATTATGGCCTGAGAGGAAACAGCCCTATACCTTTTGCTGAAAGTTTGCCCCTGAAAGTACTGCCCAGTTGCCCAGGGTGTCTGATGGCAGGGTGATAAGCTGCCACAGGAAACCTCCTGTAAACATTCCAGTTAGATAGACTTTCTCAGGAGAATTAATGCCAAGTGAGCCAATTGAAAGATGAAAATGTGAATGTCCTGATCTCATGCATGGTACAGGCAAGAGAGCTACATTGCTGAAACCACTAGAATGAGGGAAGACCTTATCACCCTAAGTGGAACACAGTAAGAACTTTGCTTTTCAGCACAATTATGTAAACCGGATGCTTTTAAGCCCTGATTTCCTCTGGATAATCATGGAGCAGCTGTTGCTAAACAAGGTGTCTCATTATAGAAACTGTTTTTAAAAAATTGTACTAATTATATTTGAGATACAGCCCAGAACTCAAGGATTGTGTTTTAACACTTGAAACCAAGTAAATTGGGATCCAATTACACGAACTATCACAGGAGTGACCTATTCAAGCTACATTGCTCTGATTAAACAGCAGATATGCTCAAAGTAGGTAATTTCTCATGAAGGTTTCAGGACTCAAAAAACTATTTCTGATTTTGGCTGATAAGGATCTAGAGTACTTCATCTTTGTGGCACATTGCAAATTTCACCTCCATTGAAAATTGGTGGTAAATCTTTACAGTTAGTTTTACAGGAACCCTGGGAGACACTGCATACTGAAAAGACCTTCAAATCCTTTCCTTTGGGTTCTGGTAATGAACACACAGAACTGAAAACTCAGACATTTCAGATCATCATGTCACAAAATCAGCACATTGTCAGCAAATGAGAAAAACCTTAAGAATATGAAAGCCCTTGCACACCAAACTTAACATCTCAGACCAGACCAGAAATAGATTTTCAAAGACGTTAATAGTTTCAGGAAGGAGAAAACCCATCTTCCCATTAATGCTTAATTTTTATGTTTTTAAATACAAAGAAAAGTAATAAAGGTCCATCTAGAGAACACGTTCAGGGACAAAGTATGTTGCTAGTTTTTCAGTCAAGAAGCAATAGGGAAATTCAGTGAAATAACAGAGATACAGTCAAAAGTAAATCTGACCTCGTAAATAGAAAAAAATAGAGCCATTTGCAAAGATATTCTGAACAAATTTATTCAGGTGAAGCTCAATGAAATAAAAGCTACCATAGCATTCAATATAGAACACTTATTGTAACAATTGTAAGTAACAAAAAGTACTTTTTATGTACATATTTAGGATGCTTTTAACAAGGTTGGTCAGTACTCTAGTTTGACTCTGATCAGACATCTCTCACACTGAAAGATGACGTAAGTTATTTTGATTTTGCCTTTTTAATATCTATAGGAAGATCTCATGTCTACCCAATCTTCCATGATTTAACATAATCTGACACTTTTACAGGATTGTATGCTCTGTATCACTTTATAATTTATTACCTGTATAAACCCAAAATACAGCAAAAGAAAACAAAATAAAGGACATGTGAATAAACAATCAACAGTTTGCTACCACCAATTGTTCTGAAATTTATAGAAATTTAATTTTCTGAAATGTGTTTTTCATTATTTGAACAAATTGTAGTTGACTTGCAAAAAATACCTTGAAACAAAAAAAATATTTATAAAAATTGGTGTTGTGACAGTCATTAGCTTAGTAAGCAAAACACAGTATATTCAATAAGCAGAACGAGGAATGAAGGTCAGGTTTCAGAGATCTGTTCTGTATTACAAATTACTATATTACAAATGAGCTGTTTGGAGAAACTATAAAACTAGTACAATAGCAACAGTGAGGGTTAATTCAAGTTTATGAAGACCTTTGCAATCTAAGTATAGCTTAAGTTAGTAAAGGAAAAAAAACCTCTAAAACTCAAAATATTCTTATGGTTACAATCAGAATGGCAACCATGCTAGCTGATGCCATGTTAAGCCATAAACACATACACACACAACTCCACCCATGAAAAGTCCAGCCTAATTATTGGTTTATGAACAAGAAAATTCAGATTAAAATTGTTTATAATATTGAGGTAATATTTCTAATACCTACTACAGAAACAGAATACAGAAACACAGGAACCATAGTTTTTTTAGGATATTTTTTCCAGAAAATAGTTATTTTCATAATGATGAAGTTAACCTAGATTAAATCAAAAACCATCTAAAACAATCTCCTAGACCTAAAGAGCTGTCTATGAAAAAAGAAACAACGGATACTCAATGTATGCTTTTCATTTTGACTGTGGAAAAACAAAGGCCAAAAGGACATAAAAGAATGCAAGTTTCAGTTATTTAGCCAAATGCCGTATGGTGAAGATAAAACATTTTGTTTAGTCAGGTTTTTGGGTTTGCTTATACGAACTTCAGATACTTCAGATCTCTTTTATACTTTCAACATACTAAAGTTCAAAAAGGTTTTCACCGAAAGGTCATATCACAGAAACACAGCAGTATGTAAATACTTGTGTAATGGATGCTTGGTTACACAGGGTCATGCAGAGCTGGTTCTAGAAAACACACCCATACTGCTATACCAGTAGCACTGGAGACAAGAATACTGCAGGACTAAACTCATTCTTGCTGAAAGAACCACAACATGTCCCCACTGGTCTGACACAATTTGCCATTTGTTGTAGCTAACTCATAACAAGACAGTTGATTATGCAGTACAAGTGTTGGAAAAAGTCTCCTAGACCAAGTAGACTTAGTCCTTACAAAACCAATTCATTTTGGTTTTAGACCTGAGGAGGCCTGGTTGTGACTAGCTAGTGAGAGAGTTCTGCATAATAGCGGAAAATTTTGCTTCAGATTTTATGGTCACAAGCAGCAAATCTTTCAGTTATGATCACCACGATCTTCACCACTGGAAAGACTATATACTAAATTTCCCTCACTTTCTCTAAAAAGAAAGGAGAGGGTAAAAAAACTCAGCAAGATTTATGTGCAGTTCTCCCAAACAAATGCTGAAAACTGCCCCTCTCAAGACTTAAAGGACGCTGGACATAAATTAAGAAATACAGGTTCTGCCTAGCTAGGTGCAAACATGACTATTTGATAAGAAACGCCAAAAAATATGAAATAAAGAATAGATTTTTTTTTTAATTAAATATATGCTCAAGTCTCCATAAAGGCATGACCTCCATCAAAGAACACAAAATGAACAGCTAGAAAAGAACAAAGATTTTTGTTTACTAGAAGAGTTTACCATACTGGTCAAAAGTAAGATAAAACTTGCAGTGAGATTTTTTTTTTTCCTGTGCTTGTTTATATGATGAAGGTCATGTTATGTTAAGGAATGTCAGCCCTTCATTAGATGTAGCAGAGTATGAATTCTGCTGAGGAAATCTGAGTTCTGGTTAATTCCTTTTGTCAACCTGTTGTCTCACTGAGGCAGTGATTTGTAGCAAAATCAATAGAATATTACAAATACGTAGCACTGCCAGATTATCTTGATCATTTAGATTGCTCTTGTAGACTCACAAGATAAAACCCTGAAAATTCAGAGGGAAAAGATTGAAAGATCTCAGTTTATAACTGGTATGGAATGGAAGTCAGGTAACCCTTAAAAAAAAAAGGTTTCTCTGTTAGGTGAAAACCAATCAAGTCATCATGCTAGCTTTAAAGTCATCCAGTTTCAGCAAACACCTTTGATCTATTTCAGTGTTCTGTTACTAATCTACTGCTGACGAAGAAATATGCAAAATGCAGAAATTACAATGAACAACAGAACCTTGTCATACCTAGACACAGACACATTACAGACTACAGGTCATGGGAAAAGTCAGTTCTCAATCTCATAATACACAAAATAATGAATTCCAAGGGAAAAAACCCTAATGCTTTCTGCTTACCTGATATGGAACAATACTCCCGTGAGCAGTACCCCAGCGTTTTGCTTCAATTTTGCAATTAAGGTAATTAGCTGCTACATGAGTGAGACATGCAACCTGAAAATGGAAAAAAAGTATAGTGTTCAGGAAAGCTGAAACTTCATTGACAACTTCTCTGAGATTTCTTTCTATGTGCATTAGATACATAAGTTAACATATTTATGTCACAAAAGAATCCTTTAGATATTATATATTTTGTGCACTTTTTTACTATGAGAAAAACTCAGGCTACAGCTATATCATGGAAGTGCTTGCTTAAGTACAACTCAATAAACTCAAAAATTAATACATTCCCCATAACACCAGTAACGCTGGACATATGTAGCATTAAACTACCCTGAGAGATAAGAGAGTGTTACCCTAAATGTTTTGCAGGATGGTCAGCTGCAGCAGTGTCTTGTCTGAAGGCTAGGAAGCATGACGGATTTGTGGGATAGAACTCACCATTTCCTGAACCTCAATTCCATGCTTAAATCACAAAGACCTTTTTTCAGTTACCAGATTATCTTTTTGTTTTCTCCTATGTTTCTCATTTTACATGTCCAAGCTATGGAAAATATTTCTGAATTCTTCAGCTCCCCACATGTTCTGTAATATTAATTAAGTGGTGGGCCTTGATAAATCACCTGTCATTAGAAGATAAGGTGAGATTTAGCAAGTTTAGTGAGATTTAGTCAGACAGAACTGGAAAAATATTAACTTTGGGGAAAAAACAGCACACTAACTTAAGAACCGGAATGTGAGAGTTTTAATATATATTTTGTAAGTATGATTATATCTTAGGAAAAAGAAATTAACATTTGTGATGCAGTAATGCATGGAAATCAGTGGTTCTGTTATAATCCATGGCAGATTCTTGATTCTTAATTCTTTGAGATAATACAGTGTGTGACAATATCTGAAGCCAAGTAACACAATAAAGCATTACAGTTACCATGGAAGGTTATCACTAATTCATCAGACACAATACATGTGTTTTATTCTGTTAGCTAGCTGCACCAAGTGCAAGTGCTTGCCTAAACAGTAGACCATGTGAACATTAAAAATATTATTTTCTCCATATTTCTCCCATTAGATGGAAGAAATTTGCTTTGATGATCAAAGTGTGTATACTATTTTGTACCTACTAATCAGTCTAATCTACAACAAAACACGCAATTAATTCAGACTCCACCATTCATATTCCAATAAGTGAATTATATCAGAATTCCCGGGAAACAAAAGTCATTTCATTTTCTTCTTTTTTCTCCATATATTCTGAAAAGACAATGTGAATGTGTCACTGTCACATTTAAAGAAAATACTTAACTGTAAATCATGAATGCAGTGATTTAGTACAGCAGGAAACCTAAGAAAATATACAGCAAATAAGAGTCTAGCTACTGACAAAAATTATATTTGTATATACTAACTACAAATACAATGCCTTATTCCTGAGTACTGTTGGAAAACATTTTGTAGGTGGATTTCAGCTCCAGCTTTTTATAGCCCAGTGTCACTTCATTTGGCTAAAATGTTGAACCATGTCTGTCCTTTGGTCCCCAGGAAAATCTCAGCAGTTAAGGAAATGGAACTGGCAATATGTAGAAAGAACTTTTTTCCCAGTTTGCAACTTCCCTCAACAATATAGAATGAAACACACTGTGATTAGAGAGAGAGAGTTAATGAGCTACAAGAGTGTGTCATTTATTAGTAACACATAGCCTTGACCCATCATTCCTGCCATTTTTCAGTTTGGGGTCACACTTACAACTATTGCAAATGGCTCTGCAGTGATGATGAAATATTATTCATTATCGTATTTGTATGCAACACTACACAGCTTCCACATTACACACAAATTTCACTGACAGGTGAGATGCATCCATTACAACTGGCTTTTACTTCTAAAGACCATGAATATGCATTTAACTTTCCATATTTTCCATACAGGAAACACTATATCAAACCTAACTCTGGGAAGGACATATGAATTAAAACCTAGTGAAACAGAAATACCAAAATAGTGATATTGAATATAATCAAGCCAAGATTTTGTTCCATCTATTTGTTTCTACATTTTATGGTATAGAAATAAGGGTTGGAGTTTCATAAGCAGAATTCTTCACAAAAAACTTTTATACCTATAAATATATCTTCTTAACACAGTGTTGCAAATTGCTTCAGCTTCCTTTATGAAATAAATGTAATATTTTCAGTAATGGAAAAAAACAAACATCTAGATTTCTCCAAAGCACTTGTTCACAGTACACTAGGAGAAAAAGGATTAAAACATAATGCTCGCTAGATATTGAAATTTCACCACTAAAGCATCTGCTTTAGACTTGTTTCAGTAGCAAGAGACCAAAAACGCCAGGGAAGTCAGAGCTTAGTAAAGACGGCAATGTTGGAACTAACAGTTGCTCAGACTATATCAAGGTCTCAGTTCAACTTGCTACTTAGTATGAAGAATAATTCCATTTCAGTCAATGTACTGATCACTTGCTTGAATGCATATGCCTATGTAGCCTATGAAACTGGTTTGTTTATTACTGTTTTTTCAATAAATCATGAAGGTAAAAAGCTTTTGGCTTCCTTTGACTTCCTTCTCTGATTTGGGTACCTTATTCATAGTCAAATTAGCCAGACAAAATGAATTATTAGCAGTAGCCACAGTATCATCACCAAACAAATAAACTTACATAGACCACATCAAAGTAAATATATTGGTGTTTTGTGTTTTATGTAAAAATACACAATTGAGTGAACTCTGTGGCCTTTTGCCACATTCATAATAACTCCCTGATGAGTTCAGCAAACTTAGAAGATGATTCTGTTTCTACTGTCCCAAGAAACTGTTATAGACTTTCCCAGGACTACCATGCTTTACCTTTCCTCTCTTCCTGGCTCAGTTCATTCTTTTTGTTTTCTCCGAAGATTTAGTCCCACTGAAAAGGCACTGTCCAAAAAAACCTTTCAGCATATACAATTTATGCCATTAATAAAGAACACAAAGAATTTATTTACCTATATCTTACAGCTGTTAAGCAAACTGCTGAACTATTGGCATAAAAAAGATATCTCACATGAACATTTTTAAAGACATTATATCCCTTAGAAAAAAATGTTTGTAACAATATAAGTCTATTTCTTCAAATTCTCCTGTAATTCAAGACACAGGACCTCACTGCTAGAGACAGTTCTTGCAGTAGAAATATCTATAATACAATCAATCTCTCAAACTGGAGTTTGGGTACATCTGTATGACATATTCAGCTAAGTAGCTTTAAATCTATATTTAAAACTGCTTTCCTGAAACTTTATAGACCCATTTCTTTTCTCCTTTAATTAAGAAATAATCCTTAAAAGTAACCTTTGAACTTGTAACATTAAAGCAGTTGTAATACAATGATACAGACATCTCTGTATTCATTTGCTTGTAGAGACAGATCTATGCACTGTAAATATGTATTATCAAATATCTACAGATAAGCATTTCTTTATTTCACATCAGTAAAGGGAACACATATTTCAACATTCCTTTCTAATATTACTGTTGATGGCCAAATCCCCTATTTGTGTTACAGATTTACTTAAATCAGAACAAAAAGAGAGCTGCATTAAGGTCTGAAAAGTTATGCTCAGATTATGATGGAATCAGACAGATGGGAAACAAGATATTAAAAGCCACAAGGTCAGCAGACAAAGAAAAGAGACAGAATTTCAAAAGATTTTTTTCGAGATAGCACATCAAACATAATTTATTACAATGAGGCCACTGAGTCAATCAATCATTCACATGCAATTTCAACAAGTGTATATGAATAACAAAAGAAGATAGGTAAGTAGAAAGAGAAGAAAATAACATTTTAATTATATTCTTTATTTTCTTCTCCCTCCAATTTTCTGTCTGCTATCCTGCCACATATCTTAACAATGCTTTGACTCTAAGCCAAGTTAATTTATTTCTGTCTCATTCTTTGTTTGCTTTTTCCTGAAGCAGGCATGTAGACTCTTACGAACTTTCAGACTCAGGCGATTTAATGGCATAGGAACTTATTTTATGCTATACTACAGAAGTAATAACACAATTTATAATTTACAGCTTTGTAGGAAAAAATCACTCTAGAAAATTCCATTGCCTTCTGTTGTGCAGAGGCCAATAATCTTCCGTTTACACCTTTTCCATACTTCTGGTGACATGTTAAAAAAATCTTTACATGAGAAAAATGTGAACAGAAGATCACAATCTACATTTGGTGCACAGTATAAAAGGTCTCCTAAAATCACTGATCCTATGCTAGTATTTACCTAATGGCTGATTTTACTGGTTTATGTTTTCTCTTTTCAATGTTGCAATAAATATTTTGATACTGATAACATTTAAGTTTGACTAATTTTGCTTTTGCAGTTATTCTCTATTACCCCATTGAAGCTGCTTCCATGGACTTGTGCATGAAATGACTCTCAGCTCTTGCTCCTTGACTCATTTTTGCATTATCCAAAAAGCCCCAAAAATCCACATCAAAACCCAAAACCTCTATCTCTACCAGGAAACCCCCACTCTTCCAGCTAATTACGCAATTCCTAAACATTGACCCAACTGTTTCAGGATGTGACACTGTACCACAACGAACAGTGGAGTTCTATCAGTTTTTAGACAGGGAATTGTGTTTCAAATTCCTGCAAGAATGAACTGGGCAGCAGGAACCACAGTCTTGTGCAGAGGCAAGAGAGCTGCCAACATTCACGGCAGCCCATCATGCAGGGGTCCAGCACGAAACCACAGCATTCCCAGGAGCTGTCATCAAAGATCACCTTACATACAGGCTTGTAAGGGCCACCCATCTAGACCAAAGCTGAGAGATCTGCAGAAGCTAAAAATCAGTTCAAAAGTGACATACACCTATAGGCAGGGCAGACATTCCCACCTGCAAATACAGAGCAAAGCCACTGCCCACAAAGGAGCAAGATTTTACTGCTTCATCAGTGGTGTCCCTACATCAAGGCAGCAGGTCTGGCCTGCAAAAGTTAACTAAAAAAAGTAAGATTACTATCACATAAGCCAAGGCTTACTATTAAAGAGAATTTTAGAAGAATGTCTGTGGTCATGTTATGAACACTGTGCTCCGGGTAAAAAGTGTTTTCTACTCAGTGACACCGATTTCTTTTAATGCAAAATTCCAGGAAATTATCATGAATTCACCCTTCACAAAAGAAAACTCCTGACACTGAAGTATCAGTAAATGGCATAATCCTACCCACAAGTACAATCTTGTTAAGATAAAATCAAATCTTTAATGACAAATAACTATAATTTTATACAGGTCTCCTATAGTGTCCTGTTTTAGCACGTTCCATCAGACACTTAGGCAGGTATCCAAATCTGTGCCAGCAATCACATGCGGCATGGGGGATTTGCTGATTCAAGTTAGCCACCTGACCAATAGCACACAGCAAATCACAGTCACACAAAAGATGTGCTAGGAGGTGTTAATTGAAGCAGAAACAATTAAAAAAAACCCCAAACTATGCAATAAGAAAATAAAAGGTAATGTATTTGAAAACCTTATCTAGAACATGAATTCTCAGAGGTTAAGATAGATAAAAAGAGCAAAACAGACTTCAAGGTACACAGTTGTGTAAATACTTTTTTTGCCTGAAAATTATGGCTGATAACACTTTTTGTTTTATTTAAAAAAAAGTTTAAACTACATAAATAAACCGAAGTATCTTCAAAAACACAATGCATTTGCATTGCAGAGAACTACTATGTTCAGTGAAATGCAACAACAAAAAAGAACTGATCTACAAATTATTTTTAATGAGCTATTTAGAGCTTATAAAAGACCAGAATGAAAACTTCTGTGCTTCTCACAGCATGGAGATCAGCTCCTGATTAAGATTCAATTAGTATTAACAATAGCAAAGATTGATGCAACTAACAGATGTAGGACTTGTAATTTCAAAAGTATGTGCTATTCAGCACACAGTTTCACGAGTAAGTACATGTTAAATGGACTCCTATCTCTCCTCAGCCTCCAATTAAACAGGCAAACAAACAAACAAAAAATAAACTTCTACACACTCAGATGAACTTTAGGTGGAGGATCAGAAATAAAAATCCTGACCATTGAAGCCATTAGACAGCACTGGCATTAAAGAGAAAAAAGAAACAAAAAAAATTTCTTTTAAATTAACTCCAGTTGAAGAAAGACACATTCTAAAAGGAAGAATAAATTTCATTTTCTTGATTACAATAAAATACTAGTCATTTTTTTTCTGAAAGTGTAAAGAAAGATACTACTGCAATCACTGAAAAAATCTTGTTTCAGCTTCATAATTACACAGGAACATCTCTAAGGAACCTCTTACTTAAAAAAAAACTATTAAGGAGAATATTACTGCTAAAAATACCAAGAACTCCGAAGTTAGTCTGTATACCCTGTGCAAAATCCAAAAACCAAAGGCACTGGGTTTCTCAGGAAGAAAAAAAAAAATAAAAAAGCCTATCAATGTATTTTCCCACAACATGATCCTGGAAACAGATTAATCATTTTAAAAGTAACTTTGAAAACAAATCCCTTTTCTTTTCCATGACACGGAAAATTCAGCCATAACAGTTAAAACTTCGGCAGTGTTCTAACAAATGAAATCAGATGTTGATAACAGACATATCAGACAACTTTAGCTATAAACTTCTACAATTATTTCCTTTAGACTTTATTCTCTCTGAAGAAAGACTATATATGCATTGAAATATTGAAATATTAAAATTGAAATATTGAAATACAGCATTGTGTTCTGTATTTCACACAGCTTTACTAAGTCCAGGCAAAATTCAACTAACAAAAAGTTTATTCTGCTACATTGTATACATTGTATACAGGCTTCTCTAACACTGTAACACATTCTGTGTCTTGATTTTCTAGAGCTGAATGATGGTGATGATCAGGTTGAATAGTCATGGGTAAGAATCAAGAAGGCCAACAGGGCAGACATCATGCTGGCAGTCTTATAGACCACCCAACCAGGATAAAGGGCAGATGGAATATTCTGTGAGCAGCTGGGAGAAGTCTCACAATTGCTATTCCTTGTTCTCTTGAGGGACCTCAACATACTAGATAGATGTCTTGAAAATACAACACAACAAAGAGGAAATAGTCAAGGAGGTCTCTGGAGTGTGTGGAAGATGACTTCCTGATGCACTTGGTGAGTGCCAACTAGGGAAAGGGCCCTCCGGACCTGTTATTTGTGAACAGAGGAGGACTTCTGTGTGGGGGTGGAAGGCTGTCTTGAGCATAGCAATCATGAAACTATAGAATTTTTAATTCTTGCAGAAGGAAGGAGAGGGCAGTCAGGAAAACTGCTACCTTGGAATTCCAGAGGGCAGACTTTGGCCTGTTTAGGAGACTGCTTGAGAGAGTCCCTTGGGAAGAAGTCCTGTAGGACAAAGGAGTCTAGGAAGGCTGTATATTCTACAGGAAGGAACACCTAAAAGTTCAGGCACAGGATCATCATGCCGCATGTGCCCGACAACCAGGGGATCAGGCCCAGCCAGTATAGGTTTATGAAAGGCAGGTCCTGCTTGACCAACCTGATCTTCTATGGCAAGGCAACTCACTTAGTGGATGAGGGAAAGGCTGTGGATGTTGTCTACCTGGACTTTAGTAAAGCCTTTGACATCTTCCCACAGCCTTCTTGTGCTCATGGCTTGGAGGAGTGCACTCTTCGCTCAATAAAAAAACTGGCTGCATGGCTGGGCCTAGAGAGTGGTGGTGAATGGTGCTACATCCAGCTGGTCACTAGTTCCCCAGGGCTCAGTATTTGGGCCAGTTCTGTTTAACATCTTAACAATACATTCAACAAGGTGACTGAATGCACCCTCAGTCAGTTAGCAGACTGCACCAAGTTGGGTGGCAGTGATGATCTGCTGGAGGGTAGGAAGGCTCTGCAGAGGGACCTGGACAGGCTGGATCAATGGGCCAAAGTCACTGGCATGAGGTTCAACAAGAAGCGCTGGATCTTGCACTTGGGTCACAACAACCCCAGGCAGCACTACAGGCTGGGGGCAGAGTGGCTGGAAAGCTGCCCAGAGGAAAAGTAACTGGGGGTGCTGGTCGACAGCAGCTGAACACGAGCCAGTGTGTGCCCAAGCGGCCAAGAAGGCCAATGGCATCCTGGCCTGTATCAAGAATAGTATGGCCAACAGGACCAGGGCAGTGCTCTATAAACAGAACTGGTGCAGTCTCAAATCCTATCTTTGGTTTTGGGCCCCTCACTACCAGAAAGACATTGAGGTGCTGAAGCGCATCCAGAGAAGGGCAATGAAGCTGGTGAAGGATCTGGAGCACAAGTCTTACAAGAAGCAACTGTGGGAGCTTGCATTGTTCAGAGTGGAGAAAAGGAGGCTCGGAGATGACCCGTATTGGTCTCTACAACTTCCTGAAAGGAGGCTGTAGTGAAGTGGGGGGCCAGTCTCTTCTCCCAGGCAACAAGTGATAGGACGAGAGGAAAAGGCCTCTAAACCCAGGAGGTTTCCATTAGATACTAGGAAACAATTTTTCACAAAAAGGGTTGTCAGCTTGCAACAGGCTGCCCAGGGAAGTGGTGGAGTCACTGTATCTGGAGGTATTTAAAAGATACGGCACTTAGGGGCATGCTTTAGTGGTGGACTTGGCAGTGCTGAGTTACCTGATGATCTTAAAGTTCTTTTCCAACCTAAATGATTTTTTTCTATTCTAAAAATAGTAGCTATGTTTGACAGCTGAGAGTGGAAACAAGAAAGCATAAAAATACGATAAAGACAAACAGATTTTGCTCATATAAAATTTAATTACCTGTAAAGACAAGCATCAGAATAACTATAGCAATTTTTCTTCTTGTTTGCAATAGTGTAGTATCCAGAGACTCCAAACTGGATGCTACATACACTTTGTAAAGGATACTACTTTTTTATTTAATCAGTAATAAGGATGCTTATCTATGGAAAGCTGTCAACATCCAAAACAAGCTGTATTAAGGCACTTTTCACTTTTGATCTTATGATTAGGAACAGCACCATTTACAATGAAAATATGCATACATCTAACCATTTACAGGACTCATCTTTTTTGTCTCCACATTTATCAGCATGTGGAGTACTTGCATGGAAAAAAGAACCTTAGGTGTGTTTGTCTACTGACAATGTCATTTTCATCTTATCTGTAGTGAACAAATACAAAAATAAAATATAATACTAATTTCAACAGCTTGTGCTGCAGCAGTGCAAACAGGTAGATTTTTAGACTTTTCATTTGATACATAGGGAGGCACATACAGAAACAACTCATGTCTATTTGGTTGTGTGAGAAATGTGCAAATGTTATCTCCCTATTATCACAGCGAAATCTCCCATTCATTACAGTATTACCTCGGCAGAACAACAATACCTTTAGTTCTAACACTGAAAATCCCTATTCACCACCCATTAAGTACTTAGGTGCTAATGCACTGCAGGGATGACACAAGAAACAAATCCATGCAATTGAATGAAATGTTTGAAATAGGATGTTATACAAGATTATAATTTCTGTGCCTCTGCAGCATTAAGCAATGCCCATAACGCTCTTTTGAGTACTTTAATGCTGTTCACATTGCAGATGTAGTTCATCTACTAAGCTGTTATACAGCATGCAAGTCAGGGAAATATGGTCCAAAGTTCTATTTCACTTGAGTATTACCAATGAGTCTGGAGTCAAAATATGGCACTTCTACATACTGCTTTTTAAATAGTGGCAGCATTGTAAATGATACCCTGAAGAAGGAAGTTATTCTTTAATCCATCTACAAAAATATTTTAAGAAGTACCAGAAAAACCCCAAAATGTTTCATCACAGAGGACACTAGAATAAAAGTAACTTCAAATATATTTTATTTATCAGGGAAATCTAGTACTACAAAATTCATTCAAAGCAAAGCAAGGCATTTTTACAAATAACTGAACTCTGACTAGACACTCACATGGATTGTCACATTTATCCACCCCAGAGTAATGAGGGAACCAGCAAAAGAACTTGTTAAACCACTCTCAATCCTCTACCAGCAGTCCTTGTTAACTGGAGAAGTTCCAGCTGACTGGAAATTAGCAAATGTAAAGTCAATCTACAAGAAGCATCTGAAGGATGATTTAGGGAACTACAGGCCTATCAGCCTGACTGCAGTTCCAACTAAGGTTATGGAACAGATCATCCTGAGTGCCATTACATGGCACATGCAGGACAATCAGGGGATTAAGCCCAGCCAACATGCATTTATGAAAGGCAGGTCCTGCTTGACCAATCTGATCTTCTTCTATGACCAAATGACCCACTTAGTAGATGAGGGAAAGGCTGTGGATATAGTCTAGCTAGGCTACAGTTAAGCATTTGACAGAGTCTCCCACAGCATCCTCTTAGAAAACCTGGCTGCTAATGGCTTGGATGGGTGGACTCTTTGGTAGGTAGAAAGCTGGCTGGATTGCCAGGCCGAGAGAGTTGTGGTGAATGGAATTAAATCCACCTGGTGGTGGGTCACTAGCAGTGTTCCCCAGGGCTCAGTTTTGGGGCTGGTCCCTGTTTAACATCTTTATTGGTGATCCAGACCTGGGGATTCAGGGCACCCTCAGTAAATTTGCAGCAACCACTGAGTTGGGTGGGAGTGTTGATCTGCTCAAGAGTGGGAAGGCTCTGCAGAGAGACCTGGACAGGCTCAATCAATGAGCTGAGGACAACAGCATGAGGGCAAAGGGGAAGTGCTAGGTCCTGCACTTGTGTCCCAGCAAGCCCATGCAGCACTACAAGCCTGGGGAGGAGAGGCTCAAGAGCTGTTTGGCAGAAAGGGACCTGGGGGTGCTTGTTAACAGTTGGCTCAATATGAGCCAGCAGTGTGCCCAGGTGGCCAAGAAGATCAATGGCATCCTGGCCTCTATGAAGAACAGTGCAGCCAGCAGGACCAGGGCAGTGATCACCCTCCTGTACTCGGCACTGGTGAGGCCACACCTCAAGTACTGTGCTCAGTTCTTGGCCTCTCACTCTAGAAAAGACATTGAGGTGCTGGAGCGTGTCCAAGGAAACACAACAAGGCTTGTGAAAGGTCTGGAAAACATGTCTTATGAGGAATGGCTGAGGGAGCTGAGGTTGTTTATTCTCCAGAAGAGGGGACTCAGGAGTGACCTCACTGATCTCTACAACTACCTGAAAGGAGGTTGTAGTGAGGTGCGGACTGGTCTCCTCTGCTGTGCCTGCAGTGAGAGGACCAGAGGAAATCGCCTTAAACTGAGACAGGGGAGATTCAGATTAGATACTAGGAAAAAAATTACAGTGTTAGGGTGGTCAGGGTAGGTATTTGAATAGGTTGCCCAGGGTGGAGTCACCATCCCTGGAGATGTCTAAGAAGTGTCTGGATCTGGGTGATGTGGTTTAGTGGTTTAGGGGTTATAGTGGCAGTTCTGGGTTGACAACTGGACTTCATGACCTTAAGGGTCTCTTTCAACCTTGATGATTCTATGACTTTCAGGCAGTTTAATGGATATCTGTTTTTGAAGTCCTAAACTAGAGTCTGAACACATTTTTTATAGCTTTCACTATAACATAGTAAGTAATAAATTATGACTTTTGGCCTAATCACATGTCACTTTTCTAAAGAGTTTGCAATCTGATTAGCCAAAACCAGTACTGAATACAGAAACAATACTGTGCTGAATACAAAGAGAAATTCTGGCAGCAGGACTTCATCAGACCAAAGGAAGTCATTATTTCAAATGTGTTTTAGCATCATCCTTTACTTCAACTTTTTTTTTTTTAATTATAATCTACAGAGAAATCTTAATGAGAGTTTCCTGAAGTAATCAAACTAAGCAATGTTGAAACCTTAGCTAGAGTTCTATCAGCATACTCAAAAATGCCACACTTGTTAAGGTTTATTAGATTTCCAGAGGTTCAACAGCACATAAAAATCAGCTGTCTTGCTAACTTAAAATTTTCCGTGACATAAAACTGAAACCTCTTCCATCAAGTTACAAGCCTTGTTATTTACGTAAATAAATGGAGCATAATGTGTTGAAAGGCTCTATCCTAATTTGATGAACTTATAGAATGACTTCTGAAAGCTTCTGTGAGTTTAGAAGGTGAGAGTCAGGTGAGATTTTGAGGTACACTAAATGTGTTTGTTCTGCTACTAGTTGCTTAAATCATTCCCCTTTCTTTTCAATTACCCAAGTTATCCTTCTGCTAATACTCAGCATGATTCTGAAATCTGATCTGCTGATAATAAACATCTTGACTCCATTTCCAAGATTACACCCTTATTTAAAGGTCATCTAAATTAAAAACTCATTAAAAGAAATGTCTTCCTTTGTCTTCAAACTCTCTCCCCTACCCACGCCAGGCAGCCATTTTTTTCTTTTTTTAGTAATAAAGGGACATATTTTTTCTATCTCCTTTCTAGTCTTTCTCTAATTAATGACAGAGGCAGATCAACACGGGAAAATGAAGCTGCAACTCATTCAGACTTGGTTTCTTTAGCACAAGAACAATGGTAACAAAGACAGAAAGACACAGAATTTACAGTCAGGTAGCAGTTAAAGAAGAAATGCCCTTGCAATTTGAATACGTACTCTGTTTACAGAGTAAAGAAAGCCACCAAATACAACCAAGATCCAGTTGGAGGATGTTGTACCAATGACTGCATAACTAATCATTAGAAGTCATAACACACATTCCACAGAGGCCAATATTAAATTGAGTTACTGTCATGTTAGTATGGTCTCTGGTCTATTCAATCAAATTCTGGCTGCTTAGAACCCAGAGGGTTAAGTTCTGTTCTTAGTTATACAGCTGTCCGCAATGGAAATTGTCAAGAATACAGGCCAAGAAGTGTTTAAAGTGCAGTGTATGTTTAAAGAAATATTCACATTAATTCAGATTTTGTTATTTTTCCATATGAGAGCTATACAGTGAAAAAGATGACATCTCCATACAGCACATGCTCAATTTTTATTATGATGGAGATCAACAATACAATGTTTTGCAAAGATAATGCTTTATAAGCTTGTAAAAAACCCACTTATTCAAACCATACACAAAACCAAGACAACTGTGTAACAGTCCTCATAGCTGGTCTCCAAAATCACCAGAAGCAGTAACCTCTAAAAAAGACAATTTTCTTTTGGCACTCAGTCAACTCATGGCTCTCAGCACGCGGAGAAGTGACAAGATACAGTCAAGACACCTGAGCAGTATTTAAGTTCCAAGATTGGTACTTCCACACAACTTACTGCTCAGGGATTCTATCATGCCGTGTATGTCCTACAGGCAGTATGCAACTGTGACTAGTTTCACCTATACTCAATAATTGCTAAAAGACATGCCATGAAAGCCCTGAATAGATAGCACTGAAAACACCTTAAACAGATAAGCCTTAAACAGAATGATCTTTGGAAAATGTGATGCAGAAACAAAAACTAATTGTTTCTTACCCTCATCATTCCCTCAGTAAACAAACTGTCAAATTAAGCACAAAAACGAAATAAAGAAAATAATATATACCAATTTTCTAGGTTTTTCTAGAGTCACTTCAATATTGTAAGAAGATTAAGTGTTTGCTACAGCAAATACAAACTAAAACTAACTTACTAATAGTAATTAGAAGCAGAGAAGTGTCTGATGAACAATCATGTTATACAAACAGTATTAACCACATTATCCTGTCTAAGGAATCTGGGAAAAAATATACTTCAAAACTGCAGAAATGTTAAATGTAAAATATTTCTTGCAGATTTTTAATCCAAACGAAACCAACTTATTACAGTATTTGTTGGAGCCTGGTCATAATTAAATACAGGAAGGATATTAAAACTTCCAAGAGATTTTTTTAAGCCACAACAGAAGAAAAGGCACAATTGCATAATTGGAACCAAATCCAAACCCCACTTCCTTCTTATTTACCAGTATCATCTAAAGGACACTATTTAGATGCTGAAAAGTCTGAGGCTGACAACCGTGAATCATCTAAAAGTCAAAAATTTCAAAGGAATCCTATGACATGGGTTAAAAGTTTATAGATGAGAGATATAGAAAGTTTCTGCTCACTGCAAAACCACATCCTGAGTTACCATATCTCTTGTTCAAAAAAATCCTAGAATCCTATTTTGTTGTGGGGAAAGAAATTTTCTTTGGTAGTAATAAGTTTTTAAAACACAAAATAATATTTCTTCAGAGAGAACAGGATCTCACTTATAATTTGGTTCTACACAGATCACAAATACGAAACTAACTTGCCAGTCAGTGGGATAGTTCTTTAAAAAGCTTCAGATCAGTTTTGCTGGCAGTTGAATTCAGTTCAATGCTCTTTGTTATTTGCATGTCTGTGCGGGAAATTAGTATCAAAAGCATTCTCCAGCCCTCCCCTCCACAAAAAAAAAAAATTTAAATCCTCTTGCATTTCTACAAGGCATAAAGAAAAGTCATAGTACGGACACAGATGGACATTTAGATGATGGGGTTTCTGCTATAAAATAAACCAAGCAGTTTTCAAGATTTTCTAATTACCTGAGTGACCTAACCCCTGGGGTTTTTATTCTTTTCTGACACAGTCAACGTCATCAACACTGAAGACCTATGTATTGGCCAGGTTCACAATTTTCAGTTCAGAGGAAGGGATGGACAAAATGTCCAAGCACACTGCTATATTAGCTCAGTGCATTAAATGCTGGCTAAACCAAGAAGTTTCATACAAGACCCTGCTGTCGCAACACTGTCAATAGGATGGTTCAGCACACATAGAAGATTCCTTTTTTTCTCATTACAAATGACTACACTTCAGTGAAACTCATGCTGAAGAAAAAGTTATCACGATGTCTCTGTTTGACCTCTAGATCCTACCATTAATCAACAGCAACAAGAACCTAATAAACTGAAAGTCTAAAACTTTAGGTTCCTTATTTTTTTGGCAGCATCCATGAGAAACTTCAAAAGGTCTTCTTTTTAAACATTCATCACATGAGGAAAAGCTAGCTTTAGATAACTAGTTGGGACACAAAACTAAAATCTCTTTGGAAACATGTATCTTTAAAGACCCTGGTTGTATCACAATAGTTGTCTAAATTCCTTTTAAAAAACCCATTACCATCAGAAGTATTGCAAGAGTAATTTATTTATTTACATTAATTTTCAGATTTGTACTACTTTTTTGTAGTAGAGGCACTCACTCTTAAAGACTTAAAAGTAAGCACCAGTCTTACAAAAGGAAAGAAAATGAACCAACAAACTAGATGTTCTGCCAGAGAGAGATTCAGCTGCAACGTATGTTTCTCTTCATTCATTTTAACACATCTTTTTAATGGGATTGATCACATGTTTTTATTTTTTTTACTTTAGAACCTCATCCATAAATACTTCTTCCAATTTAATAGATTTTCTCATTACAGTCTTGGGCCAACACCCTAAAATTCACTTGGACTGAAGCAACAGGGTTACCTAAAACAAAAGAGCTGTTTTCTGAACAACAGCTTTTACCCATACTCTGTTCCAATATACCAACTAATTTGAATTTAATTTACCCAACACTGAAGTAAATAAAAACATTTATTTTTCAGTGAGACTGTGCATTTATGGAATTACTTCTAAATAACTTTTAGATAACTATAGTTTGATAACAAGCAGGGAAGGGATTAATGTTTAAAAAAACCCCAAAAACTACTAAGCTTTTCCTTGACCATTTGGCATTGCTTCAACTAATCATGTAGAAGACAAACACCACATCACATGCTTCGTTCACTAACATCTATCCAGGTCTTCAATCTCTTTCTTGTGTATGCCAGTGAGTGGCCTAAAGGACAACAATGTGGAAGTTCAGATGGAAATTTTGAAATATAAGAAGACTTCTGTGCATAGACAAATCTACCCTAATCAAGGAAAGAGATTATAAAGACAAATGAGGTAACAAAATAAGCTGAAATAAGAGAGCTACAGAAACACCTAACTTCAACTCTTCTTGCTTTCAGCATTTGATACAAGATCTAATAATAATCAAGAAGCCTTCATTAAAAAAAAAAAGCCAAAAACCAGTGGAACAAGGAATTAAACACACACCCCACCCCCCCCAAATCCCTCTGGAAATTAATAAAAATTATCTTAAGTATTTTTAATAAAATTAGAAATTAAAAAGATCAAGGAGCAGCTGCCATAATATATAACACTACAATACCTTAAATATAAAACCTCCCTACATCTATATATAAAAAAAATATTTAATAAGCATTTAATACATATTTAAAATATTTTTCTAAACTGCTTTTTTTCTAAACATTTTTCCAATACATTTACAACACAACATTTACGAATATATTTGAGTATAATTAAGTTCAGTTCTTACAAAAATTTGTTCTGAAACAAATGAAAAGTTCTTTATTGATTTAAGCAAGGATTTCCCCTCCTTTCTGATTTCAGTAGTTATTCAGACAAAAGCAGTAGGCACTAAAACAAGAGCAACCTCAATCATTAGTCTCAATCATTGTTATCGTGCAATAATATGGATGTCCAACCTCTTGCCAACTTTTAGCACAATGGGCACTGTCATTTCTCAACTGTACTGACAGGTATAATGTGAAGAAAAATACAACTGAATAAAGATGAAAACAGTGGAGCACTGTAGTCACTTTAATTAGGACTACATACAATTTTTATGTACATTTAAAACATAAACAAAAATTCCTCTGTACCATATGCCCAGTTGATACCAGCAAGTACCTACATCAGCAAGACAACATATCGTCTGATCATATGCACCACACACCGATGTCACTTGCTTTTTAGAAATTATAAATAATTGCATCAGTGGTGTTTAAATATTCAAAGAGGAGTTAAAGTTCTCATTATTTGTAGCATATGGTATATCTTGCATGATCAAAACAACTTTGCCTTTAATGCCTAGGAAAAATGCTGCATCTTCTAGACTTTAACTCCCAGAGCCACAAGGCAGCCCTCCCAGATTACATTACTTTGAAACTTGGGTGAAACTTTATTACTCTGGGTGATTTTGCACAAGTTATTCAGTTGCTCTAGAAGTAACATTACCCAGTGCCAAAGCCTTCCTTTCAACATTGATTTCACCAGTTAGGCTTGTCTGTCTCAAATTACTCACTACAGCTGTTACAATCTCAGTGCTATTATAAACCTTGATTAACCTGTGTTTTCAAAGAACATGGCAGTCCTCTGTAAAAAGCGAAAACCAAACTTAGTGCAGTAGTAAGAATAACCGTGTCATATAAAATGACAGGGTGGCAGGTTAAGAGAATGATCACTTATGTCATTACTGTCATTATTATTGTTGTCACTAGTTATATTAACTAATGCACATTAATTTATATCTAAATGGTATTCTTAGGTTCAAACATCTACACAACAAAAAGCAATTTTTTTACAACTCCTACCTGAGTTGACAAGAGGTTGCAGTCAATGTGTAGTCCTTTTCCCGTCTTATACCTCTGAAGTAAACCAGCCATAATTGCTCCATATGTATACAACCCAGTAGCAAGGTCTGTCATTGCTACTCCCGGTCTAACTGGCTCACCATCCTAAAGAAAAAGAAAACACCCCAAAATGAAACAAGACAAACAAAACAATAAACAAAGAAAAAATTAAAAGCAGGAAAACAAGCAGAAACAATACGGTCGTGCAGGGCTGGGATCTTATTGGCTTGACAAAGACATGGTGGAATGGCTCCTGTGACTCGAGTGTTGGAATGGAGGGATACAGGCTCTTTAGGAAGGACAGGCAAAGGAGACAAGGAGGCAGTGACCAGCTGGAGCACATAGAATTTCACTGGGGATGGATGAAGAGCTGACTGAGAGTGCAGGGAGGGCAATTGCAGGTAATGTTTTAATCCTGCTACGCGCATCCATCCAGGGAGATGGAGTGGATGGGGCCCTCTATAGACAGATCGCAGTGGCCTCTCATTCACAAGCCCTGGTCCTCATGGAGGGCTTCAACCACCCCAATATCTGTTGGAGAGACAACAACATAGAACCACATGCTGTAGGAAAAGATCAGGTTCAAGACCATCTAAGGTACCTGAAGGTGCATAAGTACATTGGACCTGATGACATACATCTGCAGGGCTTGAGGGATTTGGCAGTGGGAATGGCTAAGCCACTATCCACCATATTTGAGAAGTCATGGTAGTTCAAAGAAGTTCCCACTGACTGGAAAAAGGGAAACATAACCCTCATATCCAAAAAGGGTAAAAAAGAAGACCCAGAGAACTATGGGCCCACCAGTCTCCTAGTCTCCTCTTCCTATCCAGCAGGATTATGGAGCAGATTCTCCTGGAAGCTATGCTAAGGCACATGGAAAATAAGCAGGTGATTTGTGACAGCCAACATGACTTCACTATGGGCAAATCGTGCCTGACAAATTTAGGGGCTTTCTATCATGGGGTTATAGCAGTAGTATATCCGGAAAGAGTGATGTCATCTACTTGGACTTGTGCAAAGCATTTGACACTGTCCCACGTGACATGCTTGTCTCTAAACTGGCCATTTGGTAGATAAGGAATTGGTTGGATGGTTGCACTCAACTGCAGATAGTGCAAGAAATTAGTATCTTTGATTGAACTGATGTATTAAAACCATCACTGAAAACCATATATTCCTGCAGCATATGCACGAAACTGCCACTTTGTGATGTTGCATACTGCAAATCATGAAGGATTTATTATGCAAAATTTTGTCCCTAATAACATGATGCTTCAACTCACCAATGCAAAAAGAAAAGAGCTAATTGTTAGAGACAAGAGAAGCTAGTGAAGACTGAATTTTATTATGTCTAGAAGCCAAAGGCCTAAACAATTTCCATAGTACGCTGACACAGGTGACCTGTCTGTTTAAAAGGCAGAACCACATTGCTTCGTTCTTTTCACTTCCTTTTTCTCCCTCCTCTTCAGTCCCTCCTCAAGAAAAAGCTCAGTTTTGTATTTTCCAGTATACACACTCCAGGCTTCTAGTAAGAAAACAAAAACAACTTTTTGTTTACACATGTAAATATTGCATATGCAAATACATGCAAATTCGTGACCTTTTAACTGAAGTCACTGAAAAGTTTTGTTCAAATATCCTTTTTCTGTATCCCTTCTCTGGCATCAAGGGAAGAATCTTCATTTGACATGATGTGTTTCAGAACTTCTGTAATCTTTGGCATGATATACATCCCCTCTGAAATCAGTGGCAAAATGAACTTCTAATTTCAGCCCAGCTAGGTTTTTATCATAGGATCTTTCAAGTGCTCCTTCTGAAATAGTCTCCCATTTCCTACTCTGAAAATTTGGAGGTCAGGTGATCAGATTGTCACAGCAGTTCCTTATTTTGAAGTCTTACTCTTTGTTGGTTGTTTTCTTTTTAAATTTTCAAGTTTTGAAGAAAAATAGCAGTGCAAAGCTAATGAGACTGTTCCAGAGCTCTGGCACCTGAGTAAGCCTACCATAGGACAACTTAAAATCAGTATAATTGATAAATAATAACTGTTTGTCAAGTTACCATAAATGTATTTAAACTAATGTAGCATAAATTCAATAAAATTGAATTTACAGAATTATTTTAATTAGCCATGTCTAAACTCCTAAGTATAATTATTGTAATAATAATCTTCTAAATAAGATGCAAGAATTGTTTACTAATAATTATTTAACAAAGAGTGTCTTGGCTTCATGTAAGAAAATTAATCTTCACCATCATTTTTCTTTTGCCCTCCAATAGGATTTACGTAAGTCTGATAACAAGTCATATATAAGTTATTATATTTTTCTTTAAAATTTTTTATTTTATTATCTGTGGGAAACAGAGGAGTAAAAAACTCTACAGGCAATAATGGATTTGATTTACAGCCCTGGAGAGAACTTGGGTTGATGTGATGACAAGATATATAGACCTCAAGCAGAAGAATTATAAACTTGTTTCTAGAGTTATAAGCAAGAAAATGTATTGGGTGATATGGTGGAGGGTTTTAAGTATAGTAGTGTGATTTTATAGTTTAAGTTAAGAATTTAGATGTTATAATAGAAGTATATGGGTGTACATGACCTAGCAAATAATTGGTTGAAAATAGACTCATTGCAGTAAAAAGTACCAAAGGTGATAGGTTATCAAGTCAAAACAAAGTTTCGTGTTAATTGCTTATTGGACCAAAAAGTTATAAATTGCCATGTAACCTTGAAACTCGTGACTATCTTTCATTATGGCAACTTGTTGCTAGCTTCACGGCCTCTGAGACTGATGCGTTGTTTGTTATTTGAAGTAATAAGTTGTGAATAACCATGATAGTCCCATCTCTTTAATAAGAACTCTGACCAGAAGCTGACAATTATCAATTACATTAATAGAGCGATTCTGAAATAAAAGACAGTAAGACAATCTTTTCTACATAAGATGGAAAAGGCTGCTATTTTATTCATATCATGAAATTGACTAAAAATTATAAAATCTGTATAAAATATAACAAAGTTAAAAAAAAATTCTTAGTTACTCTCATTCAAACTGCACTAAGGATTAGTCTGTGACTATCTATAGCCTAGATATCCATAGGATGATATTTAAACTACACAATATTAAGGTGAACACTGCTTTAGGAAGTACTACTTTTTTGAAGAATCTCTTATTTCTTCCTTCTCCAGACTCTACACTAAGCTACTTCAGCTTCCCAATAGAAAACACAACTCAAAGGTTTCAGCTATTTACAACTCTCATTGTACCCAACTCTGGGGAAAAACAAGAAAGTTTATTCTTCACTTTTATATGCATGGGCATACTAAGAAAACTAATTAGCCCATGAGAAGGTTTTTGCTCCTCAGAGCTACCACAGAAAATAAAAGAAAAAACAAAACAAACAAACAAAAAACCCCAAACAAGCAAACAAAAAACCCAAAACCAACCCCCCCAACACAGACACAAAAAAACCCAACCAAAACAAAAAAAATTAACCCATATTATCTGTTGTAAGTAATTAGTCTTTTAAATTGTTCTTTCTTTATTATAGCCACTTCATTACATTCACCGGGTTGAGAAGAAACCAAAAAGACTTCAGATTTTC
Organism: Rhagologus leucostigma; assembly: GCA_013397725.1. Taxonomy (NCBI): domain Eukaryota; kingdom Metazoa; phylum Chordata; class Aves; order Passeriformes; genus Rhagologus; species Rhagologus leucostigma. The sequence goes on from VZTD01000352.1 coordinate 171,364, forward strand.
CAAGCAGGTGTGCTGCAACATTCTTAATTTGAAAACACTTTCCACTGTTTTCAGAGTGTCATTAATTTCACTCTTGAAGGAGACACAACATTTTGAAGATGGAGAAATTGGGATTATTTTAATAAGTGGTTACCTATGAATTCCAGAACCTTCCTCATCAAGTACTAAGCTACCTAATGTTTAAAAGCAAACACGTCCTTTGTTTCAGTAAAAAGTTCACCTTTATTTCTAAAAAAACTTTCACAATTTCCCCTTACAGAACACTCCTACAGACTACTAGCACTATAGTATTTTTAACATGTTGGCTTTGCTTTATCCTAACACTCCACAACCTATAATTCTGAACCAGTCCACACAATTTCTAGCCTTTCTTGGTCTTTCTACCAAGACCCATGACTAGCTGCCATGTCTCACCATTTAATCAGCTTCAATCAGCTCCTGTGCCATAACCCAGTCGTTCTGTGGCAGGATGCACAGGTGTAATGCTGTGAAATGGATTCATTTTATCACTATCCTGCAAAACAAGGGCTATGAAGCTGCTTTACATGAAGGATAAAGCTAAACACACACAGAAATACCTTCCTTTAGACAGAGCTTCTGACAGCACAGCAGTACTTCTCTGTAGCTAAATTATTAAACTATTAATTACTATAGTTGCTATTAATTACATTAGTTACTGTAATGTAAACTATTATACCAGTTACCTGGGCAAAGTAAAGATCTATACAGTATCTTTTATTCAAGCAAATTATTTCAAAAGTGACAAACACCACCACCCCTGTCAGACAAAAATGATATTATTGTTCTGGTAGGAAGACTAAACGTAGCCGTAAGCCAGGGAGAATGTGCCTTAAGCAAACAAAGCTGCCATCCAGCCCCGGGGGTTGGCTTGAACCCTAAATTAGGTGCAGAATCAGGACCTGCCCTTTCCTCATTTGAAAGAATAAAGATTCATACCAGTAGAGCAGACCTTTTGTTTTTAAATCACTGTGCTTCGCTATTGCTCAATCTTATAGTTTACACTTTTATTCCTAATTTTTGCTGTTTGCTAAATTCCTTACAATTTGTCAACATATTCTGGCCCAGATATAGCCACAACATGTTTTAGAAGCTTCCTTGCCTGAGCCTTTTTTTTGCCCTTTGACATTTCTCTTCCCAAACTTACATCAATAATATAAAAATCATCTATTTAAAATGAAAATTGTTTAGAAATGACATGCTAATAAAAGCATTCTAAGTCCAGTAGTCTTTACAGATGTGAAATAATTGTTGAAGCTAATATGAACCAGCGATGGCTGTACTTTTCAACAGCTCTGAGCTATATATACCATATGTATTCTTTCGTTACAGTTTGTTTGGTTTTAGACCAAAGAATGGCCTCCCTAGATTGCAGATTAAATGCTGTCTCATATTCAGTAAAACAAAATGTTTTTTCCCCAAAAAGAACACACCACCATAAAGGTACTTCAAATATTGAAGACCACATGTAATAATCCACTAGGAGATGGAAGGGCATTTGTAACTAAACTGGGTTTCATTTAATTAATTTCAAGTTATTGCGTTGATGAGTCATAGAAATTTTCATCAAGGGGATATTCATCTGGCACTGATATATCTGAATATATTAAGTAACAGCTTTCAGTTCATCAAATATGAAAGTTGAAAGTGGTGTTTAACCAGGAAATATCTATATATTATGTCATCCAGGACAATAAAAGTGTCATCAGTGCAAACTTAGTCCTTTAGCATATTTTAATTTATGTAAAGAAAACCTGAACGTGTCCTGAAGCAACTACTTTCATTCAAAATGGGTTTGTGTTAGCAATTTACACAAAATAGATTCCCCTCATAAACATATTAGAATTTCAGATTTCACAGGTGTGATACACTTCTAATACAGAAGTAATCAAGTACATGCGTAAGAGCTTGAATACCATGCAGGTTTCTGTACACAAAACCATGATTTAAAGACACTACTCTATGGTGTTTGGGTTCGTACAATCAGCAAAAACAACACTAGCACAAATGCAGTTGTTTGTGCCAATAATTTTGCAATATTGCAGAAGTTGTACCTTGATTTCAAGGTTCAGAATATCACTCAGAAGCATTTCAAAGTTATTACCATTAAGTGATACCAGGAAAAAAGAAAGTAAGAAAAAAGCAAGCTGTTAATTTTTTTTCATAGGCAGGAATTTATACTGCTATTGGATCTATACATTTTTGACTATGTCAGATACAGGACAAAATTTTAGTACCCTATTATTAAAATGCTTTCTAAGTAGCTGTAAATATGTATATCTCAATGTAAATATGTATATCTCGATATAAATATGTATACCTCAAAATTAAGCACCTCAGTCATGTATGTAGATGCTTTGTTGCTGCTGCTCAGATTCATTACAATTTGTCTGCTGCATCAGCTGATGCCTCTAAGATCGTCCTGCAAGAACATTCAATGGTTTGTTTACCAAAGAGATGTTTCCAAAGAGTGCTGCTGCACTGATGTTATGCTGATTTATCTATAACTATTGCAATTAAATACAAAACCAATACCACCTCTTATAACTTTTCCTTTTTTTTTCATTTCCAGTTCATAAGAGTGGCCTTTCCTATTTTATTCTAAAAAATAAATCAGAACCTAGTCTACTCATTCAAATTAACTTATTACTTTTAGCACATTAATTCCATGTTATCTGGTCAACAAATAATTTAGGCTTTATCAAAAAAAAACCCAGCATGAAAGAGTAAGATTCTTTTTTCTTCTTTACTTTGGCCACTTTTCTACATGTTGACTGAAACAAGGTTTTCTACTTTTGTTCAGACTTAGTTTTGTGAAATTTTAAACACAATTCAGTCACATGAACAAAAATGTAAGAAAAACATGGACAATTTTACTATTAATAATACTTTGCTATTTTAAAGTAACTTTCAAACAAGCATGCAATATGATTTTACAGCCACTTGGGTAAGTTTTCTCTACAACAGCAAAAAGCACTTTGTTTCTTTGGAGTCATTGACTGCTTAAGTCTTTGAAACAAAACTGTCCCTCTGTACATAAAAAATGGTTTTGAAAAACTGAGGAAATACTACGTAATCAACTTCAAATAAAGAAAAATAAGCAAATTTTAGCATATTTATTTTAATCATGAGAAAGAGTGACTAAGTTTGAATGAATTATTAGAAGCCCCCAGTGAACAGACAAAACCGTTACTGACAATGACTAAATCATTTCTATGATTACATTGCCTCTAGTCTTGGTGAGGTGATGTGAACATCTGGTTTTCCAGTGTAGATCTTAACACAATCTTTTAATAAAATCCATCTTCATAATAGTCACTGAGGACTATTACTTTCATAATATAACTCGCATGCAATTATTCAGTATAACAGTTATTTATTCTGGCATTCACATATCATTGAAAAGCTGTACAAGAGTCCTGTGTTTTTCAATTTTTCAATTGTCTTGGGGTGATGCTATCATGTGTATCCCCTATCATGCTCTATGCCCAAAAAGTAGTAGTGTGCCTTTTCTGTGCCTTTAAACTGAGCTTGAAGAAAAAAAAAAAACCCAGATGAACTTTCCAAAGCAGCTTCTCAAGGACACAGAGATTACACTCCTCAGTGTTTTTTTGCTGACTGTGGAAGGCACGAAGAGAGCACCCTGCTTGCTTTTTCTTCAGCCAGCTGTTTTTTTTTTCCCTCTTGGTGTGAGACGGAGAGCTGAATTTTGTTTCCTGGGACTTTGGTTTTTTACCCTTCTTCTCTTCTGAACTGTTTCAACAACATCAGAACACATCAGGAGAATTTTCTCCCCGAGGCCCGGGGGTGGGCCCACGCCTTCACCGACCAGCTCCGAGGAGGAGAGAGACCACACCTACAGAAGGACTCTGAAATCTTCCCAGGTTTCTCTCTATAGCGGGGGTTTTAATTCATTATTCAGCATTATTATCCTTTTCCTGTGTGTTTGTTAAAATAAATAGTTTTTATCTCTTTCACTTTCCTTCGAGGAAAAATTTCTTTTTTCCCGAACCCTGTGGGGGGGAAGGGTGGTTGCAACCTGGTTTTCTCTCAGGGGCTATATTACCAGATTTTGGCCAAACCGGCACATCAATATACTTTCCTTTATTCATGTTGTACTAACAACATTTGCCCCTTTCTAACAGTTTTTATACCCTTTTATTTGGTATATTTTGAGGTGTGCATGAAGTTTCTGGCATTGTATTGGAAGTATTAACCTCCATTCTACAGACACAATGCAAAATTTAGTTACACTACAGTTACTGTGACCAGTCATTCCTTAGCACATATGTGCATTATGTATTTGAAGGGAAATGCCTGTAAGGACTGCACTCAATTTCATGTCTTCTCATGTTCTGAGATGGGACACACTATAAATACGTACCAAAAACACAGTCTCAAAACACTAGGCACAAGATGTTTCTGCTTACTCAGTCAAAAAATGCTTGATTTTGGTTTTTTTTCCCTAATAAAAAGGACAATTCTGGTAAAAACAGTTGCCAGAAGTACAAACTTCTGATGTTTGCCATTGTTCTCAGTAGAAAACAAGTCTATTGGCAGAATATCAACCCTACAATAGAGTTGTGTCCAGATCATGTGTGGTTAGCTTTCAACAACCTACTCAAACATGAATATCTGCCACTTAAGTACAGGAACTTTATGAATTCCTGGTTTATCTAGAGCATGCAGGTATCGTACTCACAAGATCTGCACTACTGCTTCCAGAGTATCAGGAGTACCACCACAGAACAGTAGCTAGCATTTATAATGCATAGAACAGACTTGTAACACTACCTCACTTAAGAAGGGACATTTGGGGACCACATTCCCTGCATCTGTAGGTGATTCAAGACAGCTTAATTAAACGCTTATTTGACCAGCATTTTTCTGAGGTGAAGACACACGTTCTATGTACCTCTAGAATCCAGATACTAAACTACTGTTATGCTTCCTGCACTGCCACAACGACCAAAGATCTTGGGTATCAGTGGGAATAGCAGCACACAAAGCTTTTCCAGAAATGCATGGCATTTCTCTGCCTATTTGCAGGCAGAATGATTGCCAGCAATCATGACTGTCAAAAACCAGCTTTTGTCAGAGTTATCTAGAGAGCTTCACAACTCTCTCCTTTAAAAAGGGAATATCAATATCCAAGCATCAGTGAGACTTCACACACATAGGTATGGTTCCATCATCCAGCTGTCAACAATGTGTCTACTACAGCTCTGACTACAAGTGGCCATTAGCAGGTTAGCATACATTGTCAGTTTATTCACTGGAGATTTAGGATCTTTCTTTTTTTCTTTAATTTTCTGTTTCTTGAGCATTTTTCTTTACAAGCCTGCAGTGAGATTAAAGTATATAAGCACTAGTATTTTCTTAGATTCCCAAAGATTGGACTCAGGAGGGTTTGCGTAACAGATGTGTTAGCATAGGCTGACTTGTTCCATGCAGCAGAGTCTATGAAATTTTTAAGTTGTGCACTATACCTCATGCCCTGTGATATGCATGAGACCAGAAACAGCAGCAGCAATGGAGTCATATCCACCTCTCTGAACCACTGGACCAGTCTGACCATAACCTAAAAGAGAAACAGAATAATTAGTAATTCAATCAATGACAAGTACATCATGAACTGTTATTTCTCTTCAGTTTTTGTTAACAAGCTGACCAGATTGTACAGCCAGTGAATGCTATTGTATTTATTCCTACACACTTTTAAGAGTAAAGTTGGATTTATCCTCTGTGCGTTGAGGATGTGTTTGATCTTAATTCTAGACAGACTTGTATCCCCGCTACGTTTCATTCCTTTCGGATAAAATTTCCTTTTCAATTCACTGTGTCAGCTAAGGTTGGACTCAGATGTTATTTCAGAGAATCTGCAGTATCTCTACAGGCCTACAATTGCTGTCCAACAGGGCCCATCTTGCCTGTGTTATCTCCACTCTGCCGTAAGGATACCTTGAATACCCCAAACCCATGACTAAAGTCATGACTCTATGGTTTAGACACTTGACTTGTTCCCCCCTCATTTCTGTTACTTTATTCCACATTTTCAAAAGAAAACATTGTTTACAAGAGATGGCAAGGTTTTAGCAAGTATGTACAATCTGTTTGCCAAGAGTTAGCACCAATGAAATTCAAAGTACTGAGAATTTTTACAGAACTACATAAATACAGTTTTGTTCATCCGTAGAATTAACTTAAAATAAACAGCTGTAGCCAGAAAACTGCTGTCTTATTTTTCTTTACTATAGTTACCATGTTCTTCTAACAACAACCACAAAATCTTCCAGTTGAGGAGGTCTTGCACAAGCAGCTGAGGAGGTCACTGGAACCAGTGACCACCATCACAGAGGGTAGAAGTCAACAGGGAAGGAGCAACATATTTGATCAATGGTTTCTATTAGTTCTAATAATGACAGAGCCCTCAAAACTCAGATTTAAGACTTGTCCTCCTCAAAGAGGAAGGACATTTGAAGCTATTCTCATGCTTTCTTCTCAGATATGTCTAAGAGAAATCCCTTGGTTACAGGAGCAGTTAGGAGATATTTGTCACAGACAAGATTCCTAATTTAACTGTAGTTTTAAATCAACATTTCTGTTTTATTTTAACCTGTGAGGACAGTATTAGAATTATATTATATCAACATATACTGCAAGATAAAAATCCCTGAATCTCCTAGATTCCTTTTCATTATTCTCCTGGAATAATCTTCTCTATATACAGACAGTCCATTCAGCGGACATGACAGTCTAAATATTGGCCTTGTGAATTAAAGCAGACAATTAAAAATCATTTTTCATTGAGATAATCTACCTCAGTTCCTCCACTTGGACTGATGCTATTAGGTGCATAATTCATAAATTACTCCCAATGTATAGTGCAAGAGAATTATGATCACTGCAAACTGTGTTACTCCAATTGATAAATCATACCAAGCAAAACAATATCCACTTACCACACAGATTTCCCTACTATACTACAAACTATCTCAATTGCCTGATCTTTTTCTGGAGACATGAGATGCACGTTGTGAAAAGCTATGGAGGAATTCAACTTCTACACTCAGTGTCACAGGGAATATCAGAATACTACAGCCGACCCACTGACTTTATCAATGTAGCCTCAAAACAAACATTTTGCAAGAAAAAAGTCAACACTTTTCTTATGGTCAAATTTGTGTCACTACTCACAAGAGACAAAAAAATCTACCAGTTTACCCAGCTTTATTCGAAATCTGACAACAGCCAACTTTGAGATCCCAAAGAGAACTCGTGGCATTTCCTTTCACATTTACACTCTTAAGTTTACAGCAAAGAACAGTGTATTCAAATATAAGAGGACTAGCAAATAAAATATACTGGATCCACCCAAAAATGTTCCAAAGAGCTCTAACTAGGCATATACCATTATCTCATTGGAATGAACTGTAGAATTAAAACCAGTTAAGTTTGTGGGGCCACTTCAAAAACAAAATCTTGCTCAATAAAAAAAGTACTCAAAACAACTTTAATTGAATAGTGAAAAGCATATTGAGGTAAGTGAGAAACTACGTACTGGCCTCAATTATTAACAAAGAAAAGATATCTCAACACATCTACTCACACAAATGCTTTCATAAACAGCAAACATCTGAAAATTAAACATTTAGTATGTAGACAGAAAAACTATACAACGTTTTGCAATGTCCTTCTGGTATGGACAAACATCCATCCCTCAAACACTGAATTCAGGAAAGGTGACAGGCAACAAGACCTGCATTTTTCTAGAGGAGTTTCAGAAATAAAATCTTTTAACTCCTTTTCACACATTATAACAGCCAGGTTTCAAAATAAAAGCTATTATTTAATGGCTTTCTGGTTAAAATTAGAACTTCTATGGAGTGTTTAATTAGTCTTCATAGGTCACAATGGATTAAAAAGAAAAAATACATAATTCTGCCTTTGATCTGAATTCTGAGTGGACAAAGCTACTGTGGGGACAAAAATCTGTTGTCATTGGAAATGGTTTGCCCCAGGAGATATGGATATACAAGATTCCTGGAGAAAAAAGTAGAGTTAAGCAAGAAACAGCTATTGCTAAAAATGAAAGATCTCATTATCCAGACAAAAATCAAAGGCTGAACATTATTATTATTTCTGTAAACAACGCAGGTCAATGTAGCAACCCAGTGCAGATGTTTTAGAAATAACGATGAACACATACACAAAAAGCTTGAAGAAGAGTCCAAAATTACATTCAGAAAATATTCAGCCTGGTACCTAGATTTTACAGTAACTGTAATATATAAACATACATACATATGTATAGATATGTACATATATCTGTGTACAGATATATAAATATATAAAATAACTCCTTAAAGATAAAAATGCCACCTAAAGTTTATGTTTGTCCAAATACTCTGTGTTCTCTCATATTTAATTCAGTATGAAAAGCATAGATTTGCAATTACACCCTCAAACCTAAATATAGGCTCCTGTTGAATAAAATGTGGCTGGTGGTTTAAAGTTTAGACACAATGAAAAATACTTCAGGGTAAAAAGATAATCCAGTTGAATACAGAGAGAATAGATTTAACACTGATGGTCTCAGAAGGTAAGATAAGGCAATTGATTACACTCCTGCTCCCCTTTAGTGGAGTTTATCACCGTAAGCTACAGTCAATATTTAAATAGTCTCTACCAATAAAGAATTTTTTTTAGACCCTTAAGTCCAGTGAAGGTATTTTTATTTTGGGGAATATATTTCAGAGAGACAAAAGAATTTAAAATTTAATTTAATAAAATGAAATGTCTTGTAAATCATTTCAGCTTGACAGGCAGCTGCCTAGATTCTAAATCTTATGTAAAGCTTTAGATTTGTGTAAAACAGAATCTGCAGGGAACAAAAGAAAGTTGCACCACACTAAACCCCTATTCAACTCCCAAAATCCCTATTCTATACCTTGCAGTAGGAAGACATGATTTCTTCTGATACCTGTCACATCCTCATGTGCCTAGAAATCAAAATCATTGAAGTATGAGCCCGTGTTCTCTACTTCAAAATGTGCATCAGTTTCACAATCAAACTGAGTACAAGACAATAACCCCGGGTTAGATCTCCAAGTGCTTCCTAAAAATTGTCATTGTCAAAGCATTATTTAATCTGCATAGCAAGCTTTTGAAATTGCCACAAACAGAGAATCACACAGAATCACAGAATGGGTGGGGTTGGAAGGGACCACAGTGGGCCATCTTGTCCAACCTCCCTGCTTAAGCAGGGTCATCCTAGAGCACATGGCACAGGATTGTGTCCTGATGGTTCTTGAATATCTGCAGTGAGGGAGACTCAACACGCTTTCTGGACAATTTTTTCCAGTGCTTGGTCACCAGCACAGTAAAGAACTTGTTCCTCATATTCAGGGGGAACTTCCTGTGTATCGATTTCTTCCCATTGCCTCGTGTCCTGTCGCTTGGCACCATCTAGAGACTGGCTTCATCCTCTTGGCACCCCCCCTCAGGTGCTTAGACACATTGATGAAATCCCTTCTCAGTCATCTCTTCTTGAGTCTGAACAGGCCCAGCTCTCTCAGCCTGTCCTTGTAAGGGAGATTTTCCAGTCCCTTAATCACCTTTACAGCCCTCCAATGGACCTGCTCCAGGAGCTCCATGTCACTCTTTTGCTGAGGAGCCCAGAACTGGACACACCACTTCAGATGTGGCCTCACCAGGGCTGAGTAGAGAGTCAGGATCACCTGTCTCCACCTGCTGGCAATGCTCTTCCTAAAGCACCTGAGGATATCACTGGCCTTCTTGGCCACAAGGGCTCACTGCTGGCTCTTGGACAGCTTGTTGTCCACCAGGACCCACAGGTCCTTCTCCGCAGAGCTGCTTTCCAGCAGTTTGGCCCCCAGCCTGTACTGGTGCAGGGGGTTATTCTTCCCCAGGCGCAGGACCCTGCAATTGCCTTTGTTGAATTTTAGACACAATTTCTTTTCTGCCCATCTCTCAGTCTTCCAGTTCTTCTCTCCCATCTCTGTCAAGGCCATTTTGAAGACCATTTTGAAGCCCTCTGGGGTCTCAGCCACTCCTCCCAGCCTTGTGTTGCCAGTGAACTTGCTGAGGAGACATCTGCCCCTTCACCCAAGTCACTGATGAACAAGTTAAACAATACTGGGGGCCGAGTACTGAACCTTGGGGACACCACAAGTGACAGGCCTCCAGCTAGACCCTGTGCCACTGATTACAACCACTAAAGGACTATTTATTTATTCAGCATAGTCACACCTAAATCTTCCTGTTCTGACCCTGCAGCCAAGTCTATCCTCTACATAAGAAAGTGTAGAAACCTTTGAAGCTTTTTGTGAGCAAGAAAAATTAACCGGGTATGAGAAGTATGAAAGAAGTGGCACTGGCTACTTTGTGTCAGCTTAAGGGAAACATGGGCCTTTAGTGGAGGTATTTACAAAGCAAATGCCGCAGCTTTCCACCAGCCATCCTGTACCCTTGGCTCAAACAAGAATGAAGAAAGAAACTTTAACCACTTGGAAAGTTCTGAAAAACAGAGGATGCTAAATAGAGCTAGTAAAGATACATTTGCATCTGAAAAGTTTTAAAGAATTTTCTTAACCAAGATCTCCACAATCACTCTTTGTTAGTCTGCAGCATAACATAGTGTATGAATATTCAAAATGAGACATGCTTAATGTGACACGAAAAATATCGATATCTCGCTGTTCCTGCACCTACTTTTCTTTTAATATTTGGGTAAATATGACAATTAAAGTTTTATAAAATAAGGTGGCTAATATGTAATAATGCAGCTCACAGCTGTTCTAAAATGTCTCCAGCTGTTTGATGGCCAAACCTTTGATATGGAGCAACAAGAGAAGACTTAAGATGCCTAAAAATATTTATCTAGCAAAACTGAAAAATAATCATATCAAGATCAACAGTAAATTATAATAGCACTAAGATATTCATCACTAGCTGGGAGCATTACAGAAGTAACTTTATGCAAGACACTAGTTGCAGCTGACTGAAGATTAATTTGGTAAAATTAATTGAAGCATATAAATTTCCTGTGAATATTGGCAATATATACACATTCCAATTACATCTAAGATTGAGATTTCTGCTATTATCTGATTAAACTATTATCTGATTAAATTACATTGGTATTAATACACCACAATTCCTGACAAGTGGAAAGATTAAAAGTATTTCTTTCTCCCAGATTTTTCTAGTTAAATCAGACATACACATTTGAAAAAAAAAAAGAAAGACATTCTTCAATGGGAACTAAATCTTACCTACTTCTCTAGGGTTGTTGTGACATCCCTCTGTAATGAAAGGGGGCCAATTATTCTGAAACATGGAAGTTACTTCTAACATAACCAAGTTTATAGTTCTGGGCTTAGTGTGCAGGAGCCATGTGATGGCACTCAAGGTTTGGAACATAGCACAGGAAAAATTATAATATTTTCAGGCATCATATGGGACAAAAGTTTGAGGGAAAAAATAACATGTCATAACAAACTACTGCTAGTTTATCCACTTTAAAATGGTCAATATATTTATCACATAACAGAGACATAATTTGCTTTACAATCTGCTCTAAATGATTCTGTTCTGAGACACAGAAATAAATATTATGAAGTGAGAAAGGTCAGGCTGAAGATTAAGAAGAAAGTAATAACAGTTAAAGTTGCTGGACTGCACAAAAGTGTTACTACCTAAATTGCCAAATGCTCAAAAATGTCACACTAAATTTAAAAATGCTAGCCAAAAAACCCAACCCAAACCTGTTTTCTGAAAGAACTCTGTGAAAAAACAGCCTAATGTGGCCTTACAGGTTTAGCTTTCTAATACCATGTCAGCTACAACATAGCTTTATTTCATTTTTGCCAGATGACTGTGGGATTTTTAGATACATTTGTGTCAGACATTCTTCATAAATTTTAAGAAAGCAGGCAAACCAATTGAACAACTTCGTCGCAGACAAAGTTTCATGTGTCTGTAGATTCTATGCTATTCCAAGATGTGTACTGAACACACATTTGGACACCCGATTTCCTTGCCTAGGAGCTACTGATGATATGATGACAGAACTCCTAACATGTATAAAAAACCAATTCATTTTGGCTAAGAGCTGCCTGAAAGCATCTGGGATAAACAGGCACTAATGTGTTGCAATATCATCACTTTAAGGACAATCCCTCTAAAAGAAGCAATTTTACATAAGTTAGTTTCGATTTATTTGGGATTTTTATGAAGATTAACAAAAGTGTTTCTACATTTCTAAGCTTGTTGTGCATTTGATTTGTATTTAATGAAATTTAACAGCCCAGGATAGTGGGTCACAAACAGTTTTCACCTTCAAAAAAACAACTGAGAAAGAAGTAAATGTCACAAAATTACTGAAAGCACAGAAACTGGAAAGGGGGAATGAAAACTCATTCAACACCTGAAATTGCAACTCTCACTTTTTCCATACAATGTGCTTTCAAGGTAATGATGGCCTCATAATTAAATCTACAGGACAGCCTGAGTATGACTTTCTGTGCCATAAAAAGAAAGGTCAGCATTTCTCATTATGACCTGTGTTCAAAATATTTGTATCGCATACTAGAGAAAACCAAAAGCCATAATTTCTGCACTTCTTCATGATTAGATAGCATGATAAAACTTTATAAGGTCAAATATAAAACACATTGTACTAAAAGGACAGTAAAAACCAACACGGAGACATGTTGTCAACACAGACCAATTCCCTGCAGTTCAATTTCCACATGACAAATGACATTACAAAGTCAGGCTGTATAGGATATTCTGAGCAAAACATAGAAAAATATGTTCAACATAGACATTTCTACAAATAGGAACTAAACACTGTCACAAATTCAATCCAGATAGATGGCTATCCCTGCTGAATAACAAATTAATGAGAAACACCTTTTGGCTTGTTCTATTGCCAAAAGAAAATATTCAGTTAAAGACAGCTTACATCTTTACTTAATAAAGATTAATGAAACAAGCAGAAGAACACAAGCAATTCTCTGCGATGACAAAAGCCAAAGTCTAACAGACGCATTTTATGAAACTTTGCAGTGCCAGAGCTGCCAAATGCGTTAGCAAAACGAGTAACGACTTTCGGAAAATGCTTGCCATGTGTTGGTCAGAAGGAAAGGAAGTACAACTTCCTGAATAGGCAGGCTTACAGGAGATCAGAACAGATACAAGAAAGGTGAAGTCAGAGCAAACTGTCAAGAGAGATGAAAGGATATTAAAAAAAAATAAGCCTGAGGTCAGCAAGCATAAAATCTGACCAATCTGATAAAAACATTTCATTTCCCAATTGATGATTGCAAATGTGTATTTATTGCTTTTACACATGTTGATTTAGACATTCTAACCCTGTCTTTTGAACAAAATCAGGTGTTATAAGTTGGAAGGCAAAGATAAAACAAAATTGTTAAATCAAATACAAAACTCTATGATAAGATTTAGCTACTGAAAGACTAGAAGAGGACAAACAACAGCCTCTGCCAGTTGTCCAACTCCATTCAATTTGCATGTGATCTGGGTACCCAACCTCACATAACTCCTCTTAAGGCACCAACCACACTTCTGGGACACAGCCACAGACCATTTCAAACAACACAAGCTTGGTTTTCAAAAGGCTTTTAATCAGGCCTGCAAACTTCTAGGCCATATTTTCCAGCTTTATAACGTGCCAAATATAAGTTACAAGAAAGCAGTCCTTCCTTCCATAGCTCAAACTGTAATTACTCAAGAGATGTTGCTATCACTTTCTTTTGCTAAATCAGCAAAAGTTTAACTTGTCACTCTGAATTTCAAGGCAGAAGCAGCTTCCCAGTCTAAGTGGGGTCACTCTTCTACATGATCCAAGAAATGAAATGCGTCATGCTTACTATTTTCCGAAAACAAAATTTCAATTAAAAGCTTTTAGATGACACTGAGATTAGGTACTCAAACTTTATTCCCCACCTTAAAGGAGGCTGATAGACACTCAAATTCCCCATCGCTGTTTTGGGTTTACACAAATATTCCCAGCTGAACACTCTTAAAAGTAACAACTCACTCCTTGTTCCATGCTTGGTACAGATACAGCTGATCTTAGGACTACAAATATTTATATAGGGAAAGATAATACTAAAATAGTGAAGTCAATTACTACCAGCAGTGCAGCAATGGCATTTCCCCAGAACATCTAGGTTGCAAAACTTGCACAGAAATTAGTTAAATACTGAGGTGAGCTGTCTGTCCTAATCTCTGTGTGTCCTCACCTACTTTGCTAGGACTGTTCTACCAACCCAACTCTGCCACATTATTACTACTAAGGTAAGGGAGCAAATATTTGTGAGAAATATCTGGCTAATCTGGAAATCAGTCAGGAGTCAACAGACAGACACCAGACTTCAGCTCAACAGATATTAATAATCTTGCTACTTCTTATAGTGAAAAAAATCATGTAAAATTAAGAAGTACTGGCCAGGTGTATTTTCTATGAATATTTATGATGCTATGGCCAAGTAGTTCAGTGCCAGGATAGCCTCACAGAAGTCTTCCGAAAAGGACATGATTATCTATGACCCCATGACAGAAATGTAAAGTAATTACTTAATTACATAATTATTTCTCATCTGAAACAGATGACATTCATTCTAAAGTGGATTATCACCTAAACAGACATCCATTTGTTGTGACTGTACATAGTTACATTGACGGACAAATCTGTGCAGCAGTGTCCAATGAAGGACCTGACCTTGACCAAGCACTTCCCCTGAGGGTTGCAGGCCCATGGCTGAGAATGCATACTATGACCCTGACTTCTCCCTCTAAGATCAAATACATAGTCCCTCAGGGGCAGAAGTTGGAAAAGTGTATCAAATGAACTCAAAATCAGCATGTAATTGTTTTTTAAACTTTCCAAACATTCCTCAAAAATTTTCAAGATAAATCTATAAAGTTTAATTCCCAAAGAGGATTAAGTCATATGGAATGCAACATATTCTTAGAATTCCAGGCTGTCATTTCAACCCTTTCAATAACTTCAGTGATATGTTTTGAGCCTGATTTTAGTTTTCTTTAGTCTACACACACAAAATACGTAAACAGAAGAGATATGATAGAATACATGGTCTGGAAGTGAAGATATTTACACTTTTCAGTTTTAATCTTAAAAGAAGTTCAATTCATTAACAAATTCATTCCCATATATTTTAAGATCATGACTTTAATTTGACAGAAATAAAAGAAACTGACAAACAATCACATATTATATGTTCTGAGCAGGCACATGATATATAGCACCCCTTATTATTGTTCAAAGAATATAGTTTTATATGGATAAGCACCTCACAGTTCCATAAAATAATTTTTAAAGATGTAGTCTTGTAAAAGAGGTTACAGAATTTTGGCCTTCTATTTTCCTCTTGAAATGGTGGTCAGGTCACTGTAAGACACAATCACAGTGGCACTAGTTACCCCAATCCTGACTTTGCAATACCCACAAGGACTCTACTTCTGGAAAAGAAAGCCAACCTCTCTGTTAGAAAGCTATTCTAAATGTTTAATAGGAATCTTTTCTTGCAGAAATTTTAACACTTACTTCTTTTCCTATGTATAACAGGTTATTCTTTTCTCTTTACAAGAGCTTTTACTTACTAGAAGACTGTTATCCACAAACCTATTCTCATTACACCCTTACTTCACAGTAACATTCACTACTTCCTATGTCAAAGTTTTCTCTACAAGACAGCTTGCAGATCAGTGGGTTTCAGCTGTTGGCATAAACACTGGCATACAAAATGCTTTTAATGATCAGGTACACGGAAAAGTGTCAGATACTGCCACCATTTTGGTTTCTAAAAATGACAAAAACCAGGCTATTTTTCAATAGTTTGTGTCTTCTACAGCCAAAACTGTTTTCTTTCTGTTTGCTAGCTACTGTGTTATTTTATAACAGTGTTTTATTTTATAACAGTATTCTAAAAACACAAGTAATGAAAACCATATGCTTACTGGGAAACATTTTCAGGTCAACAGCAGCTACTTACAGTCTTCCTACAAATCTAACAACACCCACAGACAATACCGAGAAAGGGCACAACAAAGACACTGGATCTTTTCACCATTTTAATTAGTTATATTTGTTTCTTTGGTGAAATCACAAAACCTCACCATTTGAAACAACGAAACAAACCAAACAAAGAAAAACTCCTGCAATCTTCATGAAATTCATCAGGCAAGGAAAAAAGATTAACAAAACAAGATAAAGCAGATAAGAATGCTATTAGACAGGAGATTCCCCAAAACATAATTCATTTGGAAACAAGCAGAGAAATCTTTAGTAATAACAAACAAAATATTTCATTATCTTTTGTTGTGTCTTCTCTTTAGACTATTACAACTCAAACACAATAAATACTGCTTTACAAAAGCCTGCTGCATGGCTTCTGAAGATGCCTAAAGTCTTCCAGCTTTATTTCTGTTAACTTAGCTAGGCACCAGTCCAAGCATAATAGCTACTGAAAAATAAACATTAAACCATCAGTAAGTGTCTTCACAGTTGTACTGTGCTGTTCATATCCAGGATTTTCAGTGTCTAATCTGGTTTCATTCACTGTAAACTAACCCAGTGTTAAATCTTACAACTCCCAGGCTCTCTGTCTGATATGGTATTCTTCATTAGGACAGAGTCCAAAATTCTGAAGTTTTTGATTTTATACAAAATACTGCTACTTAGATGGAAGAACAAGCAATAGCGTGAGAAGGCATAAGAAAAACATTACTTCCATGCACTGCTGAAAGTCAATACTTAATTTTAAAGCAAGGAGGAATTATGACTGGTTCATTAAATTTTGTATATGCTTCATATGGAACAAAGAATGGGAACACAGTGTTTCAGAACAGCACTCGTTTTCAACTGTTTCTTGTTCCTAAATTCACAGTATTTTGGACATTCAGGCTATGTGTGACTGAAAAAATAATAGTGGAAAAAACAGCTAAGCCCTCCTGCTATGCTAAATGCCAGTGCAAAAGGATAGCTCAACCATTTACAGGAAAAAAAATTTAATGCACTCTAGCTGCTGCTGGTGTGTTGATGACAGAAGCAGCAAAAAATCAAAGACTTAATGTCACTCAGCTAAAACACCCACCTTCCTGAAGGTGTACAGCAGATCTGAATCCTGCAAGGATATCATTCCAACCAACAGAAAAGGGATTCTCTCAGCTTCCATATGTTTTTCAGTAACCATTTTTCCAATGTGCCACCTCTCAGCCTCGATCCTTTTCCTACTTGTTTGTATTACTGATACACTTTGAAAGGTTGGTCTGTGTCAATGCCAGAGCCCTTTAGTATTTTAGAAGCACTGGCAAAATCCTGCAAATATAGGGCAAATGCAGCTTTCCAGACCAACTTGCACTTCATACTAAAATGCAAAACCATTTACAGAGAAATGTCTCCAAGCAGAACAATTTTACCAGCAAAAGTTTTGTCAATATAATAATGTATTTGCTAATGGCTTCTGCCAAAACAACTAAACCAGTCAGCATTAGCACCTCTTCACAATCCTGTCCAGCACAGCTGTGCTGACAGAAGCCTGTTGTATAGAAAACAGCCTCTTGCTCAGTTCCAAAAAGTTTGTCAACCAGCTGAATTTTACAGAATCCTCCTCTTTCGAACAGACTTGTTTTGGCCTATGCTGATTTTGCAAGCAGTAGAGAAAAACATATAAACCCACCAGCAACAAGAATGTGTCTTAAGGAGGAAAATTAACCTTTGGTTCTGCATCTCAACACAGCATAACTACATTAATCCTGTAGAAGGAGATATCTTGAAGTTTGGTTTTATGGTAAAACACCCTAAAAATGCAGCTTTGTAATACTTATATGTCAGTCACTCTGGAATTGAATACACATTTTTGTGTATAACACAGGCTAAAAAAAACACTGTTGCCATCATCAGTAGAAAAGCATAAACTCCAAACTCAAGTCCATTTTGTTTCTCCTCCAAGAAGAGCTACCAAGCTTAATTGCTCTGCAAAACACCTCAGTCAAACCTTGCTTGTTCACATTTCACTCTGCAACCTCTTGGCCACTCATGTTGTCCAAAGGGGCTGTAAAAGCATATTTAAAGGGGTTTAAGCCTAGAGCAGCACAGAAATATGAAAACAAATGGCGACTCGAGACCAGCTAGTTGCATATTCTGTCTCCAGAAACGGAGAAAGATAGATGACAACATGAAGAGGATAAGCCTAATACTACTCTTGAGTACCATCCCAGGTTCCAACAGTTTGCAGCTGATAGTCTTCCTGATTAAGGAGATAAAGTTAATCAAAATTTCCCAAATCAACTTCTTAGGGGTAAGATACACAGAAAAGCTTTGCAATTTTCAGGCACGTTAGGTACGCACACTTGGAACTTACCTAATCACAACATAAGCAAAAAAATAAACCAAAAAGAAAACTAAATACTTCGAAAAACATTATAATACTTTTAACACACAGTGCCAAAAAATTCAAATCCTATGAATCAGGCTTTTAAAACATATGGTTCTTAAAAAGAAATATAAAAAATATGTGAACAATAAAAGTAGAAGCAATTCAAAGTAGTCCCATTATTTGTCATCTGTTTGCAAGTCTGATGAGAAGCAGAATCATTGTTTCCCAGTTTTCATCAGAATCATTAGGATTTTTTTTTCAGTAAAAGTAGAAATCAACACAAAATAACCCAACTCTTTATGAAGAAAAAATACCGAATATGGTACTAAGCCCAGTAAAGAGAAAAAATAACCCTGGGTCTAATAGACCTATTTAATGCTTTTTATTTTTGTCTAGAAAAGCATGAGGTAAACATCTCCTGGCAGATGGATCACCTTTGATACAAAACAAACAACTAGAAAGATTTAGGAGATCTTCAAAAGCAGCAGAAATTAAGATCAAATTCTTTATACACTCTCAGAAGGTACGCCCTGTTTGTATTCGTAGAATAGTAATTGACACCGTGAGCTAAGAATAGAAATTAAAAGCTCCCATTGGTCCACCTCATTTAATTCTGAATACAGCAGTCAACTGTGGAAGGCTATAACAATATTTGCTCTATTTTATATATAAATAACATTTACAATAATTAAATTTCATGTGTTTAGCATTGCAGTTTATACCCCATATACTAAGTACTTTACCCTGGGAAGAAATACTGGCCACAAAGTGCCAATCCTAAGCCAGCAGACTATTTTGGAATGGGTCTCGTGCCAAGCACAAGGTTTGGGACTTCACAGGTTACTTTCTAAAGACAGAGTAAAGGAGAGGCACAAAACTATCTAAACACTTACTGCCAAAATGAAGCAAGTCCTTAAAACATGATACTTAAGGGCAATTTTCAGAAGCAGCAGCTGTAGTACTGCCTCACTTTAAATCAATGGATATCTATTTCCAGAACTTCCTTCCTAAAGTTTTGCACGTACACAAATGATCTTTTGATCCTAAAAAAGTACTGTGAATAAATCAACAGTACATACTGCTACACCATGATAAATGGCTCAACCATTTAGGCCACAAAAGCAATGCAGCTATAATACTTGAGGTCCAATTTACCACACTGGTTTTTGTTTCTTAGTGTTTTTAGTAGAAAGTGTTTTAGTGCTAGTGTTCTTAGTAGAAAACTAGTGTTTTCTAGTGTTTTTTACAACACTATTAAGTGATGTAAATGTAGTCTGACTGGCCTCAAAAGTTCCTTTTTGTAGAGGAAAGAAGCTACATAAACAGATCAAAGCAGTTCTCTCAGGGAATTTACCAGCAGAACTATGTGCCACCTAAAACCACCACTGATACACCAATGTGCTGCTGTGGTCATTGATTCCTTTCTTAGAAACAAAAATTGTTTCTTCATTCACGATAACAAGTGACTTCTGTCTTTTTCTGAGTTGTAGGGAAAAAGTACTTTCTTGACATCATTGAAGTAGTATTTGGATATATACATTTCTGCCAATTAATTTCTGCACATAAGCAATCACTTTGCCTCTTCACACTGAAGTTTTGTAGTTTGATGGCTCAGCCAAAAGGAAAAACTGACACAACTTAAATACTCAAATGGCATAGGACTAGTTTTTCAGACCAAGGCACAAATCTGTTTGGATGTCTAGAAAGAAATCAGGTCTCTTAAACTTATGAGATAATACAAAACTCTACCTCTTCCATATTAAGGTTTTTTTTAAATATTAAATTGTTGGAATTCTGCTTGCAAACACTGTATAATAAAAATAGAGATTAATATTGTCTCATCAGTTTCTTTAGTTGCTTTATTTATATGGTGACGGTGTGGAAAGCATGATAGTTTGAAAAACTGTTCTACTGCCTGGAAGCATAAGGGGAACCAGCTCCTTGGCTTTGATTTACATCAAGCAAACTTTCAGTCATAACAATTAACTTCTTTATGAGGCTATGGCTTTACAATATTTAACACTTGTACTATATAAGTTAAAACTGTTCCAAATTCTTGCATAAATTCATATTTAGAATTAATATAGTCTTAAAAGCTTCAATCTATTTGCTCATTTATTGATGGCCACCTCAGGTATCAGAGTAATTACACATGAGATGGCATAATAAACTATTAGAGCTCCTGCTGTATGCCATAAAGCCTGTTCTTTACTGCACGAGGAATCTGCAGAAATATGCAGTTTACACTGAGAATTACAAAGCAGCCTATTGGTGCAGGGCAGAAAAGCACCGAAGTATTCAATACCCATATCATTTTTCATTTTGTACGCTGCACTTGTAGTCCCAATTACTTAAATGTCTGAAAACAGACACAATCCACTTCTCCAACTGTCAGGTCTGAACTCTTATTTTAATTACTATCTCCCAGAATTTTTCTTGAGATTTTCTTTTCTTAACACACTCATTCTTTGAATTCCAAGTAGCATTTTGGCTAATTCTATGCATTAAACAAAGGTTTTTTGATGCTTTCACATACTATAAGAATCTTCATTTAAGAACTGCCATGTGAAAATGTACAGAATGCTTTAGGAAGAGATGGTTAGATGGCCAACCACAGTACTTCCTTCTGATCACAGCAGCATTTTTTTAAAGAAAAAACATGATGTTCCAAGCTACCTTTCATATACAATGTTTTTTACTTATAGATTGTTCTCTCAACTCTCTTGGGTTTTCCACATAGTTTTTGAAACGTGGTACCCAGAAGTATACTTCCCCTTCCAACCTTACCAATGTGGAGCAGGGTAGAGAAACAGTCCTTTAGGCCATATTCATCTTCATATAATCCAGTATGACACTAGTCCTTCATCTAATGATATCATCACTGACTCATGTTCAACTTTGATCATTCCCCATCATTATAACCAAGTCTTCTGAGAACCCTTTTCTAACCCAGTGTTCCCCATACTATATTAAAATTACTTGACTATTTTTGATTAAGCACAATATATTGTATTTGTTCCAATCTTTAATTCTACCCTTCCTCTTTTATTTATGTAAACAATTTGGTCAAGGTAATTTTTAATTCTAATCCTGCTGTATAAGTTGACTCCCTTCAGCTTTGTGGGCTTTCAGAGCTGCATAGAGCTCTCAGGCCACTAAAACTGGACCTTTTACATTAGGACTTCATCACATGACTGTCTATGGGGCTGTGTTGACACAGAGACTGTTAGGAAGGGTTCCAATTCCAGGCTTCACTAAGAAAAACTGAGCAGAATTCCTAAGGCCAGTCCTCCATGACTCTTCTGAGAGTTAGCCAGACCCCCAGAAAATATTCTAAAGGACAGTATAAGGCTGTAAGGAAAGTGATGCTTTCTACCCGTAAATCAGCTCCAGGTTCTTCCTGCCCCTCAAATCTAAACCTCACAAGCCCCCAGTAGCACATGATAGCATCAGAATTTTGGGCTCATCCACATTGTAATCCATCACCTATAGTAAGCAAAAAAAAATATCCAGCAACATCAGTCCTGAAGCATTTTCTTCCATTCAATCATGAAGTATCTATAGTAAGCTATGAGGGAGCTTCTGATCCCTCTTAAACCAAGTTTTTTTTATTTCTTGTACATCACATTTTCCTAGCTTTTCTATGAAAGCATTACTCAAAAGCATCAAAAACTTTACTACAGTCAAAATATATAGCACAAGTTTTATTACCCTTATACAAACAATGAATTATCCTGTCTTAAAAATAATTTGTGTATCTGCTAATTAACAAAAGGTCTCAGACTATTTTATCTCTAGACCCTGATTAACTTCTTAACTGCTCATGCAGATAACTTCAAGCTATCAAAAAAATGGCAGATCAACTCTTTAATCCATCCATCTTCCAACTGCTTAATGCAAAAACTAACAGATTAGAGAAGATTGATTTTCTTTTCCAGTGCTGGAAGGCTCTATTTTTATCAAATCAAGCTCAGGTAGAAGCTTCGTATTTTTGCCCTCCAAATGCTTTATTCAGTCATTGTGAGCAATTAAGTTCATACCTCAAGGCTTGCAAACCTGTGATTTTTATGCTTGCTTAAGAGCTGTATAATGTTCACAATTTTCCAGACCTCCCTCTTTATTCTTAAAACACATTAAGAACTACTGGAAGCATGATACCCAGTTTGTTCTGACAATTCCTCTTTTGCACATGCATTATTTTCCATTAGTAGAAAACAATACATTTATTGAAAACTTCTCCACTAACATCTTTTACTGAATAGTGGAACCACAATATTCAATGCTCATTTTTGCACTTTCCAAATTCCTTAATTAACCCATTCTCCAAAATTTTGCTGCTTTTAATATACTTTAAAGTCAGTTATAACTGTAATCATTGGTTAATTCTCGTAATTTCCAATTCATTCTGCACATCATCCTGCTTGAATTGGCTATTTGACTCAACCAGACATTTTGCAATGCAGATATTTTTTAACCTTCTTTTTAATTTTTTTCTTTTCTTTCCCCCAAATTGTTGTGCCTAGTTTTATGGTCAGTTTTCCTTTTTGTAATTACAAAAAAAAAAGAAAAAACCCACTGTATTGGTTTGGCACGGCCTGGTTTTGGGCAGCAGAGGGGCCGCAAAGATGGCTTCTGTGAGAAGCTGCTGGAAGCTTCCCACCATGTCCGGCAGAGCCAATGGCTGATGACTCTGAAGATGGACATGCTGCTGGCCAGAACTGGGCCAATGAGAGAGGCTGCTAACACCTCTGTGATGACACATTTAAGAAGAAAATCAGAACAAAGTCAGGGGTTTTTTGCTTTTAGTCAGAGAAGAGGAGGAGGTGAGAATACATGAGGGAAAACAACATGGCGACACCAAGGTCAGTGGATGAGGAGGGGGAGGAGGTGCTCCAGGTGCCGGAGCTGAGATTCCTCTGCAGGCCGTGGTGAAGACCGTGGTGAAGCAGGTTGTCCCCCTGCAGCCCATGGGTCCACAGGGAATGCAGAGATCCACCCGCAGCCCGTGGGGGAGGTGCCCATGCCAGAGCGGGTGGATGCCTGGAGGAGACTGTAGTCCAGTGGAAGACCCGGTGGAGAGAGAGGGCCCTTGCTTCCAGGCTGGAGCAGCCTGTCCTTGGAGGACTGCACCCCATGGGAAGAGACCCACGCCGCAGCAGTTCTGTGTGCCCGTGTGAGGGACTCACACTGCAGCACGTGTGGTTTGGCTGCTGCTCGTGAGAGTGGACCCACGCCGGGAAGTTCACGGAGAACTGTCTCCCATGGGAGGGACCCCATGGCCTCACAGGGAAGGACTCTTCTCCTGGAGCAGCAGAAGAAAATCTTGGTGATGGACTGACCAAAACCCCCCTGCCCTGCCTCCCTGTGTTGTCAGTGGGAAGGAGGGAGGGCCTGAGGGGTGGGGCGGAAGGTGTTTTAAGAGCTTATTTTACTTCTCATTACCCTCTTCTGATTCTGTTAGCAATAAATTTTACTTAGCAACCAAGGTTGAGCCTGTTTGGCCCTTGAAATATTTCACCCATTCTCCTTATCTCAGCCATGAAGCTTCTGTTAGCCCTTTTTCCTCTTTTCTCTTCTTTTGCCCAGCTCTGGTAGGGGAGGGTGAGTGAGCGACTCTCGTGGGTGCCTGGTATTGGGCCAGTGTCAAACCACAACACCCACAAAACTTTTTTTAGCAGTTTTGGGTCACAAATTTTAATAACTGTTGAACAGATTAATGATCAAGACCATTCATATAGCTGCTATTATTTAGTTACAACTACAACAATTGCCTGAGTCAGCTTCTGAATACAACTTGATTTTTTACTAGTATGCTATCAACAAATAATTTACACCATCAAGAAACTATTTTGCCCAATGATTTTTTAAAATTTGAGCTATAATTTTTTTGGCAGGTAATCTATCAGTTTGTATCAGGTAACTATATCCAGACTTAAACCATATAGAAGTCACAAAAACATCAATCATCATGGGAATGAGTGAGCATGAAGACACAGATGCTCAAAGTGATGTGTAATTTTATGGGCCGGAAACATTTGGTAAGAGAGAGTCTAAAAACTGTACCTAATCCAAGGCAATTCCACATCTTACCACAGTTAGTTCACAAATTAGAGGATCTGAAGAACACTTTGGCTAGCCTTTGCCCAGCAAAACACATTGCGGTTGGCTTTTCTTTCCTGTTGTGAAAATACTAGAGACGAAGTAGGATATGCATCAAAACTATAACAATACATCTTCTCATGAGAAGCCACTACAAATTACCTGTAGAAAATAAGATACTGGGAAGTATCAAATTCTTGTTCATTTAAGTTACTACTAAACCTTATGTAAATGGGTGGAGTGAAGAACTATTTTCCTTTTCATAGGTTAAGCAGAATCACTCAAGAGACACAGAGGACTTAATGTTTTGAAATGTGTTCATTTATGTATCTTTACAACTTTATGTACATTAAATAAAAGCTACATATACAAAAATTCCAGATTCAGACCCATAGAAATCAGATTCAGATTGACAGAAAACTCAGGTGACCCACAACACTTCTATAAAACTTCTGTTACTCTTTCCACCTAATTTTTGCCTTTTAAGCAATATACTATTTGCCAACAAACAGTTTAGTGTAGTCAAAATATATGTCAATTCAGAGTTAAGACTAAGTTTTGTGGAGTAGAGAGTGCAAATGTCCAAGAAATATAAACTGTTACAGTAATACAAACTTAATAAAAATACCAATTCCAAAAACTTACCTTCATAGTTACTTTTGGTTGAAACTAAGTGTATTTTTATGGCAGATTTTCTACATTATGGCTATATGTAGTGACAGATCCCAAAGAGTCATGATCAGTGGCACAGGGTCTAGCTGGAGGCCTGTCACTTGTGGTGTCCCCAAGGTTCAGTACTCGGCCCCCAGTATTGTTTAACTTGTTCATCAGTGACTTGGGTGAAGGGGCAGATGTCTCCTCAGCAAGTTCACTGGCAACACAAGGCTGGGAGGAGTGGCTGAGACCCCAGAGGGCTTCAAAATGGTCTTCAAAATGGCCTTGACAGAGATGGGAGAGAAGAACTGGAAGACTGAGAGACGGGCAGAAAAGAAATTGTGTCTAAAATTCAACAAAGGCAATTGCAGGGTCCTGCGCCTGGGGAAGAATAACCCCCTGCACCAGTACAGGCTGGGGGCCAAACTGCTGGAAAGCAGCTCTGCGGAGAAGGACCTGTGGGTCCTGGTGGACAACAAGCTGTCCAAGAGCCAGCAGTGAGCCCTTGTGGCCAAGAAGGCCAGTGATATCCTCAGGTGCTTTAGGAAGAGCATTGCCAGCAGGTGGAGGGAGGTGATCCTGACCCTCTACTCAGCCCTGGTGAGGCCACATCTGAAGTGGTGTGTCCAGTTCTGGGCTCCTCAGCAAAAGAGTGACATGGAGCTCCTGGAGTGGGTCCATTGGAGGTCAACGGAGAGGAACAAGGGACTGGAACATTCCTCTTACGAGGACAGGCTGAGAGAGCTGGGCCTGTTCAGCCTTGAGAAGAGACAACTGAGAGGAGACCTCATTAATGTGTATAAATATCTAATGGAGGGTGCTGAGAGGATGGAGTCAGGCTCTTCTCAGTGATGCAAAGGAATAGGACAAGAGGTAATGAGGAGAGACTGATGCACTGGAAGATCCACCAAATGACCAAGCACTGGAACAGATTGCCCAGAGAGGTTATTGTAGTCTCTCACTGGAGATATTCAAGAGCCATCTGGACACAATCTTGTACCATGTGCTCTAGGATGACCCTGCTTAAGCAGGGAGGCTGGACCATATGACACACCTTCAATCTTACTTATTCTGTGATTCTGTAATTCTGTATCCAATTTCTTTCATGCATAAATACACTAATAAGTCTTTACAGGAGTAAAATTTCCTTAAAAGGCAGAAAACTAAGTATCACATTTATATTCTAAGAAATAAAATGACATAAAATGCTAAAACAAGATTTTGTAATACCATCAGCAACATACATATAAAGTATTACTTCCTAGAAAAGGAGGAGTAAAAAAAACGTGCACAAAAAGAAGAGCAATCACAATTCACATAGATTAGCAGAGCAAAGGGCTGGGGTAGAGAACCTGAGAGGGGTACCTTTCATCATTTATAAACAAACTATAAAATTCTTTGAAAACATATTACCTTCAGAGGCTTTAAGCTAAAAAAAAAAGTGTTTTGATTTGGAAACCATGTTGTCCTTTCAAACAGTGCCCCCTCCCGTTCAGGAATAAACTGTGACTTTGCTAGTGAGAGTGTTACACGGACCATATCGAAATGGTCACTCCCTTGTGACCTGT
The DNA here is from genome assembly GCA_013397725.1 of Rhagologus leucostigma. Classification (NCBI taxonomy): domain Eukaryota; kingdom Metazoa; phylum Chordata; class Aves; order Passeriformes; genus Rhagologus; species Rhagologus leucostigma. Next base: position 198,155 of record VZTD01000352.1, read on the forward strand.
ACATGATTTTCTTTAACCATCCAATTTTCCAGAACTTAAACCAATCTCAACCACAGAACTATCAAAATATATTATATTTAAACTAGTTCTATCCAAGCAAAGCCAGCTTATGAGTGAGAACAGGCAATTTGGAGCTCAAGTGCACTTAAAGCAGCAGGACCGCTGGGAAATGTCCCGGAAATCCTCAAAACCCTGCAGCACTTGCTGCAGAGCTGTATAGATTCAATCAGAGCTGTTTGGATAAGAAACTCAGTTTGCTAATCACAACTTCCTAAATGCCATAAAACACACAGCATCCGGCATACCTAAGTCTAAACTCTTCACCTACATATGACCCTGGACTTTCTGAAAAAATTACACTGCATTGCATTTTACTATTGCTGTATATCATTTTACTATTTGCAATTGTCCAAAATTTAGAGAGGCAACTCCACACAAAAATTATTCCTGTATTGAAGAAAAATGGCTCAATACTGTTTAAGTTATAAAGTAGCATATTTTCTGATTTCTAAGAGACATGTCTCCTAGATTTTATATTCTGCTACAATATGTGACTATTCACCTGACCCAGTCACCTCCATATATGTGTCATTAACAAAAAGTATTTTATGTAATGGAGTGAAATCTTGAATTTAAAGTTGTATAAGAATGAGAAGTTTGAATGCTTTCAAAATTTCTCACAGAATGTTTCAGCTGTTCTTAAACACAAAACCAAAAAAGGAAGCAGGTTTGTTTTGCTACATTAAAAAACCCACAAATTACAGTTGCTTTCTTAAAACACCAAGAACTTCTGTTCTTTTAAATGAAGACTTGAAAGAGTGAGAGATCTTTTTGTCATGGCTCTGCTTTTTTTTAGTGTTATTTGTACGCCATCAGAATTGATGAGAAAAGGAGGACAGAAGGAACATGTACTACTAGAACTGGGATTGATTAGACTTCATGGTGATACCGTAGCTTAAAGCAAGGAGGGCAAAGTAAAGAATAAATGAAAAGTAAGCTGATAACATCTCTGTGGTAATTTATGTACTATCCAGAAAGAGAAATGAAAACACATACAAGCGTTGTTATATTACAGACGGCACATATGAACCATTCACAGCACATGACCAATGTGATATATTCTGAAGACAAGCCCAGCCTGATCTGGCTCACATCAAGCAGTACAAAATAGCAATTCCTACATTACAGGATACACAAAAACAGTATCACAAGGAGTGCAGCCCTCCAGCATCTGAACCACTTCAAGGATCTGGCAAATAACCTAATCCATGACAGGGTAATGGCTACTATCACTGTACAAACACAAAATGCCAGCAGGTGCTGAACCAGACAGTGCTGAGTACAGAGGGACAATCACTATTTTTGATACAGCCCAGGATGCTATTGGCCTTCTTGGCTACCTGGGCACACTGCTGGCTCATGTTCAGCTGCTGTCAATCAGCATGCCCAGCTCTCTGCTGGGCAGCTTTCCAGCCGCTCTTCCCCCAGCCTATAGTGCTTCAGGGGGTTGTTGCAACCCAAGCGCAGAACCTGGCACTTCACCTTACTGAACCTTGCACCACTGGCCTCAGCCCATCGATCCAGCCTAGCCAGAACCCTCTGCAGATATTTCTACCCTCCAGCAGACCAACCCTCCCTTCCAACTTGGTGTCATCCTCAAACTTACTGAGGGTGCACCCTATCCCCTTGTCCACATCATCAATAACTTTATTAAACAGGACCAGCCCCAGTATTGAACCCTGGGGAACTTATAACCAGTCACAAAATGGATGTGGCACCATTCACCACCACTCTCTGGACCCAACTGTCCAGTCAGTTCTTTACCCAGGAAAGTGCACCTGTACAAGCCGTGGGCTGCTAGCTTCTCTGGGAGAATGCTGCAGGAGACAGTATCAAAGGCTTCGCTGAAGTCCAGGTAGACACATCCATAGCCTTTCCCCCATCCACTAGGTGGGCTACCTGGTCATAAAAGGAGATCAGGTTGGTCAAACAGGACCTGCCTTTCACAAACTGGGCTGGCTGGACCTGATCCCCTGGCTATCCTGTACATGCAACATAATGCACTGAAGAGAATGTGTTCCACAACTTCCCTGGGCACCAAGGTCAGGCTGACAGGCCTGTAGTTCCCTGAATCCTCCTTCTGGCCCTTCTTGTGAATGCGCGTCACATTGATCAACTTCCGTTTGTCTGGGACCTCCCCAGTTAGCCAGGACTGATGACTGATGATAAATGATAGCCAGCAGCTTGGCAAGCTCTTCTGTCAGCTCTCTCACTACCATTGGGTGAATCCCATCTCGCCCCATGGACTTGTGAGTGTCTAACTGGCACAGCACGTCACAAACCAATTACTCCTGGATTACAGGGGTTCTATTCTGCTCCCTGTCCCTGTCTACCAGCTCAGGGAGCTGGTTTATAACCCATTTTTCTGTTGAAGACTGAGGCAAAAGAGGCATTAACTGCTCAGCCTTATCCTTGGTTACTATATTCCTCTTTACATCCAATAAAGGTTGGAAATTCTCCTTAGCCATTCTTCTGTTGTTAATGTATTTATAAAAATGCTTTCTATTATCTTTCACAGAGGTGGCCAGATTGAGTTCTAGAAGAGCTTTTTTCTTTCTAATTTTCTTTCTATGTGACCTAACGACACCCTTGTACTCTTCCTGAGTTGCCTGCCACTTCTTCCTAAACTCTCTTTTTTTCCCCAAGTTCCAGAAAAAGCTCCTTATTCAGTCAGGCCAGTCTTCTTTCCTGCCAGCTCATCTTTCGGCACATAGGGACAGCCTGCTTCTGTGCCTTTATGATTTCCTTCTTAAAGTATGTCCAGCCTTTCTGGACCCCTTTGTTTCTAAGGGCTGTTTCCTAAAGAATTCTCTGAACCAGTGTCCTGGACAGGCCCGAGTCCACCCTCCTGAAGTCCAAGGTAGAGTCTTTGCTTACCTCCTTTCTTACTTCACCAAGAATTGAATACTCTGTCATTTCATGGTCACTGTGCCAAAGATGTCATCTGACCACCACAATTCGCACCAGCCCTTCTCTGTTTGTAAACAGCAGGTCTAGTGGGGAAGCCCCTTGTTAAGCTCACTTACCAGCTGTGTCAGGAAGTTGTCTTCCACACACTCCAGGAACCTCCTAGACGGCCTCCTCTCCACTGTGTTGAGTTTCCGGTAGACATCCCACAAGTTAGTCTCCCACAAGAACAAGGGCTAGCAATTGTGAAACATCAGCCAGATGCTTACAGAATAGTTCATGCATCCCTTCATCCTGGTTGGGTTGTCTATAACAGACTCCCATCAGGATGTCTGCCTTGTTGGCCTTCCCCCTGATTCTTACCCATAGATACTCAACCTTGTCAGCATTATCCTTGAGCTCTATAGAGTTGAAACACTCCCTAATGTACAGAGCCACCCCATCACCTCTCCTTCCTCGCTTGTCCCTTCTGAAGTGCTTGTAACCACCTATTGCAGCACTTCATTTACATGCCTCATCCCATTTCATTTCCTTGATAGCAACTACATCATAGCTTTCCTGCTGCACAATGGCCTCCAGCTCCTCCTGTTTGTTACCCATACTGATGTAGATGCACTTCAGCTGGGCTATCAGTTTCACCCCTGACACAGGCATGCCACCCCAGGCTTATCTCTAGCGAGTCTGGTCTTACCTGCTTCCCCCTTCCAACCAAGTTTAAAGCCCTCTCAGTCATTCCTGCCAACTCACAGGCCTAGAATCCTTTTCACCCTTTTAGACAGGCAAACCTCATTTTCCTGCAGCCAGTCTAGTGCTGTATAAACTATCCCATGATGGAAAAAGCCAAAATTGCACCAATGGCACCAGCCTTTAAGCCACGTGTTGATCAGGGTTGTCCTGTTTCTTTGGGCATTCTTCCCTGCTACCGAAAGCATTGAGGAAAACACCACCTGTGCCCTTATCCCTTCAACCAGTCATCCCAGTGCCCTGAAGTCCTTTTCGATTGCCCTAGGAGTTGTCACTACTGACCTGGACATCCAGAATTAGGTAATAATCAGAGGGCTGAATCAGTCCAAGGAGACTTGTAGTAATATCTCTCTTACTTAGGCCTCAAGGAGGCAGCAGATTTCCCTGTGGGACAGGGCCAGTCAGTATACAGGGCCCTCAGTTCCCCTCAGAAGAGAGTCACCTACAACAATCACCTTTCCTTCTTTTTTTTACAGCTGTAGTTGTAATGTGTCTAGCTGACTGCCTTGCCCCAGACAGACCTTCACCTTCACTATCATTTGCCTGACCCTCCAGTTCCAGAGCCTCAAACCTCTTCCCATCTCTTTTCACAAAAACCCAAAAAGAAACCCAAAAGAAACCCCAAAAAAACCCCAAGCATATTTGAATGCAGCGAAGTCAACTACAGCACAAAATAGTTAGGAATTGAAATATCTAGAATCACATCACAGAGATTTTAGAAATCAATCAGGAATTCTTAAATCAGTTTTCTGCCTGATTGTGTCAAAAAACCCTTCCTGCATACCATCAAGCTCCCTTTGTCACAGATGTACATTTGGTCCTAGTCCGATTGCTTCTTTTAATATGCTTAGATTGAGGCTTTGGTATTTCCTGTCTTAACTCAATGGCTTTATGAGCTGACTTTTTTTTAAGGGCGCTGGAGCTTATGTCTTTATTCCTAAAAGATGCATCATCCTTAAACAGATGTTGCTTATCACCTCTTGAGTATCCAAGACTTAAACAACCATAATTTAAGATTCCAAGTTGCTTTATGGATGCCTGACAAACATCACTAAGCTCTTACCTCCCAAACACTTTCAACTTCAAGTTGTCAGTCCATGAATAATGCTTATGTATTTTCCATTATAGAACATAACTATAAGTTACGCATTACACAAAGCTCTCAACAGCAAGATTTTGTGATTTTTGTCCAACTTGTCTTCCAAGCAGTGAAAGCAGAAGCAAGTGACCTAGAAGTATAGAGGTGCTGTTTGGTCATACAAGTATATGGTTAGAAAAGCACAGGCTGACCTGGAGTTGAATTTGGCAAAAAACACGAAAGGCAATACTAAAGGATTCTGCAAGCAAATCAGCAGCAGAAGGAAGACTAGGGAAGACATGAATCTATAGCAAAATGAACAAAAGCCATGAAGGTGGATGCATTTAATGCTTTTTTGCCTCAGTATTTACCAAAAAAAAGATGGCTTTCAGGAGTCCTAGGTCCCTGAGACTAGAGGGAAAGTCTGCAGTAAGGAAGAGTTACCCTCAGTTGAGAGAGCACTTGAAACATACAGAAGTATGCATCGTTGTAGCAGAGGACAACAGTATTTTGTTGTGTGCTGGGAAGAGTGTCAAGCAGGTCCATAGGGTAGATCCTTTCCCTCTTCTCAGCACTGTTGAGGCCACGTCTGTAGTCCTGTGCTCAGCTCTGGGCTACCCAGTACAAGGCACACATCAACTTAGAGGCAAGCACAGAGTCACAAAGTTGATTAAGAGACTGGAGCATCTGACACATAATGAGAGGGTGTTGTACCTCACACAGATTGTTTGGATGTAATTTTAATTATTTTTCATCATCATGGGTACGGCAACTAAACAAAAAAAGCAAACAAAAAAATGCAAACCCACTTGACAAATTCCAGTTGCGAGATTATATGCACAAGCAAATGTAAAAAACATTGTAGTAACTAGCTACTGACCAGCCTAAATACATATTTAAACAAAGATTCTCAGTAAGCCCTGAATATAATTGTCTTTCTACTCTTGACATTTTCAGACATTTGACACACAAATATGATAAATACATCACAGGAGACTAAAAAGCTATTTGATTTCTATTAACTGACATCCATACGCAGCAACCAAAAAGCCAAAGCCATTTATTCTGCAGAAATTATGAGGCAAAAGAGGTTTGTAACTAAGATTTTAAACCCATCTAAAAATATCTGTAACTTCTGCTGTTATTTAATTGCATTTTAATATTAGAGTTTTCATTTTAGTGCTTAAGATTTTGGGGGGTGGTTTTTGTTTGAGATTTTCTAAGCAATTTCTCAGACTTAAAATTATTTTTATATGAGTATCAGGCACTGCATACATGTGTCTACTTTTTTTCATTCTCCCCTGCTTTTATAAAGTACATACAACTCTTCTACTGTTTCAGTTACCAAGCAGTGGACTGTAAAAAAGCCACATAAAGCTTCCATGAACAGGTAACTGCACAATTCTGAAGAGAGAGGTACTTCAGGGCAGTAAAAAACACTGAGATTACCAGGTTTAAAACACACAACATGTAAATTGATTCAGTAAAACTGCTAGGAGAGAAAAAAAAAGAAATCTCAGTTTTCAGTTAGTTTAAAGCAAAATCCAAGGAGGCCAGCCCATCCTGGCTCTTTTGAAATCAATAGGAACATGTCAGCCTGGCATGGTAATGACACTGAACAGCTACTAAGCTGCTGACATGGTTGCTTCCTCACAGCTTTTCTACACCTGTTTTTGAATTGAACTCACTTAAACTTTCAATTTATCTGAACTGACAGCAAAGTAACATACTTCAATACAACCACATGACTTTCATAACACTTTGACTGAAATAAAGGAAATAATGAACGAAAAGAATTGAAAATAAAATACCTGTTATTGAACAGTAAACTATGTGAGGAGCAATCTTTTTAATGTCTTCATAACCTAGACCCATTTCAGCCAGCTTCCCAGGGACAAAGTTTTCCACAAAAACATCAGATGCTGCTGCAAGCTTTAGAAAAGAAAAGGATGAATAAAATCTGTTAATTAGCTCCCAAGAGTTGAATAAATTCCTATGTAACTTAATTTAAAAATCACGCTAATCAAAATGGCTCCAATCTTCCTGATAAAAGAAAATTAACAAGCCTACAGGGATATTTTTTTTGCCTGTTAGACTGTGCATTTCTGCAAACTACATATTAGAGATGCTGCATATCTAGAAAGAAAACTGTCAAAATCCTAAAGTGATTAGACAAAACCGTGATATTATCAGTATCACATCCATTTCCTAAGGCTTGACAATAGTTTACAGAACAATCTTCCCAATCATTCTTTCTACCTCCTTTTACTCAAGAAAAGTGAAGTGATATATCTCCATCATTCACATTTTCTCTATATTAAAAATAATTTTTTTAATTGGTTTTTATTTTCAAATCATTGATTACAATTACCATAACAAGGCCATATATCCAACCTCCTACATGTAGAAGTAAAATAGAGAGCCCAACAACACTTAAAATTAAAAAGTTAAAATTAAAATTAAGATCCTAAAGTCACATCAAATACAATTGTTGTGGCGGCTGAGCCAGCAGTCCTGGAGGCCGAGGGGCCAAAGAGCTCTGGAGCAGGAGAAACCTGCTGGTGGGCCAGCTCCAAAGTTTAAGATAACCCTGTAATCAGGGTGAGAAGGAAAGCCTCCCCCATCAAGCTTTGTGGTTCTATGCAGATTTGGTCTGTCTGGTTGGCCCGTTGGCCACATGCCTCTTTCACCCCTTAAAAGGTTGTATTGTTATATTACCCCGCCTTCTCTCCGCCCCTGTACCCTCAAACCATTGGTTACTGGTGCTCTGCCCGCCTCCTTTCTGTACCCCTATATAAGTTTGTCACAGCCCTCAGTTCTCGTTCTTTGTTCATGGATCTCTTCGTTGTGGCTTTGCAATAAACCCATCGGAACTCTATGCGAGGAATCCTTCCTGACTCTTTGCCTCTGGTAATGAATGAGCTATCCAGCTTGAGTGTGAGCGTGTGCTTTCGTGCCTCCATCAGCACAGGTGTGAAAGTCGACCTGCTAGCGTGCGAAGCAGCACCATCGGAGCGATTCCTTGCCAGGGACGCTTTTGGGAAGATGCAGCGACCTCTCCACCGACCACCCGCACCGTCTTATACAATAGTGATGTCAAGCTCAGCAATGTGACTTTTTTCATTGCTTTCAAATGAATGACCTTGTCCAAAAATCTCCTGATGTTAAGACTAACATATAACCTTGTTCAGCTTTAAATTCCATCCTCTCTTATAAAAGTTATAAGCAGATATACATATGCAAATTTCAATAAGACTAACACAAGTTAACTCCTGAAGCATGAGAACTACATGTTAAAAGAACGCCTTGAGGAACTTGTAGGCTTTTTGCCTGGTAAACTGTGTGGTGTGTATGAGTGCACAGGAATTTAAGAAACATTCCCTGACAGGTACACACGTTTGTGCACCCATTTTTAAGCATAACATATATTAATTGCTTAATGCTATTTGCAGCCAATTAAATATAGAGTGTATTAGACAAGCTTCTATAAACTAGTGTCATCATAACAGAAATCACAATGCCCTTATGAAAAATAAAGTTAAGGAGGTTTTATTTTCTATTTACATCCATCACCGTTGATACATAATTACTTTTCAAACTGGTAATGCTACAGCTTTAGCCTAATTCATTCAAGAGATGAAATTAGTTACAACTTGTGTACTGCTTTCACTGTGATTTCATAATCTGTGAAAATTACAGTGATTGGATGGGCTAAAACAGCTGAAAGTTGTTGTCCATGTTCTATTGAAGAACTATCATCTACTACAAGCCACTGAGGAAGAAAGCATGACACACAGTACTGTAACATGAAAAGTACCATACTTCTGGACTGGGCAATGTATGTGGAATGACAGCAGTGCTAAGTGAAGATATAATATACTCTCAGAGAAAGGAGTTTTCAAGACACCTTAGAAGTGCTGTGCCAGCTCTGCATCTAAAGTTTTAACTGGAAATAGTTTTTAATGCATAAAGGCAGCAGTCTACATATAGCACTGATGCTCACTGAACTAACAATTCTGCCATTGTGGAAAACTGGATATAAAGTCTGATCCAAACAATCTAGATGTTCTTAAAACTCACAGAGATTTTCAGTCTCAATGGGGCTTTAAGTCCATTGTCAACTAAAATTTCATACTTCATGCCCTAAAATTCCTCTAAACATGGCTTGTATTTTAACATCTACTAACACAGCAACACAACACAGACCTGAGTTGGAGTACTATCTATTCCAGAAAGGACACTGATAGGCTCAACATCTATGCCTCAGGAAATAAAAAACGGCACAGTTCATGCCAAAGTAGTCATTAAATTGAATAACAAATAATGATGCTACTAACTTCATAAAGGAAACCATGCATATCTTTTGAAAGTTTTGGTTGGTATTTTTTTGTTTGCTGTTTGTTTGGGGATTTTATTGTGTTTTGTGTGTTCTGGTTTTTACAAGAACTCTACAGAGGAGAATCTGCATACACATACATATAAACAAATATATATATGGACACTGAAAAGCTTCAGCAGAGAAATTTTCCAGTTTTCTGCAGCATTCTGTGAGAGCTCTGTGTTTCTCACGAAAGCTATGAGAAAGCTATTACGGGTTTTTGTAAATAATTCCTTTATCTTGCAGCTGTACAATGTTTTGCTTTATTGTTATGTTTAGTTGCAGAATTGTTTTGAAATGGGTGTTGTAGGATTTAGCCAATCATCCTGAGAGGTGGATGGTCAAGGGACCAATCACCTGATGCTGTTCCAGTGAGTTATAGGATAAAAATCCATCTGGATATTAATAAAAAATCCCTCTTTCCCTGGATCCTGCCTGCCTCGTTTCTCTCTGTCCCCAGTACAGCAGCGACATATATATATATATGTATATATATGTATAAGTGAGTAGTTTGCTTTATCAAGTAAGAGAGCAATGCATGGGATGCATTGACCTATCAGCTAAAAATAGTGGAAGAGAAGAAGTGCCATCAGCTCCCAGCCAATTAAAGTCCCAAGTTCTTCATGAATAAAAAAAAAAAGTTCATTACTTAAGGCTAAATAATTCACAGGGGAGAAGTATGATCACGGTTCTTAAAATAAGTTTCTGACAATAACTGATAATAATGTTCTAAAGAGATACTACAAAAAGATGTCAGAGCATGGGACAGGCACATATACAATCACTGAAAAGAAAAAAACAATTTTCATTCAGGAAGACAGACAAATATTTGGAAGGCAGTTAACAGTCAGCCAAAAACATTAAAAAGGAAGAAAGAGCTACAAGTGACATAGAATAAAGAAATAAAGAAGACACAAGAATAATTTTGTGGAAATCAAGTAATCATGTATGAAAGAATAGATCCTTAAAAAAATCTTTTGTAGTGCTGTGCCAAAGGATGAAAAGCAGCCGGGACTCCTGATTAACAAATTTCTTCAGCTCACTTGATACTACTGACTAATTAAAAAGTCTGTGCTTTTGTCATATACCTGAAGACTCTACTCCTGTTTTTAACATGATTCTAAATTGAGATTTGCCCTCTTCCACTTACACAATATATATGAGGAAATAAAATCTATTCTAACCATGATACCTTTTTTAATAAAGGTAAAAATTTATAACCTTATTACATTTCTTTGTAGCATTTACGCTGGTGAAACAACTCATATTTATGTATGAGTAAGCAGTGTCACAACCATCAATTTATACTTGTCATCAGCTACTTTAAAGACACCGACACTACTTGTCACAGTAACAAATACAATGCTGAACAATGCTCAATTCTATACATATCTGTCCAGATGATAGCAAGAGACAACTGAAAACAAAAGCCTATTATAAATAACTTCCCTTTAACATACTTTTTGACAAAACTCCAAACAGAAGTTCTTTTTGAGAGGAATAATGGAATGTCAAGACCTCTTCACCAAATGCTTTCAAAATATATCATTCAAAATCAAGCATAATGATGAACAACTTCACAAGTAGCATGACAAACAGAGCCTCATCAGTTCTCAATGTTGCTATATCACAGATAGGGATGGCATCAATTTAAGGAACAGAAAGCTACAGCGGTTATTAAAGCAACTTTTAAAAAGGATAGAAAATATAAGAAATTACTTTTGTCACAGGCAGCCTCCTCATTTTTACAGCTACTGTGGTAAATACTTAACAGGTGATGCCATTTTTTCCTTCACCTCATCTTGACTCATAGGCCCAGCTGCGTTTAACTCTTCAAACATCTTCAGCCCACACATGTGGAATCAGTGGACACTTTGAGCAGTTTTTCTTTCACATTTTTAAAGGTCAAATAACAAATTAGTCTTCTTCCATGAGAGGAAAAATTTTTATAGCACTTAATTAGAATATCACTAGTTTATCCAAAAACATGTCTGTGTTATACCATGCAAAATTTTTCCAAATGAAAATTTCTGCTTCCAAACTTTTTAGAAGATAAACATACAACTCCACAACAAATCAACAATAAATGACTCTGTTCTGCAAAAAGAAAGGGCACTGTAAAACCCTTGTCTTATACTCTCCGAAGATTTCCATATGAAGTACCTTCGCATAGTTAACAAATCAAAAGCATCAGAAAACTTAATTCATGCAATATCGCCAGCAAAAAAATACTACCAGACAAATTCCAGCTACTGCATGACACACACAGTCTCACTGTGAAAAAGGGACTGGAACTGATACTGAAACAAACAGTAACAGAAGTCAGCTGCTACTACTGCAGGGCTTAAAACACAGCACTAGCACGTAGCAGATCTTGCATTTCTCAACAAATAATAAATAAAGGGATAAAAAAAGTTTCACAAAATGTGAAATGTGATGCTTTTATTATTTTAAATAGAGAAATAGATCACCTTAAAAGACCCTGAAGTCAAATACTGAAAAAGAAACAAATACTAAGTTTCACCTACAGGATAATGTTTTTCAGAAAGATGTACAGCAACTGAAGTCACAAATACATTGTAACATTCAAAAAACTGCATTTGCTGGAGCACAGCATCTCCTCTAAACTGCTCACTGACTTCATCAGATCAGTCCATCTTGAATCTTTCTAATGCAGTAGTACAACAAGATCAAATACAGCAGCAGTAACAGGAAAGGAACAGGCTCTTCCTTACAATATTTCATTTGAAGATTTTGATGACATTTTCAGGTAAATTTAAATCTAAAGGCATTAGAAGTTACACTGAACATTGAGTCCAAAAGAGTACAGAAGCTATATACTGTAATGTACAAAATTTACTGCATACATAGATTTTTTAAATTATCAAATTAATACCTGAAATGCAAACTTTAATCCTTGTTACTCAGGATCACAACAATACAAAATAGCACACCTCGCATGCTATCAAAACCTACCTCTTTGATTAGCTTTACTCCTTTTGAATCCTTCATGTCGATAGCTATACTCTGGGGATTAAAAAAAATACAGCAGTAATTTATGTGAAAAATTATGTGAAAGGGATTATCAGCCTCTTCTAAACATAACCAACAGTCAAATTTCACACTAGAGCTAATTTTGATAAATAAATTTTAACACATAGCCCATGTCCTACTGCAAAAAAAAAAATTCTCTCAGCAAAGCAAGCTGTACTATATCTCACTAATGGATCAGACAAGCACTAAAACCTGACAGATGTGCAGCCTGTTCACTATATATTTACACAGGACCCAGTACTGCAAGTACACAGGTGGACACCAGAAACATTTGTTTCAATGGCAACAAGCCATTAAACAATTCGGGTATGTCATGAAACTTCACATTAATCCCAAAGTTTCACAAGATAGATTTAGTCAACCTCACTATGGTATAATGGCAGCACTCTTCCAGCTCCAGCTGACACAGGTCAACTGACCTGATGCACTTGAAAAATATGATCACTCAAATAAAATAACCCTTACTTTCAGCAGGTTTCATTTTCAGTTAATTAGCACCAGCAACTGAAGACCAGCAGGAGCACTCTCGCTTTTTCATTTTGCCTCAGCTGCCTAGAGCACCATACCAGAGATTTACAAACTTTTTGTTCTAAAAACTTATGGGTTTTCTCCTGAAATGTATTCACCATAACTTTAGGTCAATGTAAGTATTGTTCCATTATATATGTTAAGAATCAAACGAAGAAGTGTTATATATTCAGTTATAATTACAGAAAACATGTTCAGTTCCACACCTCATTTACCTTTTTATTTCTATTGACGCTGAGAAAATAAACACTTTCTGTCCCAGCAAAAGGTGGGCCCCAGGCTCTTGTGTCATCACCAGCTCCTGAAAGAAATGCCATCACATATTCATAGTTGTCTAATATCACACAGCAAACAAATAAAAAGAATAAAAAGCTTTCCTCCAATATCACATTTAAGTCACCTAAGCTTCATCTGGCAGGCAGGACAAATATTAGTTTAACACACATATTTTAGGATATTTATATCAAAAACCACCTAAAAGTGAATGCAATTAAGCAAAGTGAACAAAGTTTTTGCTAGCGCTGGAATTCCATTTAGTCTTTAAAATACTAAAACCGCCACACATCGCTAGTGTATTTGCAGGTTTTCTGGTTGTTTTTTACTTGAGGGTTGGTATTTTGGTTGTTTTCTTGGGGAGGCTGGGGAAAGGGGAGTTGGAGTTTTTTTGGTTGTTTGTTTTAACTTAAAGTAGAGATACAATGCAATTCTTTTAGTCAATCCTGAAGAATTTAGTAGAGGCACCAAGTCACAGTTCATATGGTCAGTAATGTATTCCTGAAACACTCCAGACAGAACATCAAGATACCACTGATAGACAACAACTCATTAAGTTGCATGCTGCACAACATCAACAAAAAGAAGCACTTGCTATAGCTGGTGCAGTGCTCCACCTCCAGGTCTTCCAGAAATCCTGCCTTAAATGGGCTGCAGACACTGATATCACTGTATCATTTATGCTTAATTTCCAGTTTTTAACTTTTCTTAAACATCATGAGAACTAGCAATCTATTTTAAATAGAACTAAAGCTAAATTCAAATTCAGATGCAATCACTGTCCTGAGTGTTAGGAAGCATGCGCATTCCTATATCTGTTTCAATATCTAGGCTTCGTCTACTTGTTAACTTCACATAACTGAAAACTTTCCTTAGTGAGGCAACACAGAAGACTGATACTGGCATAGATACAGAAACAAGCTGAAGAACCTTAGGTGTTATATTACATACCCATTGTCATAATTATGTTATACACTATAGTAACACAAAAGTCTACAGCCATTAAAGATCTACAGTGGCAGAAGTTATGCAAACATATAAATTGCTTATCAACATATGTACTGTTTAGTATCTCAAAAGACTATTTTGGTTCAAGCAGGATGCTTACAGGGGGCAGGGGCAATCTCTTCTCTGTGTGAGTACTTTAAGTGATTCACATCAAACATTTCAGTAATACTTTCCATGCAGAATACTGGTGGGGCTACTGTTGTTTTTGGATTAATACTCCTCTGAAAGTAGGCATCCTCTATCAGAAACAGAGGATTACTCAAATTCTAAAATATTTGAACTTTGGAATTCTGAAACTGCCCTTTGTTGCGGTGCATGTGGCTGTGGCCACTGCAGCCGACCAGTCTGAGGACTGGTGGACAGGCCTCCAGAATACAGAGGCTTAATTCTCACCCCTCAGTTACAGCAGGTTCATATGTTCTCAGTGGTTTTTAATTCATAGGTTTCAAAGTTGTTGGCTTAGGAATTCTCCACCCAGTTTTATGTATAAGTTCATGTTTATGCATTTCCCCTAATTGCTTATGTGTTGCTTCTAGAAAGTTCGCTGTTCTTCGACGTCCTATTGGTTGGTTCATGTAATTCCCGCCCCTAAGTTATCGCCATTGATTATTCCCCTGTTATCTCCTCCTCCTCAGTCAAGCCCCATTGGTTGTTTCCCTTTGTTCCACCCCTCTCCGCCCCCCATATAAAACCCTGTGTATTCCCTGATCCCTCGCCTTTTGTCATGGATCCTTCAGCCTGGTCTTATCTCTGGACCCTCTACCTGCAATAAACCAGCTGGAACCTATACAAAGGTCCCTCTGTCATCCTGTGCCTCCACCGATGCTTTTTCATTATTCCTGTTTGGGGTCTGCTCCTTGTGAAGGAGCCAGCTTTTCCCTGCTCGCTGCAGCTGACACCAAGGATGTCTGCAGCTGGACGCTGCGCGGCCCCAGGCAGCCCCCAACAGCATCAGCTCTTCTCCTTCGATCACAAACAATGCAAAGCTCCAAACCCATTACTTCTACTTAATTGCTGACATTGCTCCATTCCTACTACCTAGATGTTTGGAGTACAACCAGTGTCGGTCTAATCTGACATTACAAAATTGATGTACCTTTGCCTGGTCACAAAAGTGAAAACCTTTATAACAATGGTCAGTAAATAAGGATGACCTAAAGATTGATATGGCAAAACCTTTGTCAGACATTCAGTGTTTTCATTAGATGTTCAAATATTCAATATTTTCTATTAAAAATAAAATATAGAGCCTGTAGCGTGTTTAGTATCTCAGTTTTTGTTATAAATTATTATAGACTGGTATGTTATAAAATATAGGGAGTATAATATTGTTTAGTATCTCAATTATTTTCACCAACTAGTTTCAAAACTAGTAATACCAAAAGAGGGAACCTTAAAATATGGAAACTTAAAGGAAAAAATACATTACATAATACACAGCTGCTGTGGCATAATTACACACCTCAAATGCATAACGATGCATAAAACTCAGAGTCAAGTGGGGGAATTATTTGTAAAAAAGACCCAAATGCCATGCAATGTGTTATTCTTCTTATATGGTCTTACAAACTAAAAAGTGTAGCTATACCCTAAGAATGAAGCATTTTTTTACCATTACCCAATCCTTAGCAACTCTTTGGATAAGAAGTGCATATGCTGAGTGGAAGAAGAAAACCATTGTGTTAAGCTAAAAATACACAAAATTAAATTAGAAGCTAATTACCCAAAGTCCTTACTTTATGTATATATATATATATATATATATATATAATACCCAGTTCTTATTATATCTAAAATAAACAAATAAAATTTTACCTGGTCTTTCCACTTTGATAACTTCAGCCCCTAGATCTCCCAAATTCATTGTGGCAAATGGCCCTGCAAGAACCCTTTAGTATTAAAAAAAAAATTGTTTTCTTAGTTTTTCAAATCAGAATATTTGCATTTAAACACACTGTTACAAATGACAGACAAAACACAAACCTTGTTAAATCAAGAATTTTCACACCATCCAATGGCTTTACGTTACTAGCACCTGACAGGAAACAAAAACAGTGACTTAGATCTTTAAAAAAAAACCAAAACACATTGTTTTTATGACACTCTCTCATCATCCTCCCTCATCTCCCTCCCCTAATAAATGACAGTAAAGCTTTCTGAACAAGCTGGTTATTAGGAGTATGCTACATTAGTAAAGTCTTTCAAAGTTGGAAAACCTTATGGATGACCTTTCATAACCTATTCTAACTCCCCAGCAATTCTACAATAAAGCTACTTTATAGCGATACTTTAGATGTGCCTTCCACAAACACTCAAACAGCTTTTAAAGACTAATCTGAAGAAAGATACAACAAAAGCATTTTAGCAAGCAACATCAGAATGACACAAACTAAAAGTAAGGGTAGCAGACCAATAGGAAGCATAGTAGAACTCACAAAGTGTTTAGACCTGTGTAGACCTATCCACTTGCATCACACACACAAAAAGAATATCCCCATTACAAAACTTAAGGCAGAATATATGAGCCAAGGAAATACTCTCTCAGTGGCAGCTGCACATGCAAGATAATTATTAGGAAATCACAATGCTTTCTTCCTTTCCTTCACCCTTTCCAACCTGACCAGGTCTAAGAAACAATAGTAATGGCAACAAACATCACAGACAGAGCAAGTAATCTTGCAGTCTAGACCATAGGTTGGCCAACTATTTTTTTGGTGGCCTTGGGTTACCTTCCTCTCACTCAGTCTTTAATTGTAGGCCGGGGACAGAAACACTTCATCACCCTGTGTGGATGATCATTTGGTTACTATTTGGAAGTGGTCTCATATCACACACAAAACAAAAGCACCTGGCCAGTAACACCACTAAAATGACACATATCTCTTTTTGGCACTTGTCCCGGTAAGAGAAAGATGTAAAACGGTGGGGGTGAAGGGGTGGGAATCAAACAAACCACATTCATTCAAAGCCTGCAGGGCAGTGTGGTACATCTCCCATATCATGCAGCAGTGCATGCCTGTGTCACCTGCTCCACGTTCCTTCCATTAGACCTGAACCACCCTTCAGTCACCCTCATAACTCTCCTTCCTACATATGGGAAGAAGGAGATGTATATCAAGAGAGAGATAAAAAAAAAGCTACAGAGAACTGAATCAGCATTGGAAATTCAAGGCTTCTGCTAAAATATTTTCATTAACTGTACTGCTCTCAATGAGGACACTTGCATCCCATTGTTCACCTTTAAGAAATTTTCCTCCATCGTTACCAATTACTCCAGAATGATTTCCATTTAACAGGTTTTGGACTTTAATACAATATGCAGATCAAGCAGCATGTTGAAAACATGCATATATAAGAATGGCCATGTGTTTTGCACTTTCAAAGCCTTTAGGAAAATCTCAGGCTGCTACTTCTCTTCAGTGCTCCACACCTCTCTGAGTTCCAGATGTTGGAAAACAGCTGTGCCAGGAAAACACCACAGACCCTCCAGTATAACTTCAGTCTTATCAAGCTGGGTGCACCATTTCCTCCACAAAAACATTACTCTTTTTACCAAAAATATGTAAAAAGCTTTACTAAAGCTCCCCAAAAATTAAAAAGACATAATTTCAGTTTAAAAAGTCCACCTTCCTCTATTATTTCCACACCTTTTAGAGCTGCATTTTAGTATTTAATAGCTCACCTATTCTCATCCTGAGCCAATATTTAGGGCTACTCACAGATACGCTGCCAGAACAATAACAACTTTTCAGAGCCAACAGGTTCTCCACCTGCAGCCAAGCTGTAGGAATCCATAAAGATATTTCTCAAAAAAGCCTATAAAATATTAAGATTAGGCTGTAAATATGTATTTATGCATAACTAAAACTAATGAACCCTTACTAATTATCATATCACTCACATTATGGCATCATCTAACACTCCATTCAAGGATTAGGACTCTTCCATAGCTGGAACAGAATAGGAGAGCAAAACTGCTACTCTGAAGACAAACAGACCATTGTGATTTTTTTTTTATGCTAGTCAATAACTCATGTCCACAATGATGAAGAAATGCAAGAAGGAAGAGAGCTCAAAAGTTTGCTTTTGAAAAATGAGGAAATGTATAGACCTGTTAGTCTCTTCAGAATAGAAGAACACAGATGTTCACAAAAAAATATATATATAGGAGCTAGATTTGTATTCCAGTGTGACACTAATTTGCTGAAAAAAACTGCAGTAGAAAGTCTTTTGACATCAGAGAAACAGCAGCTCTGGTACATGAATCCTGAATAAGGGAGTGCTATCTATTGTAGGAACAAAAAGAAACAAAACCACATCATAAACAAACACAAGAGATCAGAATTGATCAGCATTAACTAGAAACATCTCCTGGGTTTTCTCCTTTCATCACTAGCTTCCTAAGCAGGGACATACCCAAAGTTAGACTTCGTTAGAATTCTGACTCAATAGTCTAAATTTTCTAAAATGCAAACTCACATTTTCTCTTGTATTTTTGCTTTTATTTATACCAGTAACTTGATGACTGAATGAAAAATCACTGTCCCAGCTCTAACTATATCCTCTGTGTAAACTCTTGATTCCCATGATGCTTGAATTTGTGAATTAGACCATCATATGTATCTTTCATAAATAACTCGATTAAGCATAAATAGACCCACTCACTCTCAATATGATTTACATTCTTTAATTAAGCTCAATAGCTTGTCCCAAGGTTGACCTAGCCTAACCATATGAATAAGCAACCAACAGAGATCATTCCATAGAACAGAAATTAATTCTTGTTTCGTATTCCAAAAAGATTTCCTTTATGCTTGTAAGTGACCGAACAGGGCACCTAGAAGAGAGCCAATTAATTTTTGCAACAATGCAAACGTACAGATCCCATTCCAATTACTTTCAATTCCAGAAGACATTACTGCTCAAGTGTATTGTCTCTACTTTGACTGCACAACTATTTTACTTTATCCATGCAGTAAGTTATAATCAAGTCCATCACTACCGTGGACTAATTCACAATCAGTGGGTACACTCCAGCGCGGGACACACTTGGTATGTTCATAGTGGGAGGCAGAACTGCAAACTTCCTCCGATTCTAGTGCCACCAACGGTACTGTTACTATTTTTCTATGTTATTTAATAACAGAGAAACTTGAGGCCAGAGAACGATCACTTTGATGCAGCTTGGGTTTATTTAATTTTATTTTAAAATTTTTTGAAAAGCACAACTACGCAGTTACACTTTGCTAACCTTACAAAAAAATCAGGCCTGGAACAGAGCATGCCATTAAGCAAGGCTGCCTGGAGAGCCGACACGCTCCGTATCACAAGCGACGCGGTCCTGCGGGCAGCGAGCACGGCCGTGGTGCAAAGTCCGAGGCCCCCGAGACTGCCCGGGGGCTGCGCTCCGCACAGCACTGCCGCGCAGGGACCCCTTCGCCACCCCCTCGCAGGAACCTCCCGCAGCTGTTTCACGCCCGCCCCCCCAGCGAAGTGGCTCCGCCCCCCGCCCCAGCCGCACCAACTCCGAGCCCGGCGGGATCACCCGGACAGAGGTGCCTGACGCGGCCAGAGAGGGGAGGCGGAGGAAGAGGAGGAGAAGGAGGAGGAGGAGGAGAGCGCGGCACGGCTCGGTACCTGCCGGGGGAGCGCCTCCGCTCCGCGCCCCGCCGCCGCTGCCCGGGGAGGGGGAGGCAGAGGCAGCGCTCAGGGCTCTGGCGCTGCCGCCGGCAGCTGCGGGGCACGAGCTCCTCCAGAGCCCTCCGCAACACCAGCTCCTTCTTCTCAGCCCGGCGCGCAGCATCCCCGCCACTCCCCAC